>OX608083.1:53464861-53697266 GCA_951509765.1 Sphenella marginata
GGCCATTTGAAAATTGAAAATCTTTAAACTTGATTTTTGGAAAGGCTATAGCCCATGCTATAAAAGTCGGCACTTTTTCGAATTGACAAATCCTGGGATGCTTATACATTTTTGGAAAGGCTATTACCCGAGCTATCCAAAAATGTATAAACTATGGTAATGCTCGCAAAATTGTAGAAGTTATGGCCATTTGAAAATTGAAAATCTTTAAACTTGATTTTTGGAAAGGCTATAGCCCATGCTATAAAAGTCGGCACTTTTTCAAGTTGACAAATCCTCGGATGTTTATACATTTTTGGAAAGGCTATTACCCGAGCTATCCAAAAATGTATAAACTATGGTAATGCTCGCAAAATTGTAGAAGTTATGGCCATTTGAAAATTGAAAATCTTTAAACTTGATTTTTGGAAAGGCTATAGCCCATGCTATAAAAGTCGGCACTTTTTCGAATTGACAAATCCTCGGATGCTTATACTTTTTTGGAAAGGCTATTACCCGAGCTATCCAAAAATGTATAAACTATGGTAATGCTAGCAAAATTGTAGAAGTTATGGCCATTTGAAAATTGAAAATCTTTAAACTTGATTTTTGGAAAGGCTATTACCCGAGCTATCCAAAAATGTATAAACTATGGTAATGCTAGCAAAATTGTAGAAGTTATGGCCATTTGAAAATTGAAAATCTTTAAACTTGATTTTTGGAAAGGCTATAGCCCATGCTATAAAAGTCGGCACTTTTTCGAATTGACAAATCCTCGGATGCTTATACTTTTTTGGAAAGGCTATTACCCGAGCTATCCAAAAATTATAAACTATGGTAATGCTAGCAAAATTGTAGAAGTTATGGCCATTTGAAAATTGAAAATCTTTAAACTTGATTTTTGGAAAGGCTATAGCCCATGCTATAAAAGTCGGCACTTTTTCAAGTTGACAAATCCTCGGATGTTTATACATTTTTGGAAAGGCTATTACCCGAGCTATCCAAAAATGTATAAACTATGGTAATGCTAGCAAAATTGTAGAAGTTATGGTCATTTGAACATTGAAAATCTTTAAACTTGATTTTTGGAAAGGCTATTACCCATGCTATAAAAGTCGGCACTTTTTCAAACTTTTTTGTTTATGGTGCGATTTTCTTCAAATTTGGTACAAAGGTAGTCCTTTACTTTTGTTAAAATTCGGGGTTTGTTTTTTTCCGGGAAGTGGACCAGGGACCGAAATATTCAAAACTTCTTTATTTATTGCGCGATTTTCTTCAAATTTGGTACGAAGGTAGTCCTTTACTTTTGTTAAAATGCGGGGTTTCTTTTTTTCCGGGAAGTAGATCAGGGACCGAAATATTCCAAACTTTTTTGTTTATGGTGCGATTTTCTTCAAATTTGGTACGAAGGTAGTCCTTTACTTTTGTTAAAATTCGGGGTTTCTTTTTTTCTGGGAAGTGGATCAGGGACCGAAATATTCCAAACTTTTTTGTTTATGGTGCGATTTTCTTCAAATTTGGTACAAAGGTAGTCCTTTACTTTTGTTAAAATATGGGGTCTCTTATTTTCCGGGAAGTGGATCAGGGACCGAAATATTCCAAACTTTTTTGTTTATGGTGCGATTTTCTTCAAATTTGGTACGAAGGTAGTCCTTTACTTTTGTTAAAATTCGAAATTTCTTTCTTTCCGGGAAGTGGATCAGGGACCGAAATATTCCAAACTTTTTTGTTTATGGTGCGATTTTCTTCAAATTTGGTACGAAGGTAGTGCTTTACTTTTGTTAAAATTCGGGGTTTCTTTTCTGAAAATCTTTAAACTTGATTTTCTCGGAATTGGTAAGAGATAGAGGGGTCAAAGTCGGCACTTTTTCGAATTGACAAATCCTCGGATGTTTATACATTTTTGGAAAGGCTATTACCCGAGCTATCCAAAAATGTATAAACTATGGTAATGCTAGCAAAATTGTAGAAGTTATGGCCATTTGAAAATTGATAATCTTTAAACTTGATTTTTGGAAAGGCTATAGCCCATGCTATAAAAGTCGGCACTTTTTCAAGTTGACAAATCCTCGGATGTTTATACATTTTTGGAAAGGCTATTACCCGAGCTATCCAAAAATGTATAAACTATGGTAATGCTCGCAAAATTGTAGAAGTTATGGCCATTTGAAAATTGAAAATCTTTAAACTTGATTTTTGGAAAGGCTATAGCCCATGCTATAAAAGTCGGCACTTTTTCAAGTTGACAAATCCTCGGATGTTTATACATTTTTGGAAAGGCTATTACCCGAGCTATCCAAAAATGTATAAACTATGGTAATGCTAGCAAAATTGTAGAAGTTATGGCCATTTGAAAATTGAAAATCTTTAAACTTGATTTTTGGAAAGGCTATAGCCCATGCTATAAAAGTCGGCACTTTTTCAAGTTGACAAATCCTCGGATGTTTATACATTTTTGGAAAGGCTATTACCCGAGCTATCCAAAAATGTATAAACTATGGTAATGCTCGCAAAATTGTAGAAGTTATGGCCATTTGAAAATTGAAAATCTTTAAACTTGATTTTTGGAAAGGCTATAGCCCAAAATGTATAAACTATGGTAATGCTAGCAAAATTGTAGAAGTTATGGCCATTTGAAAATTGAAAATCTTTAAACTTGATTTTTGGAAAGGCTATAGCCCATGCTATAAAAGTCGGCACTTTTTCAAGTTGACAAATCCTCGGATGTTTATACATTTTTGGAAAGGCTATTACCCGAGCTATCCAAAAATGTATAAACTATGATAATGCTAGCAAAATTGTAGAAGTTATGGCCATTTGAAAATTGAAAATCTTTAAACTTGATTTTTGGAAAGGCCATAGCCCATGCTATAAAAGTCGGCACTTTTTCAAGTTGACAAATCCTCGGATGTTTATACATTTTTGGAAAGGCTATTACCCGAGCTATCCAAAAATGTATAAACTATGGTAATGCTAGCAAAATTGTAGAAGTTATGGCCATTTGAAAATTGAAAATCTTTAAACTTGATTTTTGGAAAGGCTATAGCCCATGCTATAAAAGTCGGCACTTTTTCAAGTTGACAAATCCTCGGATGTTTATACATTTTTGGAAAGGCTATTACCCGAGCTATCCAAAAATGTATAAACTATGGTAATGCTCGCAAAATTGTAGAAGTTATGGCCATTTGAAAATTGAAAATCTTTAAACTTGATTTTTGGAAAGGCTATAGCCCATGCTATAAAAGTCGGCACTTTTTCAAGTTGACAAATCCTCGGATGTTTATACATTTTTGGAAAGGCTATTACCCGAGCTATCCAAAAATGTATAAACTATGGTAATGCTCGCAAAATTGTAGAAGTTATGGCCATTTGAAAATTGAAAATCTTTAAACTTGATTTTTGGAAAGGCTATAGCCCATGCTATAAAAGTCGGCACTTTTTCAAGTTGACAAATCCTCGGATGTTTATACATTTTTGGAAAGGCTATTACCCGAGCTATCCAAAAATGTATAAACTATGGTAATGCTCGCAAAATTGTAGAAGTTATGGCCATTTGAAAATTGAAAATCTTTAAACTTGATTTTTGGAAAGGCTATAGCCCAAAATGTATAAACTATGGTAATGCTAGCAAAATTGTAGAAGTTATGGCCATTTGAAAATTGAAAATCTTTAAACTTGATTTTTGGAAAGGCTATAGCCCATGCTATAAAAGTCGGCACTTTTTCAAGTTGACAAATCCTCGGATGTTTATACATTTTTGGAAAGGCTATTACCCGAGCTATCCAAAAATGTATAAACTATGATAATGCTAGCAAAATTGTAGAAGTTATGGCCATTTGAAAATTGAAAATCTTTAAACTTGATTTTTGGAAAGGCTATTACCCGAGCTATCCAAAAATGTATAAACTATGGTAATGCTAGCAAAATTGTAGAAGTTATGGCCATTTGAAAATTGAAAATCTTTAAACTTGATTTTTGGAAAGGCTATAGCCCATGCTATAAAAGTCGGCACTTTTTCAAGTTGACAAATCCTCGGATGTTTATACATTTTTGGAAAGGCTATTACCCGAGCTATCCAAAAATGTATAAACTATGGTAATGCTAGCAAAATTGTAGAAGTTATGGCCATTTGAAAATTGAAAATCCTCGGATGCTTATACTTTTTTGGAAAGGCTATTACCCGAGCTATCCAAAAATGTATAAACTATGGTAATGCTAGCAAAATTGTAGAAGTTATGGCCATTTGAAAATTGAAAATCCTCGGATGCTTATACTTTTTTGGAAAGGCTATTACGCGAGCTATCCAAAAATGTATAAACTATGGTAATGCTAGCAAAATTGTAGAAGTTATGGCCATTTGAAAATTGAAAATCTTTAAACTTGATTTTTGGAAAGGCTATTAGGATGTTTATACATTTTTGGAAAGGCTATTACCCGAGCTATCCAAAAATGTATAAACTATGGTAATGCTAGCAAAATTGTAGAAGTTATGGCCATTTGAACATTGAAAATCTTTAAACTTGATTTTCTCGGAATTGGTAAGAGATAGAGTCCTTCTGGGAATAATAATAAAATTTCCAATAAATAAAAGAAAATTTACTTTTTATGTCTTTATTTATATAATATTACAGTACTAATTATTATCATATTTTTTATTTTTTATATATGTTGGTATATGAATGGCGTTGTAGGTGGTGAATGTTTTATATACATATAACAATAACATATCACTTTCAACTTTTTGGTTTTAATAGTAAATTATAATGCGCTCGCAAGTCATAAGTAAAAAAAAAACATTTAATTCATTTTGAAATCAAAAAATAAACAAACAAAAAGTACAAAGAATAAGAACAATATAAATAATATGGCCATTTGAAAATTGAAAATCTTTAAACTTGATTTTTGGAAAGGCTATTACCCGAGCTATCCAAAAATGTATAAACTATGGTAATGCTAGCAAAATTGTAGAAGTTATGGCCATTTGAAAATTGAAAATCTTTAAACTTGATTTTTGGAAAGGCTATAGCCCATGCTATAAAAGTCGGCACTTTTTCGAATTGACAAATCCTCGGATGCTTATACTTTTTTGGAAAGGCTATTACCCGAGCTATCCAAAAATTATAAACTATGGTAATGCTAGCAAAATTGTAGAAGTTATGGCCATTTGAAAATTGAAAATCCTCGGATGCTTATACTTTTTTGGAAAGGCTATTACCCGAGCTATCCAAAAATGTATAAACTATGGTAATGCTAGCAAAATTGTAGAAGTTATGGCCATTTGAAAATTGAAAATCTTTAAACTTGATTTTTGGAAAGGCTATAGCCCATGCTATAAAAGTCGGCACTTTTTCAAGTTGACAAATCCTCGGATGTTTATACATTTTTGGAAAGGCTATTACCCGAGCTATCCAAAAATGTATAAACTATGGTAATGCTAGCAAAATTGTAGAAGTTATGGCCATTTGAAAATTGAAAATCTTTAAACTTGATTTTTGGAAAGGCTATTACCCGAGCTATCCAAAAATGTATAAACTATGGTAATGCTAGCAAAATTGTAGAAGTTATGGCCATTTGAAAATTGAAAATCTTTAAACTTGATTTTTGGAAAGGCTATAGCCCATGCTATAAAAGTCGGCACTTTTTCGAATTGACAAATCCTCGGATGCTTATACTTTTTTGGAAAGGCTATTACCCGAGCTATCCAAAAATTATAAACTATGGTAATGCTAGCAAAATTGTAGAAGTTATGGCCATTTGAAAATTGAAAATCCTCGGATGCTTATACTTTTTTGGAAAGGCTATTACCCGAGCTATCCAAAAATGTATAAACTATGGTAATGCTAGCAAAATTGTAGAAGTTATGGCCATTTGAAAATTGAAAATCTTTAAACTTGATTTTTGGAAAGGCTATAGCCCATGCTATAAAAGTCGGCACTTTTTCAAGTTGACAAATCCTCGGATGTTTATACATTTTTGGAAAGGCTATTACCCGAGCTATCCAAAAATGTATAAACTATGGTAATGCTAGCAAAATTGTAGAAGTTATGGCCATTTGAAAATTGAAAATCCTCGGATGCTTATACTTTTTTGGAAAGGCTATTACCCGAGCTATCCAAAAATGTATAAACTATGGTAATGCTAGCAAAATTGTAGAAGTTATGGCCATTTGAAAATTGAAAATCCTCGGATGCTTATACTTTTTTGGAAAGGCTATTACCCGAGCTATCCAAAAATGTATAAACTATGGTAATGCTAGCAAAATTGTAGAAGTTATGGCCATTTGAAAATTGAAAATCTTTAAACTTGATTTTTGGAAAGGCTATAGCCCATGCTATAAAAGTCGGCACTTTTTCGAATTGACAAATCCTCGGATGCTTATACTTTTTTGGAAAGGCTATTACCCGAGCTATCCAAAAATTATAAACTATGGTAATGCTAGCAAAATTGTAGAAGTTATGGCCATTTGAAAATTGAAAATCTTTAAACTTGATTTTTGGAAAGGCTATTACCCGAGCTATCCAAAAATGTATAAACTATGGTAATGCTAGCAAAATTGTAGAAGTTATGGCCATTTGAAAATTGAAAATCCTCGGATGCTTATACTTTTTTGGAAAGGCTATTACCCGAGCTATCCAAAAATGTATAAACTATGGTAATGCTAGCAAAATTGTAGAAGTTATGGCCATTTGAAAATTGAAAATCCTCGGATGCTTATACTTTTTTGGAAAGGCTATTACCCGAGCTATCCAAAAATGTATAAACTATGGTAATGCTAGCAAAATTGTAGAAGTTATGGCCATTTGAAAATTGAAAATCTTTAAACTTGATTTTTGGAAAGGCTATTACCCGAGCTATCCAAAAATGTATAAACTATGGTAATGCTAGCAAAATTGTAGAAGTTATGGCCATTTGAAAATTGAAAATCCTCGGATGCTTATACTTTTTTGGAAAGGCTATTACCCGAGCTATCCAAAAATGTATAAACTATGGTAATGCTAGCAAAATTGTAGAAGTTATGGCCATTTGAAAATTGAAAATCCTCGGATGCTTATACTTTTTTGGAAAGGCTATTACCCGAGCTATCCAAAAATGTATAAACTATGGTAATGCTAGCAAAATTGTAGAAGTTATGGCCATTTGAAAATTGAAAATCTTTAAACTTGATTTTTGGAAAGGCTATTACCCGAGCTATCCAAAAATGTATAAACTATGGTAATGCTAGCAAAATTGTAGAAGTTATGGCCATTTGAAAATTGAAAATCCTCGGATGCTTATACTTTTTTGGAAAGGCTATTACCCGAGCTATCCAAAAATGTATAAACTATGGTAATGCTAGCAAAATTGTAGAAGTTATGGCCATTTGAAAATTGAAAATCCTCGGATGCTTATACTTTTTTGGAAAGGCTATTACCCGAGCTATCCAAAAATGTATAAACTATGGTAATGCTAGCAAAATTGTAGAAGTTATGGCCATTTGAAAATTGAAAATCCTCGGATGCTTATACTTTTTTGGAAAGGCTATTACCCGAGCTATCCAAAAATGTATAAACTATGGTAATGCTAGCAAAATTGTAGAAGTTATGGCCATTTGAAAATTGAAAATCCTCGGATGCTTATACTTTTTTGGAAAGGCTATTACCCGAGCTATCCAAAAATGTATAAACTATGGTAATGCTAGCAAAATTGTAGAAGTTATGGCCATTTGAAAATTGAAAATCCTCGGATGCTTATACTTTTTTGGAAAGGCTATTACCCGAGCTATCCAAAAATGTATAAACTATGGTAATGCTAGCAAAATTGTAGAAGTTATGGCCATTTGAAAATTGAAAATCCTCGGATGCTTATACTTTTTTGGAAAGGCTATTACCCGAGCTATCCAAAAATTATAAACTATGGTAATGCTAGCAAAATTGTAGAAGTTATGGCCATTTGAAAATTGAAAATCTTTAAACTTGATTTTTGGAAAGGCTATTACCCGAGCTATCCAAAAATGTATAAACTATGGTAATGCTAGCAAAATTGTAGAAGTTATGGCCATTTGAAAATTGAAAATCCTCGGATGCTTATACTTTTTTGGAAAGGCTATTACCCGAGCTATCCAAAAATGTATAAACTATGGTAATGCTAGCAAAATTGTAGAAGTTATGGCCATTTGAAAATTGAAAATCCTCGGATGCTTATACTTTTTTGGAAAGGCTATTACCCGAGCTATCCAAAAATGTATAAACTATGGTAATG
The DNA here is from genome assembly GCA_951509765.1 of Sphenella marginata. Taxonomy (NCBI): domain Eukaryota; kingdom Metazoa; phylum Arthropoda; class Insecta; order Diptera; family Tephritidae; genus Sphenella; species Sphenella marginata. The sequence continues at coordinate 53,473,079 of OX608083.1, forward strand.
CCAGCAAAATTGTAGAAGTTATGGCCATTTGAAAATTGAAAATCCTCGGATGCTTATACTTTTTTGGAAAGGCTATTACCCGAGCTATCCAAAAATGTATAAACTATGGTAATGCTAGCAAAATTGTAGAAGTTATGGCCATTTGAAAATTGAAAATCCTCGGATGCTTATACTTTTTTGGAAAGGCTATTACGCGAGCTATCCAAAAATGTATAAACTATGGTAATGCTAGCAAAATTGTAGAAGTTATGGCCATTTGAAAATTGAAAATCTTTAAACTTGATTTTTGGAAAGGCTATTAGGATGTTTATACATTTTTGGAAAGGCTATTACCCGAGCTATCCAAAAATGTATAAACTATGGTAATGCTAGCAAAATTGTAGAAGTTATGGCCATTTGAACATTGAAAATCTTTAAACTTGATTTTCTCGGAATTGGTAAGAGATAGAGTCCTTCTGGGAATAATAATAAAATTTCCAATAAATAAAAGAAAATTTACTTTTTATGTCTTTATTTATATAATATTACAGTACTAATTATTATCATATTTTTTATTTTTTATATATGTTGGTATATGAATGGCGTTGTAGGTGGTGAATGTTTTATATACATATAACAATAACATATCACTTTCAACTTTTTGGTTTTAATAGTAAATTATAATGCGCTCGCAAGTCATAAGTAAAAAAAAAACATTTAATTCATTTTGAAATCAAAAAATAAACAAACAAAAAGTACAAAGAATAAGAACAATATAAATAAGTAAAACATGAACAAAATAAAATAAATTTAAATGCCGACAAATTTACGTTGGTTTGTAAATACTACATATACATATAAAAAAGGCTTATTATAAGTTTTACTTGTTTTTCATTCTTCAAATCATGTATTACGCTCTTAGCTTATTAAAAAATAGTTTTTATTATATTATAAGCTTTTATTTAGTTTCAGTTGACGGATGTCTGTAATGGAATCTTGCATGTTAAATTTGATACACTTCCCAGTGTCCGATTGAGCTGAAAGTCTGCACCGATGTATAACCCCGATGACAATGCAATATTATGAAAAAAAAAAATCCGATAGGTGGCGCGTAGGTCGCTATATTTTCAAAAATCGCATTTATGGTCCGATTTGGCTGAAATTCGGAACATGTATGTGGGATTGACCAACGGACCAAGGACGACTAGGAGTGGGCACACCTTCTAAATACTGATGCGCTAAAACGCATCCCTGCACATTTGACAACGACCACCTAGACAAAGAGAGCCTTGAGCGACACGACTGAGAGACCGGCGACAGATTCAAGTTTGAAGTGCGGAACTAGACGGACATCAATAAATCCTTTATACTGTAATTAAATAAAGTCTTTGTAAATATTGTATTTGCCGTGTTATTTATTCATTGCGAAGAACAAAATCCCACATGTATTACTACCATGAAAAGAAATATTTCCCTAAAAAAAAATTCCGTTAGGTGGAGCTGAGATCGCGGTTATAAATAATAAAAATCCTAATTATGGACAGATTTGGCTGATATTTTACGTGTGTGGTACTTAATTAATTTCCATATGTATAAAAAACAAGTAAGGAAGTCTTAGTTCGGGTGAACCGAACATTAAATACCCAGCGTTAGTTTTCAGAACGAGATACAAATACCATGACTTGGCAATGATATAGGCCCTAGAATCTTATTTGAAATTTTCTATATCAAAAAAGGGGGCGTGGTTATCATCCGATTTCGCCCATTTTAAACACCAACCAATTTCATGCGAATATCTCAAGTTTTAATCAACTTATGTTAATTTATTTGATTTTCGATATCGAAAAAGTGGGCGTGGTTATCATCCGATTTCGAAAATTTTCACAGCATCTCACCTTTGCCAGAAAGTAGCCTGCATAACAAATTCCATGCAAAGATCTACATTTTTACTCAAGTTATGTTAATTTATGTGATTTTCGAAATTTTCGATATCGAAAAAGGGGGCGTGGTTATCATCCGATTTCGCCCATTTTCAATAGCAACCTACCTTGGCCAGAAAGTAACCTGTATAACAAATTTCATTCAAATATCTCATTTTTTACGAAAGTTATGTCAATGTATGTGATTTCGACATTTTTATGAAGCTTTATAAATAATGAAGAGGCAAGATACCTTTTAAAGTTTTATGCAGATTTATTGACACAAATCTGAAAATATAAAAATTGCTATGTTAAAATGTTTGATCAGTCGCCTACTAATAAGCGTCATGAAATATGTGATCTTTACCTTCTGTTAGGTAAAGTAAAAAAAACCCTCAGAAAATGCTCGCAAACATTCACATATGTATTTGAACGTTGCCGCTCATCTGCTCTCAAACGTTTATTTTCTCACAATTCTCTGTACGCCTACAACAAAAAGGGTCAGAAAACGCTCAAAATTGCTCATATAATGGAGCCTTGCAGTTCATTCGCTCTACAATACTCATTTCTTCTCTCAACGCTCCGTAATTCTTCATAATAAAGTGGTTCTTCGGTGTTTACTCCGAAAAGGCTCCAATTACGGACTCTTTTTGGATGCTTTTTTCGGAGCGCTCCGACTTTGGTAAGCTGGGATTGTTATGAATGGGAGTGTGTGTGTGTGTGTGTGAGCGTATGTTGCAAGCTGAAAAGAAGCTAAACAAAAAATTGCAGAAATGTTAAATTGTTTAGGTGTACACATTTGATCAAGGCTGAATGGCTGACACTTTTTTGTTTTTATTTTTTATTTTATCTCGTAAATTTGTTGTTATTTGTGATAAATTATATAAAATTTATTGTCAAATTGACTGAAAGAATTTATGTATGTGGCACAACTCAGCGGGATATTTTACGCTTGAAAGGCCGTCGACTCATAGCTGAGGGATGATGACGTTAAAGTGCAAAAATAATGAAATACCAAAAGTGAGTAATTGGTGTGAAAAATATGGCGCATGTAACCGCTGTGGGGTGTACAGTGAAGCCCCGTCGTATTGAACAAACACAACATTTCGGTTCATTCACATTGAAAGCATCACGCTCGCTGGCGTCGATTGTAAATTGCTTGAATTGCTTTCATGTCGAAATTCGCATATCATCATTCAGCTGACTATTATTTTTCACCACCGATCAAATTATACTCATTTTTGTTATTATTTCATAGTTGCCAAGTTATGCCTTCTGGCTGTACACGACTTCTACTGCACTTATCATGCTACATTTGCTGGCGCGCAACTTATATACATACCTATGCAATTTCCGTTGTATTTTATTGTTTGTATTGTTGTTGTAATTTTGTTGTCCTGCTGATTTTGTTTGCGAAACAAAGGTGGCGTCATCAGCATTCAAGCTTTTTTCTACCCATTCTTTGTACAAAATTACCAGATAAACGTATGGTGTTGATTGCTTGAATTATGAGAGATGTGCTGAATTGTTGCTGAATGATGTAAGCAAGCATTAAAGAGTTCTGTATTATATTTCTTAGCTTAGGGAAATTATTTTCAAACATTTTTGTATTCACACAACAGCGCTGAAAACATTTCTTGCTGCTTAACTGCATTTGTAAGCGACGATAGTATAAAGGGCATCTGCAGAAACAGAAAGCAGCAAATAAAAATTTATAAAAAAAATTTGAGCTTATACTTTCACTGTTCAACAGTCAAGTTAATTACAACATTGACATTAAAACTGAGTTTTGCTAGCTGAATTGTATTCAGCACTGGCTTTTTGTGCGCTGAATTGTATTCTTTTACCCAAATATTTAGTTCCAAAATACAAACCCGCTTGAAGATCCATAAATCTATAGACTTCATAAATATTTTAAAGCTTATTGCATTATTACAAATAGATAAGTCAATATTCAAGCAATTAAAGCTGTTTTGAATGCGCCAAAACGGGCATCATTAAATATTTAAGGCTTCATTATGCATGCCGTAAAAGCATAAATTAATATGTATAAAGCTGAAAATGGTAGTGAATAAACACAGTACTGGTAATTGTGCAAAGTGTAGTCAATAAAGTTATTAAAACAGCAACGTGAAATCGAGCTCAGTTTTGTTGAAAAAATTTTGTAGTATAAAGAATAATTTGGAAAGCGCTGAATATTGTAAGCGCAAGCTAAGAAGTTGCTGAAAGAAGTTGACTATAAAAATAGATGAATAACAAAATAGATGATTTTCTTAAATGTGTGTTTCAATTGTTACAAGCGAGAAAAAGCGCTTTGCTGAATCAGCTGAATTGTTCTGCGTTGTAGCTGAATTGCTAACATTTTTCGATCAGAATTACTACAACACATTTGCATACCAATTAACAAATCACTCGATCGGAAAAATCAACATTAAATTTACGTTAATAAACATCAACAAAACAAGCATCTGTAAACCGCACAGCCGCAGCTGTCAGCGGCCCATGGCACTGACACAGCGAGATCAAGCTGATAGGCTCACTGATATGTAGTTGAATGAATGAGGCGCTGGAAATATATTAGCAGTGGAGACAACAATTCAGCAAACCGAGCAATCGACAGGCAGAGTAACAATTAATGTGGCGACTATTAAAAAAAATGTGAAAATTATCTGTTGAAATGGCAATTACGTTGGATGCGAAGAAAAGTCTCACAAGTCATTAATTGCATTGAGATGGCAAAAATCTATCAATCGTTTTGCTGAATTGGAGATCTAAGTTCTTTGTGATATTCAGCGCTGTGGGAAAATAACGTAATTATTCGCCAATAATTTATGCCAATTAAGCAACAGAAAAGCAATTTTTTTATGATTTTTTAATCTCGCTGTCTTTGTTATACTCGTAGTTTCACATGAAATAATTCGACATTTATGGTCTCAACTTAATAATTTTTTTTTAGCTCACTTCAATGTCAACTCATTGTTGGCATTGCGTTTTGCCGATAACAATGTCATTTTGGGACCACCATTGGCTAACGGTTATGAAGCACTGTTTACAACAACAACAACAACGGCCATGACAATCATTTTATCATTTATATTTTCAGACTCTAATGTTATTTCGCTCGTAAATGGGACATAAATCAACGCAACACGCAAGTGCGTGAAGACACTTCGACGCAAATCTTTCGAATCATGAATCTCTTTGCAAACCAAGCTTCATGCCGCTAGATTGTTGTCAGCTAATAAAGGATTAGCTGTATGTTAATTCTGATCGCTTATTTGCGTGAAATTGCTGTTGTGAAAGATATTTAATGAGCTTGAAAGTGATTCAGCATTTAATGGATATTACTTGTGATGAAACCAACAATTTTAGCAAACTTTCACGCTGCTGAATAAATATTAGCGTTGGCTGAATATGTGAAGGGGCAATGGGAAATTCTTTTTTCGATGCAAAACAAATACTCGTACCAACAGAAATCGATTGATATACATATGTATGTAGTATATTAAATTTACCAAAAACAACTTTTGCATACAAAAAAGTTGACAAAGTCGAATTGAATGATTTCATTTTCAAAAATATGCAAATTATTAAAAAAAAAATATCACCAAAAATAATGGTGTCATACCGCGCACACTTTATTTAAGTCAATATTAGATTGTAGGTATATTAGAAATTCAAACTGTTTGTAAAGCAGCTCATGCGCATGCGCAAATTTGCGATTCTGCCATTTTCATAAATTCATCCAGCGCTTGAAATGCTGAACACGTACGAATTTTTAGGCAAACAGCTACATATGCATGAAATTATAATGAGTAAGCAATGTGCAAAAATTTATTTGCTCACAAACTGTACATGGGCATAAATAAGAAATAAGATCTTTGACAAATGCAAATTAGTTTGAAACGAGAATGCAAAGTTTTGGCGGTTTGAAAAGTAAACACGATTTCCGCTATTTTATTATTCGAAATATTTTTATTTATTTTATTTTGTAATATTACACAGATTGTCAGCCGCCGCTGAATGCTGTGGCGTGAGAATTGATTTTTCTTTGATGATATTTTTTTTAGTTTTTGTTGTTTTTGGAATTTTGTAAAGAACAATTTTTTTTTTAATACATTCATAGAATTAAGTATCATTAGCAACGCTTTTTGCTAAAAACTCGCTTAGCTCAATAACTCAAATCTGTTCTTCTTTTAGCCTGCGGCAAAGTTTCACAATTTTTTTGCTTCATTTCAATATTTAGCATAATCTTGCCATATTAGCGCTCGTTAGATTAATGACTTTGAGGAACAAGAATGTAATTTATCAAATAATAGCTTCAAACAAAAAAATTCAATTCTGCGACAAGAAGTTTCGGTACCTAAAATTTCATAAACCAATTGTTTGCTATTTTGCTTGTCCATATGTAAGTATGTTTGTACGCGCATCACTAAAAAACAACTTCTCAAATTGAATGCTATTCCCACCGGTATATTACTGGATATCCATATTCAAATATAGCATAGATTTTGACTTTATTGATATATGTATGGTAATTGTTTAGGCCTGTCTAACAACGCCGCTACTAATTGATGCTTTAACCCCAAAGTTTTTTTTTTTTTTTCGTTTTTAGCATGTTGATGTCTAAATGATGATTGTGGTTATTGTAAAATTGTTATTAATTGCCAACAGCTCCAAGCGTTTTCTTGCTAAATGAAGCAATTCGATTAGCAGCCTTACCACTTACTTAGCTGATTTCGCCATTAGTCTAAGAGCCACAAAATTTCCTGTGCGAGCATAATTGAAATGAATGCAAATTTAGTTAAAACTGATTACAAAGATTTCTTAATGTGTAAATAATTACTGCACACTAATGGTTGCATAGCTTGATTCATGAAGTTTTCCTTTAACAAAATAATTTTCCACCTGGTCAAATAAGCGCCGGCGCATGAACTCATATGGCACTCTGTCTAATCCTCTCAACGCACGCAAATCCAACTGGTTCTTATATGCATATTTGGGCAATGCGTCTGCGCTAGAGATGTCAGCCCCGGCATTCAGTACTTTTTTTTAGGTACCGAAAATCACGGGATGCGTGGAAAGAATAAACTTATTAAATAACATGAGCTGTCATACCAACTATCAAAAAACTATTGCTCTACCTATGGACCTAGAATTATTTAATTTTAAGTTTCATAATTCTATTTATCAAGATAATCGATTTTAAAGATTAAATAAAAAACATCCCTTCAAAAAATCTAAATATTCAACTTCTCAAACCAATGCTTCACTTTTTCCAATCTAAAATGTCATAAAAAATAGCCAAATACTCGCATTCAGAGCTTAATCGCGCTTTTATAATATTACATCCCTAATTTCACGCAATTGTAAAAATCGAAAAATGGTCATCCCCGGACTTCGCACACCGCTCACCCAGCTGCATGCTTTTGACACCTGACAAATGTGACGTCGAGACGTTTTGTCTCTGTAGACTTCTTTTTGTATTTATTTTTTAGATTTTTTTTTTACATTGAGATTGTTTAAATAGTTTTTCATTTGTATGTTTACTACTTATCTTAAGCCTTGACGGGTTCACGCTTGTAAAACGGACATTAATCAAAATAGTTCGGTGCGTTTGAGAGCCGGTTTATGGCTACAAAGCGCACAATGCTGTGCGCCTGAGATATTTTGATTGGTACAAAAAATCTAACAAAATTAATAGGAAATATCAACACAATGTGTAAGCTCATTTATGCTATCTTTGTTTTTTGTTTTGTTGTAAATTCTTTACCCACAAATGCCATTTTGTGTAGCTTTTTTTTATGGCTGTCGTACAAGTTCTAGCTTTTCGAACCCAAGTCAATCTCAACATTCAAGCTCATTTATTGTGTTTAATTTATTGCAACGCCTGCGCGTTTTTTCCGAACACCACCTGTCTTGTTTACAGCTTTAGCAAATATTTACATACCAAATCAGTTACATCATCGTCCCACAACGCGAATCGTCATATTTGTTTTCGTCAGTTTTGTAACGTTCGAATGTGCTGACAAAGTCAACTTCGTTGGGTCACAAACTCATTTTTAGCTTACAAATTTTTTCTATACTTTTTGACTTTTTCTATTAGCAAATATCAATATTTATTTATGCATAAGTATGTGCTTATTTGCATAGTTGAGCGTAAGGAATTTTTACAACTTTTTACGTTTTCAGTTTGGTTCAAAAGTTTTTTGTTTGCTGAGCAGGCGTGTTGAGCGTTAAGTTTTGTTATGCAAATTCAAAGAACGTTAAATATTTATTGCAAATAGGTTTTTCCAACTGACTACTGCTATTCATACTACTTTATGGCCTTGAAAAAAAATGTTCTTCAAAGCTGTAAAGCTCGACTCGGAGCATGCCACCCAGTCTGCAGGACGTTTAGATAAAGAGCGTGGAAGGAATTTAGTTAAGGAGAGTAAAAAAGGAAGTGTGACAATTTTGGAATTATAGGATAAGTAAAATTTTTCAAAGCATGTCAAGCAATCCATTTGCACCGAAAACTTTGTCACTATAAATTACGCATATTTTGCTTGGCCTATTTATTTAACATTACGCATAATTGAGATTTTACTATTTTAAACAATTTATCGTTTCATTAAGATAATTAGCTAGTTATTTAGTATTTTGTATGAAATTCAATAATACAAGGACAGTTCAATAAATAAGTGTATGTGTATAAATGACATTTAAAAATATATAACGGTATTAAAAATTTTGTGAGGGAAATGTCATCGACTACACTACATACATATGTATGGGTATGAAGATTTTTTATTGAATGTATGGAGAAGTTATCGATATTTATCGATGCAGCATCGGATATTATTTTCAAAACTAAAAAAAATTAAATTGGTTAAAACGAAAAACATCCAGCTTAGTATTTCCTAACTCTTGTTCCAGCTAGAAATTCCATGCGGCTCTCGTAAAACAAATTAAAAATACATTAATTAAACAAGATTACAATCGCTGCATTTAACAATTCCAAAATAACTTAATTCACACTTATACGAGTAGTATTTAAATTTCATAACAAAATTTTATTTAAGTGTGATTAGTACAATTTGAAGAGCCATCGCGAGAGCCAAGATGAACGCGAAAGTTGTTTCGAATTTATTTCTGCTGATTTTAATGCTAACTACATTCGGCTATGTGGTACTACTGCACACAACTAATTGAAGATTATTCTATATAAATTTTAATATAACATTATTTTTTTTATTTCTTCTATGACCAATAATTGCGCTATCCCTAGACGGAAGGCTACTTCAAAATGACGAAGCTGATGTGTACGGATACGAATGACAGTCTGGCGATTCTTGATAATTGTCGCTTAAAAGCTGTAAGACGTGATGTTGTCGAAGCGAATATCAAATATAGAATAGTACGACCCCTAGAACGTTTAAACGTAAGCCAATTTAAACTACTTTTGTTTATTCAAACTTTGCTCGGCACATTAATATGCGCTTAATTTTTTTTTTTTTTTTTTTCAGTTACATGTGGAAATGCTGCGTAAGTACAATACCTACGAACCATTCGTTATTAATGTCACAATGGACTTATGCTCCTATTTCAATAATCCAAAAAAATCGTATCTTAACATTTTATTTAAATTAATTGAGAAATATACTAATGCGAATCATTCCTGTCCATATGAGGTGAGTTTTATATTTTGAAGTTGACCGATATACATACATACATATTTATAAAATTCTATATGTTTTTAGAATATATTTATGGTGAATAAGTTCAAACCGGAACATGATAAGTTGATACTGCCTTTACCATCCGCTGATTATTTGATTAAATTTGGAATTATCAAGCCGCCGCATTTGATAACCCGATTGCAAGTGTGGTTCACTTTTCGAGAGGAAAATGTTTTCAAAAATGCATTTAATGGGAAAGACCATAAGAAATTATAATTAAAATGACTACCTGAATAGCTACATTTTGAAATAAATTTTTTTTACATTGATTTGTATCCAGGGCTTTTTGGGGGTTTGCTGTTTCAAGTAGGGTCCAGTGAGGACATAACTCACAACATGAATGTAGAAATCGGTGATCGGAGGCCGATAAGGTAATTTTTTTGGGTCAAAGAAATTTAAAATTTGTTCCTCACTTATAATAATGTGCGGGTGTGGAATTCTTATTTTCTTTACAAAAAATTCCGAAAAAAAATCTTCCACATTCCTCAACGCACATACGAGCCAAAATCGGTTAAATACCAACATTAAAATGGCGGTTATGTGGGTTGACAACTCGTTGATTTCTCAACTCTACGCACAGCTGCAACCGAAAAGAGTAGCAACACCGGCGACAAATTGCACACACAACTGCCAACAGACGCATACAACTCAGTTTTCATAGGACGAGCGAGCAAGTAGTCACAATAACTGCCAACAGACGCCAATAAAAAAAAATAAAATTGAAATTCCAGCTAATACGGGTAATTGTTGTTGTTTGTGATGTTAATCGACAACAGAAATTGCCAACAACTGCCAAAAGCACACTTTTTTTTTAATTACAATAGCAAAAACAGCAACTAAGTCAGAGCTCTAACATCTACAGCAATTGTCGGCTGATGAGAGGCATAAATGAACGGAAACTGATGAGCTGCGTGAGACGGTCGATCAGTGGTAGCAATTTTAGTTGGTGGTCATGGTGTGCAGCACTGCCGAAGGTGAACTAACATGGCACCCTGACGGTCGCTAAAACTTCCGATTTACGACTGGCAGTGTTGGCGAGTTGCTACCTAAGCTGCACCTCAAAAGCGGCACAATTAGACATGCAAATTACTCTGACGATGATCAAAGTGATGCATGTTACGAACGTAATAACGTTTACTTATGAAATTTTGTTTTAAATGCTATAATTAAATACCAGAATTAAAATGAAAATATTGAACTTTACGTGGAATTATTAAAAAGCAATTAAGAGCCTATGCAGTTGATGTGGTAAAAAGTTATAAAAGTTAACGATTTGAATATCGAGGCTGATGCTCATACCCTAATTTTATTTATGAAAGATGGATTCCCTACCTTGATGAGAGGCATTTGAAAAGAATTTGCAATTAAAAAAAAAATTATAATAATTACCCATCGACTACCACAGGGAAATTTGCATGCTTCCAGATATATAAATTCGAATTAAAGATTTCACAACAGCTGATTGTTTGATAGATTTGACCGAAAAAAAGTCTTTTTAAAATCTTTGGATTAAAACGGTTAACTTCTGGCTGAGAGCTTAAGTAATTCACTCTCTTTTTTCCTACCTACGAAGTCAACTGCACTCATCTCTATATATTTCTGCCCATACCATTAAAATAATTCTTCCACCTACTTACTAGCAAGTAAATACCTCCTGCGCACCAACAACCTCTAATTACGCAAATCTAAAGCTTTGAAAATTGGTCTCAAGGGGCGTTTATTTGGCACATGCCGTGCATTCATAATAGGCACTTAGCTATGCCGGTAAGTGGGCGGTCTTGGCAATTCAGCATAGCAATTCTTCATTAATGTATATAATTTACGATTAAGAAAATATATGCTGAGATAGTGGATTAGTAAAAAAATTTGCATTTTATTTTGAATTGAGAAGCTTTAATCAATTTGCAATTCATTGAATCTAGAATGAGTTTGGGACGGAAATGAACTAGTTGTGAGTGTTGGATCATTTGATCTGAGAAAAAAGTTGGAGCGAGTATTGGATTGCAGTGGGATATAAAAGAAAGCACGTGAAACTCTTAGTCATACGAAATGTTTGATGGGGGGAAGTTAAAGAACAGAGAAGCTATAAGCTAAACGAATAAAATACGTAAACATTTTTTTGGGAATTCATAATGGATGCATACATGCAGTACACAATGAATCGAACATCACATGATCCACATATTCGCTACGCAATCCAATCTTATCTAACTTCTTTCATTCAGGACATTTACACAATTTCACATTGTCACATTGCACGAATGACCTAAATACCAGGACGCAAGGTAACATACATGGCTGGAACAGCCTTCGAAATGGTACGTAATGTGTGAAAATGAAAGAAAACCCAAGTCACACAATGTGCAGAAGCGAGAAGACAAGAAGGACGACCACTAACCGAACACAAATGACCAAAAAGCAACATTTTACCTGAACTGCATTAGATCGATGACTATGCGGGTAGCAATAATAGCAACAACAATAACTGCATACTGCAGCAACAAATGTAGTACAACATTTCTATTTACATTGTACAAAATTGGTAACTTGTTGAGAAAGCAACAGCCACAACACAGCCTATTGACAATAAATAACTCAGCGATTGTGAGAGATATTGCCAGCGCATTGCTACAAACAGTTGGCGTGTTAAAAATAAATGTAAGCAATTGCAAAGGGTGACACATTTTGATATCTTCTAAGCATTTTTCAAACAAACGACAATTATATGAATTAAAGTGAAACTAAATCTATCACCCAAGAGGAGTACTGAATGAGGCACCCTTTGCATTTTTTATGTTAAAACAAATAAAATTGAAATATGTGATTGTCTTAAGTTAACAAACAGCAGTCAATCGGTAATCAAAGTTTTGCTACTCACATGTTTAGTGTCTCTGCTTTTCTACTTTTTACCGTTATTGAGTTGTTTTATTGCCCTGTCGTCGTTGTCAACTCGAACAATGTTGCTGCGTGATGGAGTTGCAATTTTTTTTATGGGACTTCTGGTGTTGTTGATAGTGCTGATGGAAGTTTTAGTTGGCAAGCGTTGCTATTTTGTTAGTGTTGTTGTTTTTTTACTACAAATACTCATTTGACACTTTTTTGTATTTATTTTCTTTCATTTAATTTAATTTAATTTTAATTTTATTTTATTTATTTTTGTTTTTTTTTTTTCTTCCTCTATTATATTCCCTACGCCACTGCAAACACTTAGTGTTTTTTTTTTTTTGTTTTTTATATGAGAAAAATTCCATTTACAGATTCTTTGTTTTTATTTAACATATTTTGTTGTTGTTGTTTTTTACTACAAATACACATTTGACACTTTTTTGTATTTATTTTCTTTCATTTAATTTAATTTTATTTAATTTTATTTTGTTTTATTTTATTTTATATTATTTTATTTTATTTTATTTTATTTTATTTTATTTTATTTTATTTTATTTATTTTTGTTTTTTTTTTTCTTCCTCTATTATATTCCCTACGCCACTGCAAATACTTTGTCTTTTTTTTTTTGTTTTTTATATGAAAAACATTCCATTTACAGTTTCTTTGTTTTTATTTAACATATTTTGTTGTTGTTGTTTTTTAGCTTGTTACTTGAATTTTCCGCCTTTTTAATTGCCAGCAATCAGCAACATCTGCAAAAAAATATCACCAACCATATAAACAAAAATTCGCGGCAGCTTAATTAGCACCAACGGAGCGCAATGGATCCCCGGGGCAACATCACCAATATCTACTATTTCCCAGCCTCAGCTCAGTTGCAGTTGCAAATTGATACACAACAAAAAATCTACAATTCGCAATAAATAAAATATTTTTGTGCCAACATTGCATTTTTCTCGTTTTGCCAGCGTCAGCAATGCCTGGGATAAGTGAGACACTAGGCGAATTACAATACCTTGTTGTTTTTGTTGGTGTTATTGTTGCTATTGTTGCGTGCTGTGCTTATGTCTGGCGGCTAAACAACGACTATCAACGGCTGTCAGTTTAATCTGGAGGAGTAGGATTGGAAGGTGGCAGCAGGGCGCAGTCACGGTCGCAGCCAAAGTGGCCGTATTGTTAGGAAAGCATTTGTTTTTGGAATTAGTTTGTTTTATTTCCTATCGTTTTTAATTCTTATTGTGTTGCAACATTGTAGCGCTAGTTTGTTTTAGCGCTAGCATTTGGTGTGAATGTTGTCACTCTGCTCAGGCTGCTAATGAATTTCGATGTATTTATTGTTGTTTCCTTGATTGTCGGCGCTGATCTTGTAGTAGATAATTTTTCCTTTTTTTTCTGTTTTGTTTTTGTTGTTGCTACTTGATTTGACGCATGTTGCACGTTGCACGGCTCATTATGTATTCACGTTTTATCGGCGCACATTTTGTTTGCTTTGCTACCGATCGATGGTACGAGTGCGATTTCAAAAAGTTTAGTCTTCCTTTCCTATGACAACTTTTTTAATATTTTTTCTTTTCTCACATTATCGCCTATTGCCTGTGTCTCAACAACGTGCTGGTTTTGTTTTGTAGTTTTACAATTTTTTTTTTTTGTTTTTCGAATATTCGCACTCACTCCCGTCGCATGTTAATTAGTTGGCTGTTGGCAACAGTTTGTTGTTGAGTTGTTGTCTTACTTTTGCCGCATGTGTTATGTGTTGTTGTTGTTGTTTTTTACACTGTAAATAGAAATCAAAGTGTTGTTTATTGTTTATTCAACTCGACGTTAAGATCGCTTTTAGGATTTGCAATTCAATTTTTTAGTGATTTTATTCATTTTCATTTTAAGTGAACAAATGTTTACATGATTGCTCTTGTTTTGACTATTTATGCAGTACATGTTGCCAGCAACATATTCCACAACGCATTGCAATTAAGTTTTCAAATAAATGGGTTTGGTTTGGTTTTATTCGTGATTTCATGAATGGCAAGCAGACTTGTAATACTGATTGGCACAACAGCTCGTATCCGGGATAGATAGGCTAGGCTAAAAGTATGTATGTAGTTTTGCTTCGAAACACTAATTGCCTTTAAGAAAGTTTTATTTCTGAATTTTTCCTGAGAAACCTTGCATGGCAGGGCGTTTGTCAAACCACTGCCGAGGGTCGACTTCGTTATGAAAAAAGTTTTTTGAAACTACTTTTGGTGTTATCTGTCCGAGCGCTCGAACCTTGAACAATTTTATCGAGTATAGATTTAGTCGGTACGCTATCATAAAAACAATAACAAAGCAAGTGACTTATAAGCAAGATTAAAAAAGTGAAGCGATAAAAAATAATTAGCAAAATATTAAAAAAAAAAAATTTCCAAGTGATTGAAATTTCTAAAAAAAAATATTCATTAGTTAAACCTGTATGTTATACATATATTCAAGCTATGTATAGATAGCATAATAAGAAGTTATTTTCAACAAGCGAAATCTTGGACCCAAGGCAAAGTTTACGCATTAAATAAAAAGTTAAAACAAGTAAGGAAGTCTAAGTTCGGGTGAACCGAACATTAAATACCCAGCGTTAGTTTTTAGAAAAAGGGGGCGTGGTTTTCATCCGATTTCGCCCATTTTAAAAACCAATCTATGCCGAGCCTAAACAATAGCGAATTTGGTGGGAGCGGCCACGCTCCTTGCTTATAAAGCTTTAACCGCTTACATGAGCCAAAAGTACTGAATCGATCTTTTCAAGGGTTATACCATGTCCTATATATAACTTTGGAAAAGAAGGCGTGCCATGCCCATAACTTTTAACGTATTTTGTGAAATTTTTCGATGTACGGATATATGTGTCCATTAATCAATATTTACATAATTTTAAAAAAGTGGGTGGTGGCACGCCCACGGATTTTATTATGTTGTTTGTCCCTATTGAAGATCAGTTTTCATTGCAGATCTTTATGATACTTTCACAGTGGCGTGTTAATAGTGAAATGTTGATATTTTGTTTATTCACTTGTGGGCGGTGCCACGCCCATTTTCCAAAATATTACCAAAAAACCTTTAAACATCACAAATAACATCATCAGGTGAATGAGTGTACTAAATTTTAGCATTATATCTGTATCAGTTAAACAGATATTGCATATTCCGGTTTCCTAACTCTCGTTTAGAGAACTTTAGTCCAAAAAGGGGCGTGGTCGTTCACCGATTTTTCTTATTTTCTGTGGTAGTAGTCTACATAAACATAACATACCTGGAACCTAGTTTCGTAAACCTATCTCAGATCGTTCTGAAGTTATTAGCAGTCGAATTTGAAAATTGCTTGACTCATAAGTGGGCGGTGCCATGCCCACTTTCCAAAATTTTGCAAAAATAATGTAAAGAATATGAAAATTGATGTATGTACAAAATTATATTATTATAGCGGTATCAGTTAATTAGATATGGACTTTTCAATATTTCCACCTCCTTTCAATATAACTTTTATAAAAAAGTAGGCGTGGTCGCCAAGCGATTTCGTTTATTTTCTATATCTGAATTTAACACAACAATAGTATGCCCTCTACAAAATTTCGTTATACTAGCATAAACTGTTCTCAAGTTATTAGGAGTCAAAATTTTAAAATTTCTTCAAATATATGGGGGCGGTGCCACGCCCCTTTTCAAAAAATTTGGTAAAATCCGCCTAAGAACATATAAATCAATACATATTGCAAATTTTATCATTGTAGCTGCTTCTGATATTGAATTAACCCGTTTTATACGTTTTTCGAAATTTTCGATATCGAAAAAGGGGGCGTGGTTATCATCCGATTTCGCCCATTTTCAATAGCAACCTACCTTGGCCAGAAAGTAACCTGTATGCAAAATTTCATGCAAATATCTCAATTTTTACTCAAGTTATCGTGTACACGGACGGACAGACGGACAGACGGACAGACGGACAGACGGACAGACGGACGGACATGCCTTAATCAATTCCTCTTTTCAACCTAAGAACTTTCATATATGGAACTCTATATCTAACTCGATTATTTTGTGCCGTTACATAGTACCGTTATGTGGACAAAATTAATATACCCTTGTACTAGTACTAGTACGCTGGGTATAAAAAAGCTATGGCTCAATAAATATTTAGGAGTACAAGAATATGTACATACATACATATATAAGCATAAGTAAACACACCTGCCTCAAATAGTTGTTGTAGCGATATGTTTGAAAAAAATATAGCTATTCACTGATAATTGCACTAACATTAAGTAGAATCACCCGTGCAAAAAATCGTGTGACTAATCTCTAGGGAGAGTGGTTAATATATTCATGCTACAGTACACCAATGTGCAAGTTGAAAATGTGTAAAAAAAAAAAAAGTATCCTAAAATTTTTAAATTTTTTGAACAAAATTGAATTTTTGAAAACTCTGGAAATTTTAAAAATAAATTTTTTTTGTAGAGATTTTGTTTAAAAATTAGTAAAAAAAAAGCAAAAATAAGAATTTCGTACACTTTTTTTCGTAATTTAAAAAAAAAAATGTATAGAAGCTTTTTTAAAAAAATATATTAATATTATACTAAATCACAAATTTTCAAATTTAATAAAAAAAGTGAAAATAAAAATTTCGTTAACTTTTTTTTGTAATTTAAAAAAAAAAAAAATTTATAGAAATTTTGGTTGAAAAATATATGAAAAATTTCATAAAACAGATTTATAAATTTCGTAAAAAAGTGAGAAAAATATTTCGTACACTTTTTTGTAATTCTTTTAAATCTTTTTCTATAGAAATTTTGTTTAAAAAATATATGAAAATTTTCATTGAATCACAGATTTTCAAAGTTATTAAAAAAAAATTGAAAACAAAAATTTTGTATACTTTTTTCGTAACTTTTTTTAATTTTTTTTTATAGAAAAACAGTTAGTAGATATACATATACATATTTACACATCACTTTCATAGCTCATAAATTTTTAATGAATTATTTTCATGTCTTCTCAAAGTTGGTACGTACTTTTTTATTGATCACATTTATTTAATTTTTTAAACCACACAAATTTTTCCATTTTAAATTTTTCCGTACAAAATGTTGTTGCAAGCGCGACGCATGCGACCAGACTATTTTCTATGCCACCAAAATGCATCGGTGAATGCAATTGCAGCTGCCACCTTCAACTCCAACCAGTTGCATTTCATGTGAGATGCTGTGCGGTATTGTTGTTGTAGCAGCTGTTATTCTTTATTTTCGTTTTTTATTTGCCGGCAGTTGAAATGCACAACAACAGCAAACACAGAGCATACAACCAAAGCAGCTGTCACATTTAAAGAGAGATAACTTTGGATGTTTAGATACATGAAGAGAAGCAGGCAACAATTGACAACAACTACACAACAATAATGATCAAAACAATCACAAATAAATGCAATGCGTAATTAAGGTAACATTAACTGGCATTAATTGAGATTTGCAGTTTTTTTTTTAATTTTTTTAAATTTATTCTTTGTATGAGAATAATAAAAATAAATTCCATTTCCCACCTTTGCTTTATGTTCTTGAGCTTTTCAGCGAACACAAAAAAAAAATTGGCTTCAAACTATTGCACTGCCTATTGAACACCATACACCCGCTTCGCCCGCTTCATACGATCACAGTGAACTATTTTAATGCGAGAGACGTGCAACATTCGTCGACCGCTCATCGATGACTAAAGAAAAAAACGCGTCCCTACCTAAGGTAAACAAAAGTCAAAGTCTCAACAGCTAATGAGCATTTATACGTGCATACATATGTTTGCTTTTGTTGTTGTATTTTTGCACATTTGTTTCGAGGTGGCAACGTACACATCACTGGTGCCTATACAACTAGTTGGAAACTACTTACCTTGAAACTAGTGTAAGTTTAAGTCGCATGACTTATGCTAGCTCAGATGTCAGATGTCTTAGTAAAACATCTTTTGGTTGGTCTTAGATAAAACAAGTCTAACGAGTGTCGTCTGATAGGTCGGGACGTGTTTGCTTCCGATCAAAAAGTTCTAGTCGTCGCACTGGTTCACTTACAAACGGAAGCTTCTCGCTGTACCTTGGTATCTTTTCTGCCCTGCTGGGTATTTCGCTTCAAGCATGTTCACACAAACACAATTGGCTAGCACTATTGTTATATTCTTTTGTTGTTATATTTTCTCCAACAGCGCTGGTGGTGTTGAAGGTGACTTCTCAACATTTTTAAGTTAGTACGTGCGTAATTGTTTACTACGTTTTGCTTGATGTTGTTGTTACTGTAATTCAAATACCATACACTTTAGGCCGCTGAGCTGAGCTATTAAACAGCTGGCATCTAAAAACCGATTTGTAGAGAGGAGCATAGCCCTGTGCACGCTCTCAACAATGCACTGAATATTGCTAGGCAAAATGTTGCTAGAAACATGTTGCTATGGCAAGAGAGCTCATAGATATTTTGAAAGGCTGGAAAGAAGTAGGTACAAATCAAACAGTTATTACAGGATCGGTGGATCGGATCCGCGTCTATCATTACTTTTGTTTTTTGTGTTCTTTTTTCGAAAGCAGTGAAAGCCTATGGCAACCTGTAGCTAAGTGTTTCCATAATAATTCTTAAAAATCCATGCAGCTCTATAACTTGAAGTATAAGTAGAGGTAAGTATGTAGTCGTGTTGAGGAGACTCCTATCCCGACTTCAAAATCCATTTTGTACCCATTAGCATCTCTTGTTCTTTATTTTTCATCGATGGCATGGTCACCTTAGATCGCCCTTCATATGACAGTACCGATATCACAGACTCAATAAGTACTTTGATGTGATTCTCTCACAGAATGCGTCATCATCACAAAGACGTAAGTACAAACAACAACAGCAACATAATAACACAAATTGCAGGTAAGCGCATCCAATTTAGCTATCAAATTGCACCACAGGGTGATGAACGCCTGCTGTGAGAAGGTCATCCGTGGATGAGCGCAGACGTCATATATCAGCTAAACATCCAGTCAGCCAGCACAAAGATATCGAAATGATGCGTCTCCTAGAAGTCACTTAGTAATAAACCAACAAAAACGAAACGAGCGAGCGTTGTTGGTGCGGGGCACAGGGTGCAGTACGTGCCCATTTAAATAAACGCTTTGTGTGCCTTCATGCGTAATTTCTGGTTTTCCAGTTTGTTTTCCTCCTCCTCCTCCTCCTGCTTGGATGAAGATGCTAATGCGAGTGTACAATGTAATGCAATACTTTCAGAAGAACAATACCTCAGAAGAACGTGCGCGCACAAGCGTTCGAAGGGTTCAATTAAACTTTTGGTTTTTTAATGTTGCTTCTTGTAGGCGCTTCTTGCTTTTGTCTTACAATATTTACATGATAATCATGATTTTGTTATGATTTCAACTCTTTACCTTTTGCTTGTTCGTTGCAGCAGTTCTGTTTGGCAATTTAAATGTACAGGCTGCTTGCTTCTTGGTGCAACTGTTGCTGTCTTCAACGTTTTGTTGCCTGGAAATTCCTCACATTTTTTTTACTTCTTTTTTCACATTGCTTATTGAAGAGTCTTCTTTTTTTAGTTTCGTATTTGCTTAGCGCAAAGTGAAAGGATGCAATTCATACAATTTCAAATTGATAAAGAGGATGCCTCAGCATTTTTAGGCTTCACGTCTTTGGTTTATTTATTTTGTCTGCGTTTGTGTTGATTTGGCCCGAAGGGTGACGTATACGAGCGCGCTAAGACAAGTCAAGTCAACTACTTAAGTTCATAAATCAGACAGCGTTGTGTGCGCCTTTGAGTTGTCTGTTTTGTTGTTCTTTAGCCGTTTGCTCCATTTAAACGCTCTTTTGGTGGTCCGTGTTGGTAAACAGTTGTTGTAAAACCCAGCTCAATTTGTTGGTTTTAGCCTAAAGGCAAGGAAAATATTTATGTGTACGTGTCTCGAGCAGGATTAATTGACTCAGCGTTTAAAAGGAAAAGCAGATTGGTTGCTGATTACCTAGGCAAATATTTTGAAAAATTTATCTGGAAAACTAAGTGGACTCTTTCCAAGAAATTTAACTATACAATTTATATTTGTCTAGCCGAACTCAGTTTTTTTACGCTCACTTTGACTAGCTTGGTCTGCGGACTAACTGAGATTTTTTCATATGTTAGTTCACTCGGCTCTCCTCGTGTCACCCATAATTGCACTCAACTAAAAATTTTGGTTTTTTTTTTAATAGATCAATTAGTCAGGCTCAGCTCACACAGATATTTTCTTCCTTTAGTAATTAATCGTCGTTATTTTTTTATTTTTTTTTTTTTGGAAAGTCATCAATAATTTTGTAGGACAGAAAATATCTCCACGGAGAGCACTTTCATACTAGTTCAAAACAAGTCCCATCAGCGAGCTGAACTACACCTTTTCCAAGAGTACTTCAGAAACAATAAAATGTACATCAGAATAGTCAATTGCACTTCAGAAATTGTAAAATGTATTTCAGAATAGTCAATTGTACTTCAGAAATAGTAAAATGAATTTCAGAATAGTCAATTGTAATTCAGAAATTGTGAAATGTATTTCAGGAGCTGTAAAATGTTCTTTAAAATAGGCAATGGTACTTCAGAGACCGTCCTTAGCTGGATATGAACCCGGTTCGCCCCGACTGGCTTAATGAGCAGTGAAACATTCTAGGATCCCAAGGAAGGTAAAATGGGTATTGGGGGGTGAGAGGCCTCATATTGGTTGATCAACCATAGTACAATTTTCGATCTCTGAAGTACATTTTACCAATTCTGAAGTACAATTTACGGCTTCTGAAGTACTATTGACTATTCTGAAGTACATTTTACCATTTCTGAAATACAATTGACTATTCTGGAATTCATTTTACCACTTCTGAAGTACGATTGAATATTCTGAAGTACATTTTACGGTTTCTGAAAATCATTTTACGCATTCTGAAGCACACTTGGAAAAGGTGTAGATTTTCATAAAACCTTTCACTTGAAGAACTGCCTTCCTAATAAAAAAATTACCGTAAAATTCTGGAAATGCTGGCTGGATGGACGCAGATATCATGGCAGAGTACATAAATGGCCTCTCCCAAAACCTCTGACAAAGCACAAATTTTTTTTTTTTAAATGTTTGGATTTTCAATAAAAAAATTCTGTCTGCCCGTGTACGGGAGCGAAAACTTCGAAGTCGATATAACGGCAACCTGGATTATATATATGTATGTATAGCTGGGTGTGCATCTCTACCATGTTTCTTTGTTAGACCAAGCATTCAACCGTCAGCCATGCAACAACGCCCACAACAATATGTGTCCCGGCGGCGGCGCAGCAGCTTCCATACAAACAACTTTGCCAGACAAACTTATAACAACGACACGAATTGGCAATTTGTTAAAATTTTATTGCTGAAAATGCCAAAAAAAAGGCAAAACAAGAAAGCTCGACACCGCACAGCCAAACAAATGAGTAAGGAAAAGCAGAAACAAATTTTTAAGAAGATCTTAAAACGTCGCTTCGGTGGCTAACCAACGCCAAGTGGGCATAAAAACAGCTATTGTTGTTGTTGTTGTCGCCGAAACAGGAAGCCAAAAGAATCTCACACATTGTGTATTGCCGCGTGTCTTCGTAATGATAAAGCTCGCTTAGATGTAGTGGCAATTAACCCGCCGCGTGAGTGTAGGTCAAGTTTTCGAGCTTGAATGTGAGCGCGCCATCGCACTGAGCTAGCTTCTTTTTTTCTTTTTTTTTCATCCAATAAAAGTGCATAAACGACTTGCTAATTCTAGTTGCGTTCTGGATGAGATTTTTACAATTTTCTAGTATTCCAGTTAGATCGCAGTATTGGAATCAAACCCACCAATTTCTCAATCTTGATTAACGCAGCACAAAAGAAAGTTCGTGAAATACTTGCTTAGTGTGAATGCAGCCTTATATTAGTACGCATGGCGATGGTATCGAAAAGTGAACGCTTAAACCAGACACGCGAATCGCTTCTTTATTATTATTATCTGCAATAACTAACCATTATTTTTTGTTGCTTTTTTTTTCTTTTATTTTTTATTTGTTAACATTTTTGTGGCGAATGTTAATTGCGACGTAGTAGCAGCATGCAGCGTCGAAATGAAATATGGCAACAACCATACGCTAACTATCCAACCATTGTATTGGTGTTTTGTTGGCTGTCGTTGTTGTTGTTGTTGGCTACGTTAACATGATGATGCTGCTGCTTCGTTGATGCTGTCACGCAGAGTGCCGTCCAGTGCTCTTGGTCGACGCAATCATGCAACGCATTGTTATTGGTTCTGATGCATGATTTTTAACACTTCATTTCACTTCCTTTTGTGCGCTTTTTACAACCGTCCGTCGATTGTGTTTAGGTGAAAGAGCAAATGCGAAGACATTAATCTGGTGAAATGGTTGACAAATGCAACATGTTGCATGCAACATTGCACATAGGCAATTTAAAACTTTCCAAAAAAAACGATTGGATACAGCAGATGGAAAGACTTTGAACTTGGGGCATGCGTGTGTGTAACAAAATAGAAAGAAAATTCAAACAGATCAAAAACTGGGTAGCAATTCTAAATCTTCAAAATTTCCTTCTGCCTCGTTTTCAAGCAAACTTACCGGTTCCACCCATTAGATCACCCTCAATACACCCGTAAAACTCCTCTACCATAAATTCTTTCAATTCCGTCAAATGCATTACCGTTTCCATCCATTATCACTTCGATCGCATGAATGTCAATGAATCAACACATTTACACTCTTTGTGTTCATAAAATAAATCATCATCATCAACATCATCAAGCACACCGACAACACCGACAACGTCAACAACATTCGTTCATTAGCCTATCCAAGTGCCAATCTGACTTGAATGCACCTCTCGGTTGCATGTGCGCGCTACACAATGACATTCGCGTGCAGCCACTCATTCACAACAACACTTCACTTCCTTCAGCAGCTTAAGCACCATGTTTGTTGGCAGGCACAGTTATCGCGCTCATCTCAGCCAACTGTCAAACGCGAGCTTATTTCTTGTTTGTAACTCTTTTAACTACGAATACTTAGATATCTCTATGTAAGTATCTATTGGAAGCTCACGCCATTAGCCGCATTGTGCATACAGTCGTAGTTGTTTCTCTCTACTGACATTTCAGATTACACGGCAATGCGAAGCGTTAATGCAATGTTGCGCACTAACGAAGTTGACAATTTGACATATGAACGCATAGCATGGAAATATGTTGTCGATATTCGTGCATATTTTAGTTGAATTCTTCGTGGTTTTTTTTTGTTTGTTTGTTTGTTTGTTTCAAGGTATTTATCAGGCGAAAAAGAGAAATAAAGCTTAGCTGCTGCCACCACCTTCTACCAGCTGTGCGACATTATTTCAGCTGCGCTATAACCAGTTCACCATAGCAGCCGGAATATACGCTGACGCCGATCGAAAAAAAAAATACTCAGCAATAAATTCTTGCCACCGAACAACGCTGATTGATGTGACACTCGGTTGCTGCGGTGGCATTCGCGGGGGCTTGATGCAAATTCCTGGTTCACGTTGTGGCGGAATTTGTTACGAAATATCCACCACTTCCAATAGGTGCTTAGCCAATTGAGCAGTGATTTTCTTCAAGAAATTTGTGCACACATCAGTGGGGAAATGCGACAAGAACTGAAACCCGCAAACGATAGACCCAAGAGTGCTCACAAATAGGAGGCTTGTCCTGCAAAATTTAATTCAAGACGTTATCAAATCGATCGTACAGCTGTTCAAAGCAGAACAACTCCGGATCGTATACCTTTCTTGAAATGAAATAACTGAACAATTTTAACTTTTGGATTTTTTGGAAAACCGGGTAATTTAATTTTAATAAAAGTTGTACATACATATCAAAAAGAAAAAATTATTATTCTATATAACATAACATAACCAATACAAATTTATGTTTAAATTACACCGTCTCAATACAATTTCTATATAGGAAACATAAAAGGCAAGAACTAAACAATTAAGTAAACAAATTAAGTTTTTCTCACAGATAACAATAAACATACCTACATATTAACCTAGTGCTAATACAAAAGTAAAAAATGGCAAATATTTCGAATTAAATCCTCTATACTTTCAGCTAAGGTGCGCTTTAAAGCTACTGCTAACTCCTAAGCCACTTTTTCATGCACCATACATTTTCAGTTTTATAGCTTCGCCTTAATGAATGCGTTCGGCGCTACGTCGTTTTGCTGTGCAGTCACATTCCTCTTGCTTTCGGCCTGCCATTGCTCATGGGTCAATAAATTACCCACCGCGAATATATTCTTTGGATCAAGTTGCCTTTTCGCCGATAAATACAATTCGCTGCCAGCGCTGGACACAGTTTTCTCATACCATTTGCTACGTATTTTACCAATGCCATGATGATGTGAGAGCGAACCACCCGATGTTAAGATCTCCTCGCGCGCACTCGTCTCAATCGCTTCGAATGTGGCGACAGGATCGTCGATCGCTGAATACTTGAAGGCGAAATAGAAATAAACACAAGCACCAACATCGTAGGTTTGCGTAACACGACAGGATATTATGAAGTACTTTATGTTGCGCGTGTGACATTCCTAAGCGGGGAAAAGTGAAGAAATCAATTAAAAAATTATTCCGTTTGTATTCATGAAATGCTACTCACCACTTCTATGCGTCGCTTCACATTTCGACAGAGCGCACTGCAGCGATCCCAGGGCACAGACGTTTCAAATGACTCACCCACAATTTTCTGATTCAGCGCAAAGTCCTGCAATGCCACCAAGAGATAAATAACTTTTGATAAATTGTGTTGTCCTTGAGCTGTTTTACTCACCCTTATGTATGCTATGACAAACGTCAATATGTAACCACGTTCACCATTTTGACCACCAGCCGAAAATCCTTTGAATTGTTTTGCAATGTCATAAATGAGCGCCTCCTGTCGTTGCACATCTGCCTCCTCGCCCTCAAACAAAAGTGTTGCCGCACACATTTTTGTCAAGTCCAACCCCTTCCACATAGTTACATAGGACCTCTTCAGCGCATCGAAAAAATTTGACAGCCAACCTCTGACGGGTTTTAGTGACTGCCCCAAAATGAATTGTTCATTGTCCATCAAACGCACTGACGCCGGTTGACAACGTCGACGCGCCACTTCACGCATAAATTGTACACCACACTCGAAGTCGGGAAACACCAGCGAACCATAACGTTTGACCGGTGGCAGTGGGCGTACTTTCAGCACGACCTCAGTTACAACGCCTAGTGTGCCCTCAGATCCCATCACGATATGATTGAAATCTGGTCCGCAACTAATACGCGGCGCCATGCACTCGCGTTCCAGCACACCACCATTTGCGGTGGCCATGCGCACGCGCACCACCAAATCTTCAATATTTCCATAAACATTTTTCTTCATGCCGGAGGCGCGTGTTGCCACCCAACCGCCAAGTGTGGAGAATTCATAGCTGTCTGGCTCATGGCCCACCGTTAAGCCTAGTTTGCGTAACTCGCGTTCTAGGTCTTGTCCCACAATGCCCGCCTCGAAGCATACCGTCAAGTTGGCCTTGTTCAGCCATAGCAAGCGATTCATTTGTGAAGTATCCAAGGCGCAAATCATACGTTCCTCTGTTTGCGGGCAGGTAATCGAACCAGAGACTGAAGTACCGCCACCATATGGTATCACAACAACATTGTGTTTATGCGCGAGCTCTACCAGTTGTACAACTTCCTGATGGCTACGTGGCCAAACAACAATATCGGGTATGCGTTTGAATTCATTGGTCCAAAGTGTGTAGATATCGTGCAATGTTTGGCCATGACAACGTATCAAACGATCTTCTCCGGCATTTGAGCTTGCAAGTTTAATGGCCTCAAGATCATGTAGGAAGGGCTCATTCACGGTGGGTGCCGGAAACTCCGTCGGCATTTGCGGGTATTGTGTCTTGCCGTTGACTCGCATTTTGAATTTTTCATACACCCAGTCGGTGAAGTAGGGCAGGGTGCAGCCTTCAAGCGGGTATCTGGAGTTAGAAAGAAGAAAAAAATAAATAAAATATGTTCATTGTCATCTGCGCGAACTCAATATTGCACGCAGTGACATCACAGGAAACGTCCAATATTGCCTGCACTATGACACCGATAATAGTAACCACTAAACTCTGCCTAATACTGGTTTTAACTCCATTAACAATAAACAGAATCATAAAATTTGGAGAAAAAATCAGCAATACATGAATATCATGTACATATATATACGTAAATTAGTATGTGCATTAGGGTGTTATAGTTTTAGATTATTTTTTTCATTACCCAGAAATTAAATAAACATTAAATTTAAAATAAAATGTCTACCAAAAAATTCTCGTTAGAATGCTGACCGGCAACAAAGTGAAGTTTTAACCAAGGAAACTCCTTTCAAATAACTTTAAGCTAAGTTTTGATTTTATTTTATTTCAGTTTTAAGTTTTTTGTTGTACTTCTTGTTGAAAATTTTTCAGCTTGCACTCATTTCGTTTAAACTAAAAAACTTTAATAAAATTGAAAATATTTCTCATTTTCTCCCTCTTCGTATATTTGTATGGATCGATTTCCATACAAAAAAAACCCCAACTATTTTTTTTGATGTGCACCCTAATGCATTTATATACATACATACATACATAATTGACACATATTGAATATACATACTTGTCTCCCTTGAAGCCAATGATACCGTTATCCACATAGAATTGCGAATCTTTGTAACCCCAACCATACCATTTCAGCACATCTTGACTGCAGAGTAAAGCGGAAGCAGATACCGGAAATGAGAAAACAATTTATTATTACTGTTACAAAATTTATAAGCAAACGTTAAAACCCTTACCGCTTTTGTGGATATACGCCCTTCACTTGCTGCGAGAAACGTTGATCCAACAACACTGTGGCGTGCGGCATATCGTACGGCTTGTTGACGCCGCCGCCACTTTTTTTGCTACTACACATGTTGTTTTCACACCACACGCTGCCACCCCCATCCGAGGAGCGCACGCAGCTGGTGGTGGACAATGGTTTGGTGAGCTGTTCGTTTGTTGTATTCATGGTTTATATTTATTTTTTATTTTCTTTTGTTTTTTTTTTTTGTATGTAATTAGAACGCTTAAAGTGCTCTGCTGCAAAATATCAAACAATATTGCTCTTTAAGTTAACGTAAATGTATATATGTATGTCCACAATTAATATTTTATTTTATTTTAGTATTTATTTTTTGAGCTTATTTCACTGCATTGTGCGTTTCTGTCACAGTTTGGTTTGCTTACGCACTTAAAATCGATTTTTTTCAATTTGTTGCAAATTACTCATTCGTCTTTGCTTTTCTTTGTGCACCGCTGTATTTTGTAAAATTTTTGCGTTTTGCGTTTGTATATCTTTATAAAAATTATTTAGTATATTAAAAAGTTTAATTCATTATTTAGTATTTTATTTTGTTTTGTGTTTTTATTTGAATTGCTTTAGTTTACCCAGCCGTCTAGTTCTTTTAAGCACTCAAAGACGTTGTCGCCTGCCTTTCAGCCAATAAATTCTAAATAGTGAATAAAATTACGACAGGGGTGTGCGGTATATTAGTCAGCTATGTAGCCCATCAAGGGAGGTAGATATTTTGTTATGCGAGCGCTTTGAGCAATACTGAAAGCATGACCGGCGCATTCAGGCGCTCTCAATTAAACATTTATGAGTGACATTACTTTGGGCGGCAAAAAGTGAAATGCGTGAGAGCACAAAAAAGTTTTGTTTATGGGGTTTAATTAATAATGTTTGCTATTTTACTCAAATTTTAATAATTCTTGGCACTCAAAAGTACTCTGGCTTTGACACTGAGTAACAAATAGGGTGGTTTATCCAATTTTTTCAACCGGTTATACTCGTTATTTTTTTTTTCTGAAAGTGTGTATTGGGTTTTTGAAATCGAAATTTTTGCGGTTAACCCACATTTTATTATACTTAAAGAATAACAAACAAAAATCATCTAAAAATAAAGGAAGTCTTTCATAAAATTAATTTTAATCTAAGTCATTTCCAGAAAGTCCATACATTGAACAAATTCTTTTTTTTTTTTTGCTATGAAAGCTACTTTTCGCTCAGTGTGGTGAGTAGTTTTTGTCGGTATAGTCTCGTTTGAATAGCTTAGTTTCATTATTACGGCTAAAAAAATTAGTTTAGTAACTAATAAAAACTGTAAAACCTTATCTTATATGATAAAGTTGTAATTTTATGATCTACAAATGTGACGACGTTTTTGAAAACACCTCAGCAAAGTTTCTGTCGAGCTATTTTTGTAATTATGTTGACGATACGCGCTCTCATCACCCAATATTTAGCATAGAAAGAGCATAACTTAGCTCATATCAGGCATGCGCATAGCCGCGGTAATGTTATTCACAATGCAATTTAAATCGTACAGTTTGAGTTCGAAAGATTTAAATATGTTCTGACAATAAACAAACAACCATTAACAGTAAAAAAAAACTCTAGAAGCTCAATATTTCAATTATGTTATTCACGACGGTATTCACGTACAAATTTGATGAGCTCTTGAGAGCAATGTGAGCAACTACAATTACAACAAAAAAGCACTGTTTTTAAGAAAACACTTTATTTGAACATAATCCACTAAGCAAACGTAAGCACTAAACGGCAATATTTTTTTTAACTTGGCATACTCAAAACAGATAAGCTTTGTTAAGATATCGATGTCGGATGACATACATACATACTTTGATAAAAAAAAATTTTATTATCGTTTTAAAAATACAGTTTTTGGGCATGTACTCTAATTCTATCCACCCAGTTTAATATAATAAACAGCCGTCGTTCAGCGTGTGCTACGTTTTTCTTATTGTTTGAATTCTTATAAATATTTAACGGTGCCAGATGTCAAATTCCCATATCGTGTGATAGTTGCCTCACTCAAATAATTTTTTTTTTTATTAGGTTAATCAACACAACTACTCCAGAGAAGCTACTCAATTGTAACAGTACTTTTTACTGTTAACTCCTACTATAAAAAAGGTAGTAACCTCAAAAGGTAGTTTATTGTCACATAAAAATTTATTTCAAAATCACTTTTTGCTTGTTTTATATATTTCACTCCGTTTCAGATCTTAATGTACATATGTGTGTTAGTTTCAAAACATATTATTTCACAACCGTTTATCATCCGCTACAAAAACGTATTGCACACTTTTCACCTCATAAATCACAACTGACTGCTAACAATTCAAAATTTTATCTATTTTCACATTGTTAGTTAAATGCAATTTTGCTTGTATTTGTTTTTACAAAGTAAAAATTGTAAAGCATTGTTTTTAAAATGACTTTGACTATTTAGTTTTATTTAGTTTTTTTTTTATAGTTTAACCCTTTTAAGAGGGTTAAGTATTATATGCACCCTGAGCAGGCTAAATATTTATTCGACTTTGAGTTGTCGGTACATACTTAAAAGCATTTACGTCAAGCTGGTAGCTATAATGCAAATTACATTAAACAAATAGCAAAAAAAATTGTTTGACGTTGTAAAAATTATAAATACATTGACACGTTCCTCATATTTGGGCCTAGCTTTTGTCGCTTTCAACACTGTTCAACCGGGAAATCTTTGATCTATTGGAAATTGATCCGTGTGGGTGAAATGATAAATTTCGGGATCAATTTATTACAGGACCACGCCTTTTTGGGGCGCACATTGCCTCCAATTTTAATAAGACTGAGTTTAGAGTTTAGTCTACTGCAGAAAAATTCAGCTCTCTGTTTGTGGTTGAGCTAACTGCCACTGGCGGATCGGCAAAACGAGCGATCAAAATATTTTGTTGTGTTTATTCGGTCATATTTTTATTATTCCGATTTTTTAGGTACCCTCAACAGAAACTTAAAATGATAGGCCATACCTAATCAAACGATAGACTCGGTCATGCGATTCTACCAAGCATTTTTCAATACCCAACTAAGTAAACATTATAAAAAAAATTAATTTCCTGCTAAGTCAGAACGTATGTTTGTATTTTTATATGCAAATCCATATGCAACCTTTAATATGATGTGGCTTTCAGTAAATTCTTCTCTAAATACATATGTACTCTACGCCATGATGTATGTAGCTAAGTTGGTATAGATGTGTAAGGAAGTAAAAATATTCACTAATAACCAAATAACTTTCAATTTCATATTTTTGTGTGAAAACTTACACGCTTATGTAGTTGTATATACATACATACATATTGTATATGTACACGTGTGTGTGTACATTGACACACCTATGCAAAATAGGGTGATGGCTGATTAACAAATTTGCACAGCACTTTAAAGTGCATTGCTGCATTAAAGACAAATCCACAACAATTTGTACTTACATACATACATATGGAGATATGTGTGACTTTTCGTATATGCAAGCTCCTTCCATTGATGGTTACTTTTGTGAGAAAAACAAAATAGAAACAAATAATACGTAATTACTACGTACGTCGTAATTAACATCTTACTCGTATTTATCCATTAAAATTATTTTAACGATGAGCAAACTTCCGCGGCACTCCTTTCAAAAAACTTATTGCAGTTCATCAGATTGATTGTTATTGATTACATACATACATTTATTTGCATACGGTTTTATTTGTTAAACCTATGTAAGGATGTATTTACAATTTCAACATAAATATAATTGTATTGTTGTTTCTTTAATATAAATAAATAAACTGTAATAAAATAGTATAAAAAGCACAGAAATTTCACAAAATTAGCGTTCGCTATTCAATTTCCGTTTCCTGTCTGTCTAAATCACTATCGAAAATAGGCATTGCCAGACAATTTCGAATACCAATGCTGGTTGCAGGGTTGCATGGTTTTAATGGTTTAAATTTACACACCAATGAAATTATTTTGGACCGCTACAAGATCACAGATCAAAGGAAATGTCAAACAAAATGCAAATGCGCTAATTTAAATGGGTTTCAAAGTGCTCATTTGAATTTTCCAAATACGATGCAGGGCATAACTAGTATTAGTAACTGCATTTACAAAATGAGCACTACATAATTTAAATTAGTTTTCCCTGCTCTGCTAGGAAATTATTTAACTATGGCATCTCAAACAGCAATGCATGTTGTTTTTATTTTGGTGCACCTGGGCTCACTAAACACATCTATAAAAAAAACACATGTCCAGGCATTTGTTTACAAACTTTCTGCGGTTCAGTTTTGGGAAAATATCCAGGAAATATGAATGACGAACAACTGGCATTAAATAAGAAATGGACGGATGAAGAACGCTTGGCCTTAGCGGCAAAATTAGATGAAGAACTAGACGCATTCATTGACGGTTTGGAAAAGAAGCGGTATGAGGAAGGTTGGCCAGAGGATCGTTGGCAAGAGGTAGTTAATTCGTCATTGAAACTAGAATTTGTATATTTTGAACTAGAAATTTTAGGAAATGGACAAACATCCATTCTTTATGAAAAAAGCACCACAACCTGGTGAAGATGTACATCCCATGTTTGAAGGCTTACAAAAACTCAAATACGATCCCGAGGAGAATACTGCGGAGGAGCTTGCCCTCAATTATAAGGAGGATGGCAATTTTTATATGAAACATAAAAAATTCCGAACAGCAATATATAGTTTTACAGAAGGTTTGAAGACGAAATGTGAGAAGCCAGAAGTAAAATCTGTACTCTATAACAATCGGTCCGCTGCGCATTACTTCCTGAAGAATTACAGGTAAAATAGAACTACATGGTTTATGTCAGTAAATTTAACAATCTTTACATTTATTAGATCTGCTCTTAGTGATGCTCAACGTGCTCTAGAATACAATCCTAATTATACAAAAGCACGTTGGCGTGCGGCGCAATGTGCCTTCTCTTTAGATAAATTTGAGCTCTGTACACAACTGTGCGACGAAATACTTGAACGAAATGTAGACAATAATGAAGCAAGAGAATTATTAAAGAGAAATAAAAACAAAAAGGTAAACGGCTTTTCACAACTGATTCATCACTACTTATAGATTTGCAAAAATTGTTTTCAATGTTTGTAGTTGGAACTTGAACGTAATCAACGTAAAGAAGCCGCTGAAATCAAAAGACGTCTTGCACGCTTTCAACGCCTGTCTGATGTACTGCACCGTTGCAACATTAAATTTGATGATCTAAAAAAGAATAGCCCAATCACAGAAGATCTGCTGCGACCAAAATTCTTACCCATAGAAGATTATGCAGTGCATTTAGACGATGATAATGAAACGTTAATATGGCCAGCAGCCTTCTCTTATCCGGAATTTTTATTTAGCGATTTTCAACAAGAATTGTCGGAAAATGTAGTGTAAGTTAAAACTTATTCATACATATAATGTTTGTTTTATGTTTTTGGGATTTTTTTTAGCATGGAGGATTGCATCAACGATATGTTCAAGGAGCCCTTACAGTGTGATAAATCCAATAGTTACCGTTCTGGCAATTTAAATGTCTACTATGAAAATCGTAAAGTAGGTTGTGTGCATAAAGTTGATTTGAGCAAAACCGTGAGAGAGATTGTAAATGAAAAGGGGTAAGCTAATTTACTGAGAGCATGATAATATATAACTCTGCTAATCGGAAATATTTTTGAAATCTCCCAGCTTTTTTATTACCGGCGGATCGCTATTATTTTATATCGTACCGAAAAATTCTCGAGTTGAAACTGAATTTGTCAATCAGCAAAGACGGCCATTGGTGTACCCTTAAACGTATTTTTGTTATTGTGAGGATTACAGAGCGACACGAATAAATATGTACATACCATTCAAAAATATTAATGCCAAATCTATTCCTACAACAATATATTTAATCCTTCACCACCACAGCCTTTCAATAGTTATTCAAATTCTCCACACAGCTGCTGAAAGTGCTGAACGCCAGTAAGCTTAATATGGAGGTTTAACTGAAACATTTCTTTAGGTAGATGCATTTTATTTTATTTAGAACAGTTTATTGCTATACATTAGAATTGGGCTTGTTATCTGCTTACATCTTTTTGTACATAGTAAGGTGAACTTATATTTAATATTCGGTATAAAAAGAAGTAGTTTAGACTAACGAAATCAAGACATGGTACATTACTGCATTTTTTACAGAAATTTATTAATTTTTTTTACCAATGGTTGAGGATAATATAAACCAATTTACATTTGTGTAAATTTTGCTAATTTATACATATCTAATATTTTGGTATTAACTAGATGCTAGTAGGTATATTTACGGAATAAAAATACATTTTGTTAGTGTATCAAATCCGGCATAAAGTCTTATATTGATTGGAATCTAACTGTTGTGAATTTATCATTAAATAATTTGAGCATTGTTACTTTAAAATTAGGGTCTTTATCAGCTAAACTTTCTTATAACAACCGCAATCTATTTGATTATGACTTCAATCTTGTTTGCTAATCATTTAAGGTGAGCGTATATTTAATATTCTGTATAAAAAGCGTTAATTTCGACTTTTGAAATCAGAAGGTATGGTACATTTCTACATTTTAAGCGGAAATTTAGTCTAAATGTTATGTAGCAATAGTAGAGAATGATATACAAAAATTTCCATTTTACTTGTTTATACAAGTACTATATCCATATGTAATAATTTTGGTACTATTTGCTCAACATAGGATATTTTTAATAGGTATGTTTACAAATTTTAAGTATGTTTTGTTGGTTAATAGGTGGATAAAACTAGGAAAGAAGTTTAAATTACGAATATCGACAACTAAGGAATAAATGGATATAAATGTATCACTATTTCGATATTTCACTGGTATTTTAAAAAAGGCTAAGGAACCAAAAACTTCAGAATATTCTGGTTTTCTTTGTTCGACTGCTTAACTGTTAGTTTAGACTTAGTTTGAAACTATTTCAAAAATTAAAGCCCCAAACAAAAAAAAACTAGAACTGCTTTAACAAAAAAGCATTTAGTACAATATATATGCGCCTCGTCGCCAAAGAGATAAATTTGTAAAGGTAAATATTCACTGGGTATTAACTTTTGGCTGGAGGGCTAATATGTTAGCTATTGTCACTATTTTGACTACTACACTGGGTTAATTTCATATCTATTTTGTCATGCCCCAACAAAATACTTAATATGATATCGTATCTAGAATTCAGACATATACTTCTAGAACATGAAAACTTATTCTAAATCAATTGACTACGATAACTTCTTTTAAAAATAGTCGCCAGTCGCGGCATAAACTTTTGGACAATGTTTTTGTGCTAAAATACCATATGCCGCATTAGCGCCTACTTTAATACGTCTTTGTTTTGAGTGCTTATTCCACACGTGTGCTACATATGAATCCTCAAGCTTATTTATTGTCTCTGTTAGGTATTGAGCCTCAAAAAAGTGTTCCCAATTTCTCCAGGGAATAGCGTAGAAAGAATCTCGTGACATCACATGAAAACCCATACATCGTTTAGGATCCATCATAAGCTCAATGTTACTGGTTTTGCAGACATCATTCATGACTCGTGTTATAACACCCGGGCCATTGTTGCCCCAATCTTTACCATTAAAATTTATCAAGAAATCAAATACACATTTTCCAGCTATTTCATGACCAAAACCATTAGGTGCGAAATTCATTACTCCCGCTGCTAACGATGAACTTGACTCTGCACCCGTATAATTGGGTGGTAAATTTTCCAAACTGCGTAAGACTACAACATCCATATCGAGATAAGTACCACCCCAACGCCATAATGTTAAATAACGTAAAAAATCGGAAAGATGTGAAAGCACATAGCTAAAAAAAATAATAGAAACTCTTATTAATCGCCACTTATAAAATGCAAAAGTAATGTCTTACCTAGACCTAAAAAGCTCCCCATCCTTAAGCCATTGATACATCGGTGTACCAGCTGCATAAGTCCAAAGATTCAAATTACGCAAATGTACGTTTGGATAGTGGAGTATTGCTTCTATTACAGGTGGAGTATTATTGTAATCACGATAAGCTGGGCTAGCGAATAGCACGAAAACATTTGTACTAGGATTGTGTAATGCAGCCGATTCAATAGCACACGCTTCCCTCGCCGTTAGTTTCATCATGTTCAAAGGGGCGTTGCCCATATATTGAATACTACTCCGTATTTTTTCATTTGGACAACTCGTTTCATGAAAAATTATACTTTGTCCATTGGAGTTTGGCTTTGTTTTTGCCAGCATGACGTCTTCGAGAAGATGTGGACCGAATGTGTACTTTCTTCGTCTGGATTGCTCTTGTTGATATGGTGATGAGGTTGATTGCAACGTATTAAAACTATTCATAAAACAGTAACGCATATCGGTTCGATTCATGCTGGCACCATAGATAATGCACCAACTGAATGCCAAAAGGGATAGCATGGCTAATATAATCCATTTTAACCTCGGTTTATACATCATTGATGCTTACTATTGTTTAGAAATGCAATTATAATTAGATAAACAACTTTTCAAATAATACACATTTCTTCGAACATAATCGCTTAAAATGAGTTTGCCATTAACACCGCAATACTTTCACGTAATCCACATAGCTTTTATGTTGACATTTTCATGTAAAAATCCGAAATTTGCAATAAACAAACAAAAACCATCACGCAAATTTTCTTATCGAACTATGCCTTAAATTTGTTGGGAAATTGAAGGAAAAACTATTTGTTTTCCTTTTTGTAGCGTTGTAAAATTTGTAGTCTTAACAGTGTTGTCGTGTTGTGGATTATATTTGCCAGTTCATTTTGAATAACAAGCTCAAGTTCAGCTGTACTATCAAGCTAAAAAAAATCTCACCAGCTGCTTATATTTTTTTTATTTAAATTTTCTCTAAACTGTCAAACTTGCTCTCTTCAATGAAATATGACTTGAATGCTCCAGAGGTTTTTAAATATGACCAAGATAGGGATATCTGTTTTAAGAGACGACTAAAATGCACAAGTTCTTGACGTGCAATATGATGGTGCATCTACCTATATGATGCCTCTCAGCTCTCATTACCCATCTTCACCTTCCTTAAGGGCTGACTTAACAGGTTGGGTTTGCTTTATAGCGGCTGATTTAGTTCGATGAACAATACATGTGTATGTGACCTAACCTTAATAATAAATGTTTACTTTTAACACACGGTACGGTATACAATTTCGGTTACTCTAGTACAATTTGCATGAACATAAGAAATTATTGTCAGAAACGCAGTGCTTTGGTAATCGTTTACATCCGCTACCGAGCGCTAATATTTACACAAGAATGTCGGGAGGGGTCTCAAAAGACGCGTCTCGGTCCCAGGAGCATGAATATAACTCCGGAAAACCAATATTTTCAGTAGTTTGCGACCCCTCTCTTTTGAGACCCATCCCGACATTCTTGTGTAAATATTAGCGCTCGGTAGCGGACGTAAACGATTACCAGTGCTTTTATAAATGACTGAGCTGTGGCATAAATAATACATCGTGTTAATTTTTTAGAAACAGTTCACACAATCTTAGTCACTGTACATCAACTGCATTAAATACAACCCTTCATCGACGCTTAGAAACGTCAAAAAAGCATTTCTTTTCAGCCGGGAAGAGTAATTTTAAGCGTTTTGTGCATGGATAATTTTTCCCAATAATGTAAACAATTGCACAGTAAATGCAAGTAAAAAGTTGTTTGGGGCGTTGCTCGGTTCAATTTTCTATTACAATTTTGATTAATGCCTTAAAATTTACCCCAAGTACTAACATACGCACACAGTACGACAGTGCTATTTGAGGTTAGAAAAAGTAGAGGAGTACGGCGATTTATTTTCGGCATACGTTGACAAACTACTCGGACATCGAATTTTTTGTACTAGTGTCGTCTTTGGTAAAATAACAATGAATGTGCCGCCGATAGCTGCGCCAGGTGTGATACCTCCGCCACTGGGCATACCACCAATGTTTAATATGCCACCACCAGGATTTGGAGGGCCACCACCACCTGAATTGGCAGCCGCATTTGGTGGAATTCCTCCAAACACAGAGTGGACTGAACATAAAGCTCCTGATGGTCGTCCATATTACTATAATAATAATACCAAGCAAAGCTCGTGGGAAAAACCGGAGGCCTTGATGACACCGGCCGAGCGATTGACTCACCAATGTCCTTGGAAAGAATATCGCTCCGATGCTGGAAAAGTATACTTTCACAACGTTAACACAAAAGAGTCTCGTTGGGAACCACCGCCAGAATTCTTAGAAATGCGATCGAAAGTTAAAGCAGAGGAGTAAGTAAATAATTCTCACTAAATTTAAAACATATACCTAATTGTAATATAATCTTATTAGAGCCGCTGCTGCTGCGAAGGCTGTTGCTGCCATGACTTCATCCAGTTTGGCTGGCATGGTGCCACCTGCCGCTCTAGCTAGTATATTACCTGCGACTCTACCCACTGTAGCAAATATAGCAACTCCTGACATACGCTCGCCTTTAACTCCTGGGAGTAATGAAAACTCTTCATCTGCACTTGATCAAGCCATGGCCGCTACTTTGGCCTCAATCGAAATGCCACAGGCCAACAAGGAAGAAAAGGAAAATAGTAATTGACTAAAACCTATATTATTTATGAAATTGTATATTGAATTAATTTTTAATTTTGTAGATAAGAAGGACTACCCGAGTGCTGAGCCGAAGATTATATACAAAGATAAAAAAGAAGCGATTGAAGCTTTTAAGGACTTATTACGTGAAAAAAATGTGCCCTCAAACTCAAACTGGGATCAATGTGTGAAAATAATTTCCAAGGATCCGCGTTATAGTTCCTTTAAGAATTTAAATGAAAAGAAGCAAACATTTAATGCTTATAAAACTCAAAAACTGAAAGATGAGCGCGAAGAATCACGTTTACGTGCTAAAAAAGCCAAAGAAGATCTTGAGCAATTTCTAATGTCCACCGATAAAATGAATTCACAAACAAAATTCTATAAGTGCGATGAACTTTTTGCAAGCAATAAAATTTGGACTAATGTACCGGAACCAGATCGTCGTGATATTTATGACGATTGCATTTTCAACTTAGCTAAAAAGGAAAGAGAAGAAGCGCGTTTATTGAAAAAACGTAATATGAAAGTGTTGGGCGAATTACTAGAATCTATGACTTCAATCACTTATGAGTCAACATGGGCGCAGGCACAACTAATGCTGTTGCAGAATGCTTCATTCAAAACTGATGTTAACTTACTAGGCATGGACAAAGAGGATGCACTTATAGTTTTCGAAGAACATATCCGATCATTGGAAAAAGAAGAGGAAGAGGAACGTGAACGGGAGAAGAAGCGATTAAAACGGCAACAACGCAAAAATCGTGACGCATTCCTATCGCTGCTTGACGCACAACATGAAGCGGGCAAACTTACATCAATGTCTTTGTGGGTGGAGCTCTATCCAATTATATCAGCCGATTTACGCTTTTCTGCTATGTTAGGTCAACCAGGATCGACACCACTCGATTTGTTTAAATTTTATGTTGAGGACTTGAAGGCGCGCTATCATGACGAAAAGAAAATTATACGGGAGATACTTAAAGAGAAGCAATACACAGTGCAAGCCAACACATCATTTGAAGAATTTGCTACAGTTGTTTGCGAGGACAAACGCTCTGCCAACTTGGATGCAGGGAACGTGAAATTGACTTATAATTCATTACTTGAAAAGGTAGATTAAATGAACTTGTTTTAGGTCTTTTTTTAATGTACATACAAAACGTTTTTATATTTTCTGTTGAAAAGGCGGAAGCAGCTGAAAAAGAGCGACTTAAAGAAGAGGCGCGTCGTTTACGTAAACTCGAAAACGAAATCAAGACACTATGGCAGGAAGCAAATATTTCGGTGCAAGAACCGTTTGAGGCTGCAAAGAAATTAGTGGAACATTTAGAAGCTTTCACTCTATACGAAAAAGAAATCGGTGTAAAAAAAATCTGGGACGACTATGTTAAAGAAAGTGAAGACGCTTGTAGTCATCATCATTCGCGCTCAAAGAAATCTAAAAAGAATAAAAAGCACAAGAAACGAACACGCTCGAGCTCAAAATCGGTAGTTGGCATAAACTTAAATAACATAATACGTGTTTTAATTTTTCAAAATTTGTTTTTAGGATATTGAAAATGATCAAGATGAAAATGAAAACGCAAAGTCAAAGAAAAGGAAGTCAGTCTCCCGATCAGTAAGTGTAACTATTGATAATTGTATGCCTAAATTATTATAATTGTGTTTCTACTTTTACTACTTAACGCAGCGCTCGGCTAGTTCTAGTCAAAGCATGGAAAGCGAACGCATTTCCAAAAAGAAGAAGAAGCGAAAGAACAAAAAGTCATCTCGTGATGTAAGTAAACAAGTTCTATGTTTAATCGTTACATGTTTCTAAGTTGGTAAACAACTTTTTTTCTAATTTTATTTTTTAAGTCCTCCTGTGAGTCGGAACGTCCTGTTTCTACACCGATCGCTTCACCTGCAGCATCTCAAATGGAAGATATTACTGCTAATCGAAAGAAAAAACGTGACAAGAAAAACAAAAAAGATAAGAAACATCACCGATCCGTTACGCCAATCAGCGCAAACGGTAGCAATCATTCGGATATTGAAAATTCTGTTAAACCGTCAGAAGAACAAGCACTAAGTGAAACTGAGCTTGAAACAAAACGAGCCGCTCTACTAGCACAGTTAAATGAACAAATGGAGGATTGACCATTGGACAACCATCGGTTAGGTTCAAAATCGACTAGATCATCAATTAAGAGCCGAAGCAGCAAATGAGTATGCCAACTTGAAAAAAGCCAAAATGCAGCAAGATGTACAAAAATCACAGGCACTAAATTAACAAAAAATCGCCGATCATAATTTAACGCATTTTGGTAGCAATAGAGTAGCTGCAATTTGTTTTTTTTTTTTTAAGAATAATATTTATAAATATTAATTTTGTGTACTATATGAATTGCATACATATTTATTTATGCTGCAAATTTTGTGAAGACTTTTGGCAAATAGAAACTGGTAATTCAGCACTCGTATTATTACAAATAAATATTATAAAATAATGTAGTTGGCTGACATTATGAGCCGAATGAGAGTTCTATTCATAAATATTTACGTTAAAATATAATTTGAAAAATGTAGATATCAATTTTTTCAAATAATAAATAATGAACGAGGTGAGATATTGCACATTGGTTGTAAACAATTTAAGTGACGTATTTTCGACCAATTTAAGTACATATGTAAACACATATACATAATTTATGCATAGAAACGCGATTCTAGAGACCAAGAATTAAGAGAACACATCTCATATCTACTAATTCTGACTGATTTTTTTCGCTGACAATTCTATCAACAGCGCACACTGATATAAACAAACATACGTATATGTTTGTATAATGTCCTTTTTTTTTGTTTTTTTTGCCAAATGCAATTTTCAAGCAGATCACTTGAAACATATAAGCGTTCCTCAATTATCTCAAAATATACACTCTTTCTTTGCTTGCTCTCACACCAAAATACATAAAAATGTATGTACTTGGTACGACATAGCGAAAATTTTGCCAAACATTGAGAGTTCAAAATTCGTATTAGAATTTGGTTGTAATATAAAATAAAAATTGTATGCATTGCATTTCGGTTCGTGGTTTGGCGTACAGCGAACGGTTCTACTACTCGATTAGTATTCCTTTTCATTTCTAACTAATTGACATTTTCTGTTAAGATACTAATAATTGTGGTTCGAAGTGAGTTAAATTATAGAAAATTATATTTATTCAAATACTTATGAGCACTGGTAACATTTCAAGAAACGTAACGCAGTGCATTAAAATTCCATTACGCAATTAGTATTCTGAAATTCACAAAATATGACCGCATTATATAAAATGCATTGAAATGTCATATGAAATGCTATTTATGTTTTGAGTGAGTGCAAATTTTAGCAGAGAAGAATGTTTTATGAAAGCTGACTACGTTTTTTAATTAAATCATATGTGCTGTAAATATTTTTAAATACATACCTGTTTTGATTCTTGAAACTAGTTTCCGAAAAATATTCTTTCGTCTTCCGTTTTTCAAACGTGCACACCTTCGTTGCCATGGCCTTCAATGAGTTAATGACCTTGCCTTAAAAAAGATAAAAAAAAAAAATAGATAAAAGACTGGCAGTTGGCCTTTGGTGTATTAGGAATGTTGCATAATTTTTGGCAAAGAGTTAAGATAACCTCAAACAAGCGATAACTAAGCTTTTCCAAAAATATACTTTAACTGAATAGAGCTACTGTTTTACAGTAGGGGTTTTATTATGAATTTGGTTTTGAACCGCTCTCAATTTTATTATGAATCGAAATACCCGTCAGGGCATCCGTTAATGGAACGCGACATGGCGGACTAGCCCGCCGAGTTTGTTGTCCCGGACCTAGTCGATGTGGATTTTAAACGTCTCTTATGGCAGGCATATATCTCTCGGGGGTTTTTCGTTGTTGGTTATATGGTATCGGTACTAGCCAGACAGTCGGGAGAATTTTTCGTTTGGCACCGTTGGACTACCGTTTCTTATCAGTAAATCAAGAACGGGCTCAACATGCAACCATTGACCTCATAAACTTCACGTCATTGTTCTATGTCGGTTCTACAGTTTTATTTGATTTCTTTCTTTTTTTAGTCCAAACGATAGAACGCAGTTTCCAAAATGCTCTTCACATCACTGCTAGAAGCCGCTCAAAATTCTCCATTTAAAACTCCCTTCTCTGGAGCAAGCTGTCAGGCAAGCACTCGGGATGGATCACAGCTTACGCCAAACCACCAAATAATGGCTGCTGCCGCAGCTGAGGGTGGTAAGACTAATCGATTCTAAATTAAAAATCCGCGATCTAATTTTTTTTTATTCATCAAAGATTCCTGTGAGTTCGGCTCAAACACCTACTTCGCTCTCTGTGGTCTTGGTGGTATTATCTCTTGCGGTCTCACTCACACCATGGTGGTTCCATTGGATTTGGTTAAATGCCGTCTTCAAGTCGATCCAGCTAAATACAAGAGTGTGTTCAAAGGTTTTGCTATTACAATGAAGGAAGATGGTGTTAAAGGTCTTTCGAGGGGTTGGGCACCTACCTTCTTCGGCTATTCGATGCAGGGTCTCTGTAAATTTGGTTTATATGAAGTTTTCAAGGTGATATATTCAGATGCCATCGGGGAGGAAAACTCGTATCTGTATCGTACTTGGTTGTATTTGGCAGCTTCAGCATCGGCTGAATTCTTCGCTGACATTGCTTTGGCACCTATGGAAGCGGCTAAGGTGAAAATACAGACCACCCCCGGTTTTGCCAATACTTTGCGCGAAGCCTTGCCCAAAATGTCAGCACAAGAGGGTATTTCTGCTTTTTACAAAGGTTTAGTACCATTGTGGATGAGACAAATCCCTTACACCATGATGAAATTCGCCTGCTTTGAGAGGACATTGGAGCTTTTATACAAGTGAGTATAAAAAATTTTAATTTCAGTTGGAAATTTTCCAGAGAACTTTTGTTACGTTCATATATTCAAAAGTGCATCCAGTTAAAGCTAACAAGAGTTTCTTTGTAGATATGTTGTACCCAAGCCACGTCAGGACTGTACAAAAGGTGAGCAATTGGTGGTCACCTTCGCAGCCGGTTATATTGCTGGTGTCTTTTGCGCAATTGTTTCGCATCCAGCAGATACCGTTGTCTCCAAGTTGAACCAAGCCAAGGGCGCATCAGCTTTTGATATAGCCAAACAATTAGGATGGGCCGGTATGTAAAATATGATGACCTAAAATCTATTCATGAATGATGACCTATTTTCTATAAATGTCTTTCTAAACAGGCCTTTGGGGTGGTCTCATGCCCAGGATTGTGATGATCGGTACTCTTACAGCAGCTCAATGGTTTATTTACGATGCTGTCAAAGTTTATTTGCACATGCCAAGACCACCACCACCAGAAATGCCCGCTTCGTTGAAGGCGAAAATGGGTGTGCAATAATTTCAAAGAAAATTATTTGTTTGATTAGTGATATTTATTTAGATACTTCCCTATAAATTGTAGAATTGGTTCAGGAAAAAAGCGAAAAAGTTACACACTTATTAATTCGAAAGATTTATATGTATTAGCAGGCATAACAAAAATAAAAGTGAAATGTTCAAAGACCTAGGAAAAATATATTTTTTTGTGATCTCGTCAACGATTTTGTTCCATCCCATGGGTGCGAAAGACGTGAAGTGAATCAATTTCCTAGACCTTACACTGAGTTTTCTACTTATTTTTTACGAACCTACATACTGAAGGTAAGTTAGTTTCCTGTAAATCAGTTATAAAGGAAAACTTTGAAAACTCCTAGGGTCTAAGCAGCATTTCGGTATATGGCACTACAAAGAAAAGTCGCTTGGTACTAAGTTGGGACTCCAACAACAACAAATACCCCTTACTTGCCATCAAGAACTCTCTTGTGTAGGACAAGGCGCTCAAAGAATTTTAGGTGAAAAAGTTCCTATTATAAAAAATTAAAATGGAAGCGGTTACCCTGTTCAAGCTTAGAATAGATATAAGATCGATAATTAATTTTATTCGTGCAGAGTATCGCTCCTTAAGATTGGTAGCTCTTAACATCTCTATTCTGGCTCTAGGCATCTACAAAATCTGATTGTCTAGAAGTGTACATGTGTATCTCATAGCAATAGTTACAGGTCCTGGGTATGCTATATACACCGCCGCCACACGCCAAATTATATCGGTTAAAAGGCCAGAATCGATTAAAACACATCGATATGGGAATTTATCGCTTTTAAATCCCCTCCCTAACACGAGTTTTTACACTGGCTCTTCAACTGTACGTGTGGGAATCAAACTGTCTGAAAGAACCAAGATCAGGGTTCCGTCTCCGCCATGCCCCTTCATTCGTAACAAATGCACGTGTCCATATGGCAAATGTCAGTGATTGTGTTTTTATTCGGTTGAATGCATGTAAATAACTAACTACTTCATTAAAATGACCGCCGTAAAAGCTAAAAAGGGAAAACGTGGTGCAAAGCCCAATAAAATGAGAAATAT
Organism: Sphenella marginata; assembly: GCA_951509765.1. NCBI lineage: Eukaryota > Metazoa > Arthropoda > Insecta > Diptera > Tephritidae > Sphenella > Sphenella marginata. Next base: position 53,517,716 of record OX608083.1, read on the forward strand.
TGCCCTGGAAAATACATCTTGGGAGAAGGTCAAAATAAAAGGCAACATAATCTCCGATGATGGAGGCGGATTTGAGGGACTTATCGGCTTAGAAGTCCTGGAAGACTATAATCCAAAACTAGTGGAAAAATCAAAGGTAGAATATTTTAAAATTGTCCGCTATATGGATTTATGTCCTAACAAAAGATTTATTATAGGGGAAACGCACTAAAAAAGAAAAGCGAAGCGATGGCAAGTTAGGTGCAAAGAAGGGAAAGTTAGAAGAAACAAACAATGATGAGGATTCGGTTGAAATTGACATTGCAAATGCAGCAAGTGCAGAAACAAGAAGCCCGAAAAGTAGAAAGAAACGTCTTGCAGAACGTAAATCTGTTTTTATTGAGAAGCTCAAAGAAAAACGTTTAAATCGTAAACTGAAAAGGAATGCAGACAAACACGACAAGATAGTAAGCAAAGATCAAGCAGATACAGAAGATGATGAAGAATATCCACCAGATCGTTTTGCATTACTGCGACCGCCACCAATCAATGACGAAGATTTAGTCTGTGATAATCCAAACAATGAGGCACCAGATCTTGTAAGCACATCCGCGCTATGCGTTGATGACTTGGAGGTAAGAGAGGCAACTACATAGTTTTATTATTTAAATTACATTGTTAATGTTTTAATGCAGGGTTGGAATGGATTGGGAATTCCGCACACTATTTTGCGCGCAATCGCTGACAACGGCTTTAAGTCGCCAACTGAAATACAAGCAATGACTCTACCAGCTGCTATTTTAGGCAAGAAGGATATACTCGGCGCAGCAGAAACTGGCAGCGGCAAAACTTTAGCATTTGGCATACCAATTTTAGCTGGTATTATGGAGTTAAAAGCAAAAAATGTACGTAGCGGTATACGTAAAGCGCCCAAAGTGAAAGGTCAAAAGTTGGATGTAAAAGTGCAACCAGTTGAAGAAAATCGCGAATTGACGCCTCCGCCAGAAGAGTTGGATTTTTATCCAACATTGCCGACAGATGATGAAGACAGTGATTCAGAAGAACTTGAAGAACGCAATGGTCCACTTTATGCGGTAATTTTATGCCCGACGCGTGAGTTGGCGGTGCAAGTTAGAGACCATTTGGTAGTTGCAGCCAAATACACAGGTACAAATTGAGATTTCGTATAAAATATCAACAAAAACAATATGCACATGTTGCAATTAAAGGGTTTTGCTTTTATATATTTAAATAAGGCATTAATGTAGCTGCAATTTTTGGCGGTTTGGCTGTTGCAAAGCAAGAACGTTTGCTCAGACGTTGTCCCGAAATTGTAGTCGCTACACCTGGTCGCTTGTGGGAGTTGTATCAACAAGAAAATCCACATTTAAGCAAAATAGAGGACATAAGCTTCTTAGTTATCGATGAAACTGATCGTATGGTTGAGAAGGGACATTTTGAAGAATTACGCAGCCTGTTAAAGGTGTTGAACGCCAATGAGCAGAAAAAGCATGGGCGTCAAAATTTTATATTTTCTGCAACTTTAACATTGGTTCATGATTTACCTGAGCACATGCAAAGTAGGTTACTGTTCATATTTTGTTATGCATAAACTAATCTTTAACAATAATCAATAGAGCGTAATGTTGGAAAACGGGCAAAATTTATTAAACAAACTCCAGGCATGAAAATTCAAAATCTTATCGAAGATTTGGGGATTTCGCAGCCTAAAATAGTGGATATTACAAGAAGTCAACGTGAGTTCAATAGTATCGATATTCCATTATCATCTGTATACACTTTGTTTTATATTTGAAATTATAGAAACAGCACAGACTCTCACAGAATGTCGGTTAATTTGTGCCATTGACCAAAAGGACTACTACCTCTTTTATTTTCTACAACGTCATCCAGGCCGCACAATCGTTTTTTGCAATTCAATTGATTGTGTAAAACGATTAGCCACACTCTTTGGTTTATTAGAATGTGCCCCTCTACCGCTTCATGCGAATATGATACAAAAGCAACGCCTCAAAAATTTGGAAAAGTTTCGTGACAATCTAAATGGTCTCTTAATAGCCACTGATGTTGCAGCACGTGGCCTTGACATACCAAATGTGGAGCATGTCATTCACTATCAAGTATGCAAAAAAGTGTAAATTATTTTGCATTTTGTAACTTAATTGTTGTTCGTTGCTTCTAGGTACCACGTACTAGCGAAAATTATGTCCATCGGTCAGGACGTACAGCGCGTGCAAATAAAAATGGTATTACAGTAATGTTCATGGAACCGGGCGAAGTAAAGAACTATGTAAAACTTTATAAAACATTAGATAGAAGTGAGTTTGTAATTTTGTTGACGAATATCATCAATTACCGAACTGTATTATCTATTTGTTTTATAGCGGAGGATTTGCCGCTGTTTCCGATATCGGAGCAGTATCTGCGTGGTGTAAAGGAACGTGTTAATTTAGCTCGAGAAGTTGATAAGCAAGAACTAAAATTACGTCGTACGCAAAGTGAAATTGGCTGGATGAAGAAGCAAGCAAAGGAAATGGACATGATCATAGATGGGTTTAACGATGAATCGTAGGCAGATTAAATAAACGCTTGGTACAGCCAGATCTAATCCCAATTTTTTATTTGCAGTGGTAGCGATCAAGACGAAGACGCATTTGTGATTGAACGAAGACGGGATCGGGTGCATCTGGAGAATGTACGTGCACAACTCAGGTCTTTGCTGGCCAAACCCATGTTCCCCAAAAGCTTTAGTTTTAGGTAAGTTTCTGGAAACATGAAATATGATACACATATTTATAATGACGATTGAATAGGTATCCAACGAGTACCGGAGAGTTACTGATGCCAGAAACAAACATTGACAAGCCAAGTGCCGTTAATGTAATGAAGGCGGCTATCGAAGACTTGAAAGAAGCCAAGAAGCAACGCAACAAGAGAAGAAAATAAATGTAAAACAATTCAAATAGCTATTTAATGTTTTTGGAAAGGAGTTTATAACTATACTATTAAGACTAAATCAGTGTTTCGATACAAAATATCGTACACCATTATCCGTTAGCGAGCGCGCATGCTTCGCCAGCAAGGTGGACACGGAAAGAGAAGGTGTGCTGAAGCATCTAACATAAAAATAAACATAATATTCAAATACTACTATTTTGTTTTTATACTTTGTATAAGACCAACTTACTCTATGTAAGGCTCCATTTCGGCCATTGTCCAGCGCACCTTCGTCTTGAATAATATGCGCATTCGTTCGTGTATATTTGTAGGCAGTAGCTCTTCAACCAAAGAGCGTATGCACACTGTATTCCCTTCTTTATCTATAATACCCAGTGCACGCAAATAATTTTCCTAAAATCAAAATTGTATAAAAAAATTGTGCTTTTATAAGTAAACTTTACTTACATCACAGTTCATGCCCTCTGGCATTGCTTCTTGCCATGTGTTCATAAATTCATCTTTGCGGAACTTCAACTCAGGCTGCAAAATATTTTGTGCTATAATACGTGCAACTAGTTCTTCTTTATAAGTGTATTTGCCTGGTTTGCTCTCAGTCTGTATTGAGTAAATATTGAAAAGGCCCTTAACGATATCAACTGGTGCAATACCGTCCAAAGCTGACACAGTCTCGTCGTACTCCACTTCATCTAGAGCCCAAGAATTTTCATTCAACAACGCTAACATACAGTTTACAATGCGCATTTCATATTCACTGTCGAGCACACGCATGCGTCCATCAAATTCTATTGCCCGAAAATTCAGTAAGCCTTCATCAAATTGTTTACGACTACATTGAACTGTGTCCAACAGTTGGTTGTATGTGAATAAGAGTTTTCGATCTATATACTCTTCATTTTCTGGACCCGAGAAACGTGTCAGCTGTAATAGTTCGTATATCTTGCGGTAGCGTGGACGTATTTCACGGCATTCAAAATACTCGTGGAAAATTTTCAATACTTTTCGTTGATCTAATGCTCGATCGACCAATACATCATCTTCATCATCATTTAGGCTTGTCTCGAGGGATGACTGGCCGGTACGTGGACTTTTTAATGGGGAAGTACTAGTTGCAGCAGCGAATTTTAGATTTGGGACCAAAAGCAAACTGTTGGAAATCTCAGCACCTTTTACATCATACGTTTTCTCTTCAGTGCAAAGCACCACCTTCTCATTATGTCCACCTTTAAAATAGAGAGTTTGGCCGAGTCGTATTTGCTGATGCATATGAGCGTCCAATTCTAGAAGTTTCAAGTTTTCACTCTCCATAGCTGCAGATGGGTAATAAAGCGCTTGTGTTACTTGCGTGAGATTCTTTGCATCGAGTTTGGCGTGCTTGATGATGCTTTGGACATCTTCCAGGGTACGAACGTAGCTACAGGTCATAGAAATGCTTAATTAGTACAACAAAAACAAAGGTACAGACGACCAAAGTATACTCACGGCTTATCTTCATCATCATACAATTCAACTTCCATTTCCATTTCAGACATTGTGCTTGCTATTAATCAACGATTTGCCAATTATCGTGAATAAAACAAAATGTTAATTTTTTATTTTTTTGTGTTCTGAGTTGGTTGAACCGAAAAATTTGGCGCTAAATTTTGCAAACAGCTGTATTTGTTTACTTGGCGAGGTGTGTTCATTGTAAAGATATACAATGGGTGTGTTCGTCACTTCAAATTTTTAAAGGTTATAAGTTTGAGTACCTGTGGTTACTTTTATCAGCTGTTTCAGTTGAAATAGCAGTGTAGTAGGCTGATTTTGATTTAAAATAACATTTATTTAAATAATGGAAAGTATTACCGATTCCACATAAAATCCTAAAAACCCATCAGCAGAGAATTGCGGATTTTGTTCAAAAATGGATTTGGCCCCAACCGTTCCATTTACCATGCCTTCAAAACTTTCAAAGTTGTGGTGTTTTCTGTGTCTGCATGAGTCATGGCAGCTCTGTTAAGGAACGGTATCCTTGCATACAACTCAAGATTTGCAATAATTATTTTGTTGTTGTACATACAAAATCAAGAAAATTTTCTTCGCTACCTTTTAACATCTTTGAATTTTATTTTGGCTATGATTTTTGAAACTGTTGGTGTTTAATTCAAGCTAAATTATTAAAATAACTATATTAAAATGGAAAGTAACGAAATTACTATGTTTATGGAAGTCAAGCTTGACATACACAATAAACGCCCAGATTCACTTAAGTTCAAGCAGTGGTCCAAATGTGAGGTTAAAATTGAGGGTATCAAATGTCTTCCTAGTTACCTGCGACTCACAATCACTGGATGTAACGATGATGCATTGAATGAGACTGAAAAGCACCGCTCAGAGGGAAAACGTATTTCTGTGTCCATTATTGTACCGGGGGTCAGTATTAGTTTAGCAACATCGCGCACAAAAGACTTCAGTTACGGTCTCTTTTGGACACAATATCGTAAACAATGTTTCATATATTTTGCCCTTGAGACGGATACAAGTTGTAGGAGGCACATGAAGTGGATTAAAAAGACTATAAAAAATTTAGAATTGCATCGGCAATTGATGTTGGAGCAGAATAGGATAAGTCGAGGGCCCAGTATGGGTCTGGCAGGACCAAATGGAAAGGAAAAGGAAAATTTTCAAACACAAGAGGATGAACAGTGAGTCATGTTCAGCGAGTTTTTAATGTATATTATCATATCTTGTTTTTTTTTTTAATAGCAGTTCCCCAAAGTCACAATATTGCACGCTGGGACCACTACCGAATATACCCAGTCTCCATGATTGTAATCTGAGTGGTGTACCCCAACGCATATCGCGCATATCTGATATTTATGAAGAAATCATTGAATATGTTGGAGGACAACCTCGTCTTTCCAGGCGCGTATCGCGTGCTTCAATTGCCTCCGGTATATATGAAGAGATGAAGCCCAGCACTACAGAGTTCAATGCCATTGACGAAGAATCCAGTAGTTTTTCCGCCACATCAGCTACATCACCACCACCACTACCTCCACTGCCACCACCACGTAAACGTATAAACACTTTCGATGGCGAAGGTCCATTAGGTGAAATTCCACGCTGCAATACAAACCCTGAATCTGAATTGGCGAAAAAGAAAAAGTATAAAAATGTACTGGACATTATTTTCGGCAGTGGTCGTGCAAAACGGGCCGAAAGTGTTAGTGAGTCCCAGGCTTGTACTGCAGAGGATATAATTAATAGTATTACGCCCACAAAGCCAAACAAAGACAATGATGTAGGTACACCAATTTATGCCAATGAAGAAATTAAGCCGAAATGCGTAACATCCGCATTAGCTAATTCTAAGCGCAATAGTTTTTCCTCGCCAGATTTGTCAAAGATAAACTACTTAGATGATGGGGCAGCATTGAGTTACTCATTATCGCCGAGTGAGGACCTGCATTTAACAGATGATAGTTTAAACAATGTTGGCTTAACAACGCCAAAATATGACAGTCAACCTTCACGCTTGGTTGACAAAATAGCCTCTGGTGGTCTTAATGTCTCTGAAAAACTTCCAAATAATTTTAACTTTTCCGCCGCCAATTGCTCTAGCATAAATTTAATTGGTTTCAATGGCGCTGCTATACCTTCTAGTAGTCAAAGAAAAAATAAAATCCTAATAGATGATTTAACAGGCTACTGTGTTATGGCGCCTATTAAGTCAAAGAAAATTGAGCAAACTTCCGATGATAAAACTCCAACAGAACCTGTATCGTCGGGCTACTCAACTGGTTCCTATCCATCAACAAGTTCTTCCACCGCTGATGAGCCGAAAATGGTACCTAAAACAGACCAAATTGCAGACACTGCTGTGATTTCAGCAGCAACAACTGCTGAGGAGAGTGCGATATATGAGCAAATGTTACCTTTCCGTGCAACATCTGTTAACTCAGATAGTGAAGCGACCAGAAGCACAAGTAAACTAACCGAAGATTCGCCTAATAAGCTCGAATACACTGCTTCGGCATCCACATCCTCAAACGTCGCCGATTTTACTGGAAATTTGTATGAGAATTTATTAGCTGTAAAAGCTTCACAGGAATTGGGACATCAACTGCCAACTTCATCGTTAAGTACGAGTACCCCCACCGAATCGCCACTCACTCAACCAACTGCTAGCAATGAAAACCATATATTAGATGAAGAAGACTACTATCAGACGCCACGAAAATCTATTATAAGTGTAGACGACAAGATCCCATCGTATTATCCCAACAGCTGTGATACAGTCAAAACTCGACGTCATCATACATTGCCATCAGGGAGTCCACAACAAGCCGTTTACAATACTTCACCCACTGTCGGTTCAACTGGTTCGGCAATAGCAAGTACAATCGAGGTAGGATGCACGCTATCAAAAAGAAAAATTAAATGCTTTCCTTAAAATATTTCGATTGTGTTTTTGTTTAGTAGATAATTTTTATTTAAAATCTTCACCGGTAGATTGTAGTGGTATTCTGTTCTTTACTGCGGTGGTTTGAATGTTTAGTTGAAGGAATTTCCTTTTATTTTTAAACGGTTCGATGTGTATTTTCAGTTTTTATTAATGCCTAATATGTATGTAAGTGAAACCTTCCAAAGGCAAAGCTTGCAATTCAAATTTCGTTGTCCATGTCTTTTGTATCGAAGAAATCTTCTACTGCATGTATGTACCTGTGACTGTTTTGTTTATATTGTGTTCGTTTGTGTTCGGAATTGTCAATGTATTTCAAGAACTTAATCGTTTCCAGAAGTGCAATATTCCCACATCTGTTGGTTTACGGCATCTGGTCACTCTTAAAATACGCCGGGAACGGAAGGAAAATCTTTACATGTCTTCACCACAAAGCATAGTTGAGCAACGTCAAAATGGTGCAAGTTACACAAAAGAACTTGATGGCAAGAACCTACAGAAAAATAGCAAACCCCAGATGTCTATAAGAGCAGGTGCTTCAAAAATAGCCGAGCACGTATATACTGTTAAACACCCAAAACAGAAGAATAATACCACCGATAATAATATAAATAATAACAACGAAACAGATGTCAGCAAATTACCAGAGGATATGCGAGAACGTCTTCATACAGAGCTTCTACACTTTGCCTTGTTTCAAAAAATCGATTTTAAATTTGATGATGCAAATTCCGCTGCTGCAAGTGAACAGATTTCATTCGACTGTCTCAGGACTCCCTCACCAACAGGGCAACGACAACTGCAAACCAACGAGAAGGATCACATCTATGAAAATCTAACTCATCAGCAAGGTGGTGAAAGCGGTACAACGGACTCTCCAGTAGGCGAGACTAGCGAGACAAACACCAAATTGGGAATGCATCAAAGTTGTATGGCTGATGTGCGTGTTGAAGAGAACACAGTCCAAGTAACTGATAGTTGTAATTCTGTAGAGTTGGGTAGCGGTTTAAGTAGCGTAAAAAAGTTTGCATCGTTGCCGCGTTTTAAGAAAATCGATTTCTCACCACTACGTCTAAGGATAAATAATGTGTTGCAACGAGGCCAGCAACAAGATTTTTAATTGCCAGCTATTCGAAGTACTTTTCATTTTGTTTGCTGGTAATGATGTAACAGTTTAAAATAGTGCTTTTTAAACATAATTATTAAGTATGTATGTAATTAATATCGTAATTTAAACGCTTTAAAAGTGTGCTTATGTATGTGTGCTTTAAATTAAAATTAAAATTGTTGAGTCCTGTGTTTCAATCGAATTTACTTACAAATTTAAAAACTGCCTATTGTTGTTCGCTATAAAATGTTTCTTTTGTTTTTTGGAATGTATTAATAGTTATACTACATACCGAGTAATTTTAATTTTCAAAGAGGTTTAGTAATTTTAAAGTTGTGCTAGTATTTTTATGTATAAAACGTAGTTTAACAATTTTGAGTGCTACGAGCCATTTGTTATAGGAGCCGCTGTATTGTAAAGCGGTATAACATATTGGCTGATAATTTTTACTTTAGCAATAAAAAATTTTGAAGTAGGAAATTCCAGTTTAAAAATAAGTCCAATAGCTCAATAGAAGAAAGAGAATTTTTATAAAACCAAGAAGTGGACAAAGAGAATGTTAAAGAATTCATACCAAAACCAGTATTTATTATTTGTGCTACCAACTATTGTTATTGCTTTCTTTTGTAAATATGTATATCGTACAGTACAGACAAAGCGGGGTAGTTATTAAAGATGAAAATCTCTAAGTCTTTAAACAGTTTTTATGTTGAAAATTAAAAGAAATAATATTTTCATACTGCAAACATGTGAACTTCGCTAAGTTTCGCTAGATTATCTTTTTAACTGCAAAGTGCATATTTTGATGAAAAAAAGCTAACATATTTTAGATATGTTAAATTTGATTCTATTTCATGCTCTATAAATATTTAGTCGTAAAAAACACGCGTACAAATTATAAATATCCGCCGATAGTAAACAACTAAATATACCATAAAGATAACCATATACGCTAATGCTTAGAGTATTGGAACTATTATTGAAAAAAAAAAACATTTTGATTAAAAAAAAAATACTCACCCAGCCAGCAAGGTAACGTACATACATATCTATGTTTGGCGATCATTGTTGTTGTTGTTGTTGTTGTTGTAGCAACAAAATCACTCCCCGAAGGTTGTGGGGAGTGTTGTCGAATTAACAGTCCTTGGCCGGATATAAATCCGGTACGCGCCGGTACTCCCTTGCGGTACTGCCCGACTGTCGTGGTAGCGATTTGGTATGACCAGTGCAACCTTCTAGGTCATGTCATCCCTCCTACCGAAAGGAAAGAGAAGATGGGTAATGAGAGGTGAAAGGCATCATGTCCGTAGATCAACCATCAAGTTGCACATCATTACCTTTGTGCATATTAGTCGCCTCTTACGACCGGTATGCCTACCGCGGGCATATTCTAAACCCCAACCCGCAGGGGTTACGCGATCATTGTTCTTTACGAGCAGTTCTCGAAAGCGCAAAAGTTTAGTTTTGCCTATTAATTTTGATAACATTGTAAAAAAGCATATACATATAAGCTTGCTATTTGCAATTCCATCGTAATATAACGGCTTTATTAAAAATATACATATCTTAAAAAGCTAAAACCACAAAAAAATTAATAAAAAATTTACTCAACTAAGTAAAATAATCACTTATGCGCTAATCTGTCAGAGCTGTACAATGTTTTTTTTGCGAAGAAAAATTTAAATAAAAACCATTAGTTTGTTGCTTAAATTTTTTCAATTTTTAAATCTAAATAGAGTACGAGATATCAGTTTTTGAACGAACAATATTCGTGTTGTAATAATTTCTCAAGCTATCACTTTTAATCTGTCTTTTGCTGCAAACATTGAAAAAATATTTTTTTTACATTCTACAAAATGGCGGCACTGAAAAAATTAAATGTTACTCTAACCTAAAAAAAGAAAAAACGTACTATGATCGAAACTGTGCTCAATTAATTGTAATGAAATAACATACTCTACATTGCATATTCAAAGTGTTACTTATTTAGGCAAATTATATTTCCAACAAAATTACAAATATTTACACGAAATAATTGGTAAATATATATTTTTATGTTCAGTTATTTTAGGGAAATGCTTTTTTGGCTTCTTGCTTTTAATAAACATAAACATATCATTAAATAAAAATATATAAATGAAAAGTGCAAACTCGAAAAACTTGTATACTTTAATTAGTTGGAGGAAAAATAAGGTAACAAAAATTAATAATGTTAAACCAAAAAAATTTGAAAATGTGTTCAAAAACAAATGTTAAATTTGCAGCTAGAATTATCGCTTTAAGATAAATTAAAAAAAATTGCCTAGCGTTTAATGGGTATTTTTTTATTGAAAACTTTTTTTTAAAACATAATAAGTATATTAAGTGGTTTTATAAAGCTTGAATGTTGTTGATAAAATATTGCATTGAAATTAAATGTAAGTTAAAATAAAATGTGGTGCATAACGGTTAAAATTTAGTATGCCATACATTTAGAATCACTTTCATACAAACCGGTTAACGCTAATCGGCATTTACTTTGACAGCTAATCGTACAAAATACGTAAATTAAACCCCGGCTAGCGTTGACCGACTTTTAAGGAAGTGACCCTTGGTTGCAGCTCGATGACACAATTTTATAGAGGTCATACATAATTTTGAAAATGACTACTGCCCATGCTTCTTTTAAATTTTTCTAAATTTCCTATTTTACGCAACAATAAAAAATAAATATGTTTGCTTCGTTTAAAGAGCAATAATTTATAAATCATACTTGTAGTTAATTTATTTGAAATGAGAAATTATAAAAAAAAAATGTTGGAGACGCTCGCAAAGCATCCATCGGTTTTGTAAGTACGTTTTAACTTTTTGATTTCCGAAATGTTTAAAAACCATTTTAAATTCATGAACATATCGGGAACCTCTGTTCGAAAACAACTTTTTTCAGCATTTGGTTCAAAATTGTCCTATACAAGTTGCCAATATGGAGACCTCCTCTTCATCCGCTGATATACAAAAATAAATTACATGCATTCTATCTGCTGATAGCGTAGACATGCTCCAATATTATCTTCAGCACTGCCCTTACCTACGCCACTGCCGAAATGCACACCAACATAAAATGGCGTAACGGTGGACTCAATACGGCAAGGCCACGCGCCGCTCGAACAAAACTGCGAACCGCAATGTACTGGCTCACAGCCGGGTAGTGTCGGTGAACCCAGTGGGCCCATGCCAATAAAGTCCTCGACAATACAAGGCATAGTAATGCGATCTGTGCATCGAGAATACAATTGGCGCCCCTTCTCTTTCAATGTGTCACCATCACTGCTACTCAGACTAGCTTTCCTCACTTGACGTCCAGCGCGACGTTCGCCTGTAAAGTCAAAAGCGCTACGCAGAAAACCGAGTATGTCGAAACCACCGCTTGCCGGTCCCGGTCGACGATTTGGCGCGCCTGCGACCCAATCAGCATCACCACCGCCAGAGCCTTCGTCTGAAATTTCATCGCTAAGAGTTGAAGAGCTTGGCGTGCTCGGTGTCGTACTACTGCGTATATTCACCGTTGTGGCGCTACTACTAGCAGCTGGCGCTTGAGATGAGGCAGCGGGCGTCTCAGAGGCGACTGGTGCGGCAGCTAAATTAGCAATGTTTTAAACATTTTTTGAATTAATTTGAATACCAAACTTACATGACATTTCCGTGCTTGCCGCTGGCGCTGCGCTGCTACTAACAGCCTCGGTGGACATGGTGGCAGCGCTGCTATCAGGCGATCCGCCTGTTGTACTACTATCCATTGTATCCGCAGCAGTGGAAGTGGCAGTGGCGCTAGACATCATTGCTGTTGTTGTTGTATCCATCGTTGATGACATATCGGCATCATCCGCAAGTACTGGAGACTGCATAGTAGACATGGGGTCTATTGATGGGTTTTCGCCAACGTCAACTACACCACTGCCCGCTCCCATTGTACTCCCCATTGTCCCAGCCAACATGGGATCCATCATCATTATTGGCGCTCCCATATTAAGCACTCCTTGCTCTCCAGCCATGCTTGGCCCAATACGAAATGATTGCTCATCACACGGCTGATACATAATCGAGCACATGTTCTGCTCTTGCCGCATACAGATACGATAGTTCTGGTTAGCTAAGTGGCGTCCATTCTCAGCGAAGTTGAATGTCTGACATTGGAAAAATAAAACTCTGTTAAGCTGCTAAAAATAAGGCGCACATCCACTCACCTGTATGATACCCTCAGTGCCCGTGTGATATTGTAAACAACCGACGGGAGCACGTTGGCTAAACGGAATTTGGGCTATACGTATCTCCCAAAGTCGTATGGGTTGAAATCTCTGTGTGAAATTCATGCTGACTTCAATAACAGGCGTGCCGTTGTTGCTGATATTCGGAAAAAGTTGACTGAAAGTGAGTGGACGGAGATTGCCATAAAGTGTTTGACGTGGTGCAGCCGCTCCACCAACCTCATAGTAAACTGCGAAAAACCCCAAGTTAATACAACGATCTTGCTCCCCTTGAAATTGAGGTTACTTACTGTGCTGTCCACTGTTTTGGCCACAAAGTGTTAGCGTGCCACTTGGACCACCACTCACAGAAAATACGTCACTATCACAGACGCCAGTGCGTCGATTTGGTTGACTCATGGAGAAGTGATAAAAATCGATGCGCAGTTGGCTCACTTCGCTGTCCATTAACTCAATTTTATAGTTGCATGGGGTGCTGTAGTTATTCGGCATGAAACTGGGGAACTGTGGTGATACCAAGTAGGTAATGTTGTTGCTAATGGTGGTATTGCAGTCGGCTATGACTAAAACGGAATTTTAAAATTTCGAACTTAGAATTTGTTGAGCGCGAAGATTTGGCCCGTACTCACATATGCAGCAAACACCGAATCCCATGGCGCAATCACCCTTCGCTAAGCCACCTTTGGCGCGACATTCATAAATGTTAAAGCAACTACCAGTGCGTCGTCCATCATCAGAGAGGCACTCACCATCGACAGGAACGGGAAAGAGATGGATCACTAATGATAGAAGAAAGGGATCAGAATTTTAACGAAACCCCATGAAATTAGAAGGTACTTAAACTCAAATTTGAATCATGATTACCTCGATTTTGACGCTCATTTGGCACATCAAAGATCGTATTGTTTTCCAAGTGCTTTTCAATGGTATTCAAGACAGCGCCTAAAAGTAGTTTAAACATTTGCCTATTTTGACTTTCAAATATACAACAAAAAACATACTCCGATTCTGCTTGTCGCTTGATTTTCGTTGATGGTTCGTTCGATTCACCAGCAGAGAGTTGCCAGCAGTGGCAGAGAGCTCCTCATCCGTATCGACAGTGGGTTTTGTATTAAATACTTCTGCATCCAGATTATTGCCAGCATATTGGAAACCTTCGCTGTTTTGCAACAACAACCCTTCTGCGTAATTATCAACAACATCGGCAGGCGTTTCGACGTTATTCCAAATATCGAAATGCTGCAAATTGGGCGGCCAAGCGTTGGCTATGCTTGGCGCTTTGGTTGTAGTGAAATTTGATTGACGAATCTCAAAGTTGGCAGTTGTTAATGCTGTGGACGGTAATACAGCTGAGTGGTTGCAACAAATATTTTGCGCCAACAAAATGAAAACAACAACGACAAACCGTTGCAGCATGGTGGCATTGGTAAATTTCAAAATTTGTTTTGCTCTTAAAATAAAATTTGTTTTGGGCTTTCTAGCAATTTTCACTTGCACTTTTTCACTTTGCATTGCTTTGGATACTGAAATAGCAACAAAAAAAAAAGAATAACAAAAATCACGAATCTTTAAATGCGAAATTAGCGTGACTGCACTTTGGTAACGTTCAAAATGAAATGCGCTCGCCTCGTCTTGTTAGTGCGGCTGAGCCACTTAGTTGCAATGCCTAAATAATGTCAACAGCGCAGCGTTGGCAGCAGCATCCTAACCATAATAAATGCTTACATACATATTTACATGCATATTAGGGTGGTCACAAAATATAAAACTTGGCTAGCTGGGTTCCGAAATGCGATAAGCAAGGTGCGACGGTCTAAACACTTAGGTGACCTAGAAGATACTCGAGTTGGGATCATATTCTCTATGATTTTCCAACAATTCTCCGTATCTAGGTTCTAACAATTCTACGAAGAGTCCAACATATCCGCCGTTTTCCATCAAATTTGTATTTCCAACGACCACTCTAGTCTAGAGCAAAAGTACGAGTAGATGCTGCTTGCGCGCATGCGTCTCGGCATATTGACAACAATATTGACACAACTAAAGACAACGTCTAGTATTTAATCGAACTGTGAAATGAAAGTGGTGGTGAGAGTGTTTTTCGGTGTTTCTCCGACAACGAAACGTGTTATTTGAACTTGATTGCTCTAATCGGCGCGCTCACAGCTCCCGCTGGCTGTAGTAAGCCACACATGCGTGAGGCGTTAACTTATCTTCAAAAATCGTCACGTATGGACATTTATGTTGGTTAGTCGTAACTAAATACTTGCAACATGAGTTGAGCTGAATAACTGCTTATACTCTACTCCGTTTTTCTGCGTTTATTTGTACGCGGAGAGATTTTGTTTTTCGTTGGAGCTGATTGCCCTCATTGTCATATCAAATTACTGATATTATGTGAGTTGTTGTACATATAAAGTTTGTGTGGTAAGTGCCAAAAAATTGCATAGCATCGTTAAATGCAACAAAGTTCGTTTCCTAAGTCTTTTGTTCTAGCTGGAATAAAAAATTTGGAGCAGCTTTTTAATGATAAACGGAATGATGAAAAGCACTACAGTCCTTGGCGGAATATCAAATTGCGTTGTTGTTGTTGTTTTAACAACAAAATCACTCCCCGAAGGTTTTGGGGAGTGTTGTCGAAATAAGAGTCCTTGGCCGGATATGAATCCGGTACGCTCCGGTACTCCCGTGCTGTACTGCCCGACTGTCGTGGGAGCGATTTGGTATGACCATTGCAACCTTCTAGGTCATGTCATCCCTCCTTCCGAAAGGAAAGAGAAGATGGGTAATGAGAGGTGGGAGGCATCATATCCGTAAATCAACCATCGAGTTGCACATCATTACCTTTGTGCATATTGGTCGCCTCTTACGACCGGTATGCCTACCGCGGGCATATTCTAAGCCCCAACCCGCAGGGGTCCTTTTGGTAATTTAATCTCCCTAGTTTCTCTTCCAAGCAAATAAAAGTTGATTATAGTAAACAATAACTTCTTTATTAAAATAATTACTCAGATAAACAAAGTGTATCCTTTTGTGTTGTATACTTTTTATGTGTTGGCTTAATTTCGTTTTCTTTCGTGTATAAGTACATAATTTTATTTTAGTTATTTAGCATTAATTAAATTAAATTTTTTTCTTAGACATTTATAAAGATTTTAGACATTCTTATATAATCTTAAAAATAATATTACATTTGTATATAAATGCATTATTATACTTTTACGTATTAAAGTAGTTTTGTATAAAAGAAAAAAGCAACAAGTTACAAAGCTGCAAAAGTGCCAGAAACAACTAAATTTTAGTTTGTGTCACATTATGCCTTCATTACAACTCAAAATTCAAGAGAACAAAGTAATAGATATATGCATCAATGCTTATCTGCACTTTATACATACATATAAATATCTAATGGATGGCATATTTATAATACTTATATATGTATGTATGTATTTATAAAAGTTCTAGTTTAACAAATATTGCAAAGATAAAAATATATTTGTAGGTATGTACATGATAAGACCAGTACCTAGTATACAATGGGGTTTTTTGTAAATGTGTCTAAGAGTAGTGGAAAACATTGATTGCTGACTTAACATACGCTGACATTGCGTAATTAAGATAATAAAAAAAACTTACAAAAACTTGTTAACGCTCCCATGTTTTTGGCATAGCGCAGTTGCTTATAATAACTCACTTTCACTTATGTACAAAAATTTAGTTTTTGTTTTGTTTCAATCATGTTTGCAGGTAGCAAGAGCTTTGATGTGTTTCATAGGTAACTTATAACATCATAGATTCATGAAATGGAATATTTATGTAAAATCTGCTAGGACCTGGTGTGTACACATACATTTTCAAACAGTTATTAAAACACTTCAGTAAGAAGCAATTCGTAGTTACACTACACTTAATGTATATATTTAAAACTAAGCTTAAAATTGGCAAACAATCGGATGCGATAAATTAGAAATGCAAAAACTACGTATTTAACACAAACAAAGCTTTTAGAAGTACTGTTCCTTCTTGAAGTACAAGAGTTGGGAGTAAATCTAAATATTACTATTTTGCGCTTCATTTATGTTAAATAGAATAATTTTTGCTTTAATACTTTGACTCTAAAACTAAAACTTAGCAATTGAAATATGCGAATGAATTTTGTAAATTATTAATCGAAAAATGCTTCTTGCGAAGTTTAACCAATCTACGTTTCAGTCGGTTCCATGCGACGATGCACTGTTACAGGCGCTAATATATAGCGCGGCGTAGCTACAACACAGTCATCCATGGAATCATCAAGCGCCATTGTTGTCTGTCCATAAACAGGTCCACTATCGCCTCCATAACGTGCCGGTGTAATTGGCTGTTGATATTTCTTCGGTGAGTTTATATGATACCGCGAAACTGTTGCCATATCTTTCGCTTGTGTAGGCGTCGGCATTGTTTGATTGAGATAAGGATTTTGATGGTGGGGTTGATGATGGCGATTTGTTGGACTCGATATTGAGGTTGATACCGACATTGTATCTGACTTACTGTTGCGTTTATCGTGCAATAACAACGGTTCTGCTAAAGCAAAACACTGATGATCCGAGGAATCCTCATGTGGTGTCATTGTGGAGTAGCCATGATCTGACTCACCATTTGGCGGTCGACGATAGCTGCTGCCAGTTGACATGTGGTATGGCGAAATGTCAGCAGGATTTATAAGATTACGTTGTGCCGAAGGATGATCGTAACCACCGCTGCCACCAGGTGGTTCTTCATGCGCTTGACAATCATCGAAATTGAAGCGCGATAAGGGAAGTCCATAGTTCTCCTCTTGCATTGAGTCGACATAGAATTGTTCTTGCGATTGAGCATCCATATTGTGACGATAACAATAAATGGCAAAGCCTATAACGATACTTAATACTATAACAGCACCGCCAACCGGTCCTAGTGCTGTGTATGTATTCGGTTTTTGACCTGGATTATAACTGTGGGCCGCCATTATATCCACATCATCTAAATCGCCATATGGTGTTAGCGACGACAGCACGCCTGTGGGTAAATATAATAAATTAGAGATTTTATATTTTAAAAAAAATATTGATTTCACCCAACCATTAAAACAAGCCGCTTGCGCCGCACAGAAAGATGAGGAAAAGCTATTACCATCCAAATCTTGCTGACACCATTCACAACCCATCACTGCAAGGCATTCGTTTTGTGTACCAAATATATCGCAGTTAATATTGACACACGATTGCAACAACTCTACATCAACACTGACAGGTGGTAATGCAATAAAATGTTCACTTGGTGGCTCACAATATGAAAACTGATTAGTGTAATTCACAAAGCGTGCCACAGTTGATTCCGAAGTAGCCGAATGTCCAGTACCAGTCGCTCCGCTAAAAACTTCCATTTCCATGGGGCATTCGCAAGGACATTCGCAATCCATTTGATCCATACGATTACAGTTCAAACAAACGCGATCAATGGTACTACAAGGGCAGAAAGCGCCTCCATCACATGTTGAATTTAATACTGCTGCGAAAACATTGCTCCCATATACGAGCGCTATTGCATATTTTGTTCGCTCACCGTGCACTACATTCGTGAGAATATCACCTAATGAGGTGTTGAATACATAATAACGTTGAAGAGTACGATTCTGATAGTTGGCACAAGCCAATTTGCGAACCAATAGTTTGTGATTAAGAATATCATTGGCTAAATAAGATTCCTTATGCGTAAGATGTTCATGTGGACGACGTTGATTATGCAAAGGAGAGCTGGGTTCCAGCATACTGGGATGTGCGAGAAGATATCCTTCATTTTCGAATAGCAAGCATTTTATATGCTTCATTTGACACAATGGTGTGGAATCAAGTATCATTTTGTAATAGTACGCATATGGAAGGTCAAGAGCTACGATTGCAACTGGTTGATCACGTTCTATAGAGTGTAAAGCATTCGATTTGCCTTCAAATATTGTGTGTGCAATAGTGACAATATAACCAGCGCCACCAGCATCTAAATACGGTTCGGTGGTTATAATTTTGCCAGGCTGTTGCAAAGCTTTTCGGAACCACGGTCTACGTGTGGGATCATAATTCGTGCTAAGCAGACAGCCAGGATAAACCTGAAGTACACCATTCACTGTGGCAATATAGCGACGAATGATGTGATTCTTTAGGGTGCCACGTGCATCTTGATGACGCTTCTTTAAATGCTGCATTGCATTGTACAACGCATTCACTTCATGCTTAATTTGTGGACGAAGACCTGGATTAGCCAATAAACCAGTTGTGTCTTTTAAATATGCCATTATACTTTCGACTGTGCGTATTTGGGAATGTGGTGAATTCACTCGATTATTATGAAGAAATGTGAAAGGCGAAACAAAGGCGGAAGCGCTCAGGAATAGAGTAGGTGCATCTGAAAGCAAATAACATTTAGTATATTTTATATATAAATAAAGCTAGCAGTTTTTTATACCCATAGTAGCCACTTGTCGAAAATAACGACAAGTTTGACCATTTAGTGGCGGCAGTAAATCAAGTCGATGGTACAGTAAATCCATGCTTGAAATATACTCATAGTCATTATGTTGGTAACGCGGTATATTATTCTTTGCTGTAGTGAAAGGTTGCAAGGAAAGATGGATGTTTGGTGACACTTGGGCAGCTCTTATAGCATTATCAGAAGTTGTAGCTGTGGTGGAATTATTTGCTACTGCTTCAGGCTTATAAGTGGATACAAGACATAATATGTATATACCCAATATGGATTGCCAGTGGTACATGCGCTCAAAAAGCTATAGGATATGAAATGAGTTAATTAACTTCAGTAATGAGAAACTTTTAAGAAATATAATCAACCTCGATTCTGCGATCCTTGGTAAGATATACGGTCGTCGTCAAATTTCCAATTTCATCGTGTAAAATATGTCGCCTAGTATAAGCAAAATCTGTGGAGTTTTCTAAAAATCCAATATCCACAGGAAACGGTGTCTGTTGTTGCGCTAATGGACGCGGAAAAGCCGGATGAGCGATTGCTATACCATTCCGATCGATAAGAAAAGCATAGTTGAATTCATTTTTGTTAGAAGTGTGTGTGGGTTGTCCATAGCTGATAACATCTTCAATCAAATCGGCCAAGAATAGATTTACGCCAACCATGCCAAAAGGTGCTACAGCATGCGTTAGAGAAACAATAACATCTGGAAGGCATATTCAATTAGTTAACAATTTATAACACAGTATTCTAACTTACCTCCACTAATTGGTTCCACCACAGGCAACTGCACTTCTAAACTATCACTCAAATACTCCTCCTGGAATGTATTTTGAAATAATGCAGTACCTAAACTCGTCAAGGAATCCATTTGCGTTTTGGTGAGAATGAAAAATTTACCAACTAGTTGCGCTTGGTCTTGATCAGTTTCACACCATTCTCTAACTGGTATTTTGAACTTTGTATAGTTTTGTGTAGCAATGTCCGTAAGAAATTGTTTCTCATACATAATACGTTTTTCATCGGTGACCACTGCGCAGGTATGTATCACTACAGGTTCGATTAGTTCGCGTTGACCATTGGCAATCACTTGGAGGACATGCATCGTATCAGATAGATTGGTGAGTAAACCACGTGTAGCATACATGAATTGTATAGGATTCTGTTCTGTGATTACACTGTTGTTTTGAAGTTGATGTATAATCTTGAAAGCATATTCAAAGCCGAGCGAATGATTTGTTTGACCTTTTGTCACAGTGAGTGAGTGCACATAATTTAGAATTTCTTCTTTACGAGAACGCGTCGTATAATATACATTAGCTGGCTCATCGTTGGTATATGAATCGAATTGCATAATGTGTGTTTCATCGGCAACAGTTGCTATGGAAATTAGATCGGTTGGCGACAACAGCTGTATAACATTGTTCACTGCATAAGATGGTTAAGAAAGAAATGCTAATTAATATTTAAATCGTATAGTACTTAATACAAATAAAAGAAATAGTCTTACCCAAAGATTTTGTTAATTCCAATAGCTCCATATTCATTGCAGATCCGATATCCAATAATAAAAATACGTACTTATTTTTTATAGATGATACATATAATTGTTGAAAATAGTTTTCCGCATATAAATTTGCATGCTTATCTTCAGCGTTATCACTGCGCGATAAAAAATAGATATGTTTAAAATGATTTCCTAGGAATTTTAGTTTAGCATTAGTTGTATCTGTCAGAGTTGAAGCTGTGCTGCTGCGTACATTCGGAGGCACGCTTGGAAGCTCCACAGTAAAATCACTTTTTAACAGCGCGTTTTTAAGTGTTTGCAACTTTTCTACAATATATTCATTAGCACGCGCTTCAAAGGAACCTTCATCCATGAAATAGTTATTGTTATCAAAATGTTTCAAATAATGTGTTTTTCGAGTTTCTGGTGTCGTTTCAGTCTTTAGATAATTTAGGATTTGTATTTGTTGTTTATTGTAATTCATTTCTGTGGCCAGATTTCTTTTGTTAGTGCTAATAGTTACTTGAAAATGTTGTATACAAGTATGCAGGAACATATGCTGATTACGTACACCACGGCCTGTAGCTACTAAACTATCTGTATCATCGCTTGATATATCGAATTCGTCTTCATTCTCTTGCTCGCCAACTTCATCGTCTTCTTCACCATCATCGTCATCTTCTGATTCGGCATCATCATTAATATCTGCATATTCAACATCTTGTTGCTGTTGTTGCAGTAAAACTTTTGTTATATTGAAGCGAAAATAATCTCGTAACTCTAACACAACATGCGTCGCTTTTTGTAATTTCTTTGCAAGTTGTTTGCTAAATAATTGTAAATCATGTTGCAATGCCGCAGACAGAGAATTATATTTTGTTTCGTTATTATTTTTGAACGCACCTACATTGGTGGCAGCTGTACCTTTGCTTCTAAAGTGCATAGAGTCAAATAATTCCTATAAAATATACAAATTTGTTTAATTTAGCTTTGAGAGTTTTATGTTAAACTTGTTACCTGTATTGTTGCTACACGCATCTCCACATTACGTATAATACGTAGACGAGTATCAATGTTGCGAACCAACTCCAGGACGTTTTGCTGATTCAGATAATTGGCAAAGAATATGCTAGCTGAAGTTTGTGGAAATGTGGTTGAGACCGTTGATGTTAGCGGCCCACTACCGATACTACTAACAGTATTAAGATCGCTTGAATTGCGTCTCAGTATTGAAGGCACTTTTCCTGGTGCAGCAGTCAGCGTGGCTGTTGAGCTCGTCAACGGCATAGGAAGCGACTTTATATTGACACTGACATAATCCTTTGCTATTAACGGCAGCAATGTGGTGCTTATATTTATATTTGCATTTAAACTTATATTACTTAAATATACAGGAACATTGCTATTAGTTGGATTAGTTACTGTTGTTGGTTTTACAGTGGCGTCGACAGCTGCACTCTGGTTGAGCTCATCGAGCACCACTGTGTCGCAACCAAACAGTAGAATGAGAACAAATAACCAATTCATGTTGCTTAGCATTGTTTGCTTCTGATTGTATATGGTTACTCGCTATGTGATAAGTTTTTCTGTTAATATGGCTCATAGCATGCTTTTGATATGCCCTTAAATACGCTTTGAACATAGATTTGTCGAGTTGGATTCTGAAATTAGAAGACTTTTAAGTTTTTTAAAAGAACTTTTTGGTAATCGATGCATTACTCCTAAACTATTCTTAATGCTCATTTTTCCTTGATCTTTATGGGCGAGACTGTATATAGGGTATTTGTTTCCTTTGGCACTCAACTACTAATAAATTAGCTAAAAATATGATAGGGGTGTCAAAAGACGCGTTTTGACCTCAGTATCAATGATCCGAAGTCGAAATTTCATTTTTTTGTTCCAGTGAAGAGATATTTGCAATCAAAGTTCCGAATTTTCTGTCATTTTCATGTGGTTGTTGTAATCACAAATTACACTGTGAGAAAAGAGGACATCACCGTGGCGGTAGCCACGGCTATGGCACACACTCGGAGTTGGAATGGCGTAGCCCAGGGTTATTTTTTGAAGCGCGGCCGAAGGCCGCCTACTCGGAAAGGTGTTCTGCACATAAAAAACATGGATCGGGCCCCTAAATCGGGATTTGACCTGGGTCATTTTTTGGTTTTTTGTTAATAACTTTTCACTGGAACAAAAAAATTAAATTTCGACTTCGGATCCTTGATCCTGAGGCCAAAACGCGTTTTTTGATACCCCTATCATATTTTTAGCTAATTTATTAGTAGTTGAGTGCCAAAGGAAACAAATACCGTATATAGAAGCCTTTTATTAATTAGTCAAAGCTTTAGAATACGAATAAACGTGTATGCCGTGTCGAATGTAAATATTTACGCTCCATCACCTCATCCCCCACATTTCCATATTCTTCCACAAATAGCTAAAAACAGCAACAACACAACACCAAAAAATGATTGCTGGAAACCTCGTTCTTCCATCCAGTTGTTTTGTAGTTTTTTTTAATTCTTTTTTTTATTTTGTTTACTTAAAATTTCCTTTATGGTTTGCCGCCCCATGCGCTCCAGATAAACACACACACAAACTAATTTACAACACGGCATATACATATGTGCATAGAAAAAAGTGAAGGCATTCAAAGTAAATGCTACCATAAATTCCTTGGCTTTTACTTACTTTTAACGCTTGAATTTCTAATTATTTCTTATACATTTTTGTTGCACGTTATTTACACTTTATATTTAATGCACTTTTATGTAAAAAATTGCATTTAATTGTTATTAAATGACTGAAAACATAAATCACTATATTTTTCGTGCAGTATTCAACTAAGCGATGGGAAAAAGCAGAGCTGTATTCGCGAATGTCATGTGCGTCGAGAATGTAAGAAAGTGACAGCAGCAGAAGTGGTGGATTTCGGGATTTAGGAGGCCCACAAAGGTTGCCAGTGATGCAACTTTTTAAAACTTGTATGAGAAATAATTTCAACTACAAGAGGTAATTGCTTAGGACCTCTACCAAGTGCTTTAACCATGTTACCATGGCTTTAACACGTCCAAAAATGTCGGCAGGGGTATGAAAAGAAGCGTGTTCGTCCTTATAATCAGATATTTGCAAAAATCAGATAAATTACACCAATGCCGGCCATAAATCAGGGACGTATTTTATAGTTAAAAAAAGTGTAGTAACAAAGTTTACCCCAGGAAGCAGTTGTATGGTCGCTCTGCCGAAATCATATACATACATAAGACCATTGAGAGCTAGACAAGAAGACCCTGTATCAACCCATCTTCTCTATCCTTTCGGAAGGATGGATGGCAAGATCTAGCAGGTTACACTGGTCATAAAAAATCGCTTGCACGACAGTGGGGCAGTACCGCAAGGGAGTACTGGACGTGTTAAAGCCAAACCTATGGAGACAAATTATCATTCAGATGGATGCTGAAATGATTGATTGTGTGTCCTGGTGACGTCACTCATCAAATCGACTCACTGCTCTCCTTTTATACCCTATTTTGTTATATTTATATTTTTTTTTATGAATAATTCTACTTGACAACCCTGCAGGCGTTTAATCTAGTAAAATTTCCATTTGCGAATTTCTGACGCATAAGTACGAAGTACGTCTGTCCATATTTGTTCATATGGAGTACATGAAATTAATATTCATAAGCGTTCCACTTGAGGATGTTGCCGTTTTCGATTGGGTGGTATTGATGTAGCTTTATTTATTTATTTATTTTGTTTTGCAGTAATTGTCGGTGCGTGCATGTAAAGCAATTTCAGTTTGCGCATGCGTATATCCCACCCTTTTATTGCTTGTTGATATCATCAACATAGCAGAGAACATTATGCATAGCACCTTAGCACAGTTTAGTGCATTCGCATAAGACGTGCCTAAAATTTTAATTTAAATTATTGTATGATTTTTGCAAAAATTTTTTTAATTTTTTTTTTGCAATGAGTATAATATTTTGCTGTAGATATGTTGACTAACATACATACACTTTTGTTTTTATATTCGATGTTGCATTTTTTCAGTATAAAAATGTGTAATATTTTGTTAAGCGAAATCAGTTGTTGATAATAATTGTTGTGTTGCGGTTTGAAAAACTTTAAAGAAAACATGTCGCGCCTAACGGTTAGTGAGATATAATTTGAAAATTTGGAAGAAGCTGCTTTTTTTTGTAAATTTGTGAATAAGTTTAAAAAAATATTAATTCAAAAAAAATTTGTAAGCAACCAACTGCTTGATTTCATAAGCAACCTAGTCTGAAAAATTATTTAAAAAAATTACATTCCACTGTTGGGTGTTATATTTACCGTTGAGACCGTTGTTTTCGTAGTTCTTGCTCCTTACAAAATTTGTGCATTTACATAAATAAATAAACTTAATAAAATTAAAATTCTGAAACAAAATTTCCAAATTTCATCCGCAGATGCTCCTGATTAGCCTTCTCTGCATCAGCCCCGCTATAGCCGAAGCACCTTATCCTGCCGCAGGATGGCGCCCACAGCGTCCATTTAACTTACCCACTGACTACTTACCGCCAACACGTGATATTGAACGACAACAACAACAACCCGCATATATTGTGGAAATTAATAAACAACGTGTAGATTTCGCTGGACAATTGGAAAATAGTTTTTCAAACGCAGCTAACACACGACCAGCCAATGCCTATCTTCCACCACAAAAGCAAAATCCGGGTTTTTTCAAAGTACAAAGACCACCTTATCAAAAACCAGCAACACAATTTGTATTTCAAACCAACGGCCCACGCCCACAAAATGAACAAAAAACTAAAATTTTCCAAATTACAAATACACAACAACCACGAGAATTTGGTGTGCGGCAACAATCTACCATTTCGCAACCCGCAGCAACGTATGGAACGCCAAGAGATGAACGAAAATTCACCATTAACTATCCAGATCCACGCAGTGCCGAGCCACAAGCGGATGTTGACGAAGTGGATGAGGGTGCGCGCATAGCTATCGAGGCTCTAAATGCTGCACGTGATGCTTACAATCGTCAACAAGATGATATCAATGTAGCTAATAACGATAATGAGGAGAGTGTAGCTGAAGCTGATGTTCAGGAGGTGGATGCCGATGGTGAGAAGCGTTCAAATGGAGGCTATCCAGCATCACGCGCTACACGTGGCCAGTATTATATTTTAGGTCCGGAAAATCGTTTCCAGTTGGTGCGCTTTACAACCTCGCAGAGTGAGGAAGAGGCGCAAAAGAATGGTGGATTTAGTGCAAACTTGCGTTATATACCAGTTGGTGAAATTAATGATCCAGTATTTAGGTATGATAGTCGCGGTCAGTTGGTGAGAATTTTCAAGAAATGAGTTGCAAAATGGTATTAACAAATATTGTTGATAAGCAATTGAAAATAAATCACATGTACATACATACATACACTTATTGTAGAGATAATTTTATATTAAATATATACATATGTATATACTCTCCCCCAATTCATAAAAAATTAAAAAGCTTATAAAGCTCTTATAATTAAAAATTTATATGAAAATATTATTTTAAAAAGATTTATAAAAAACTTTTTTTTTATGAATTTTATTTTTTAGGTTTATCTTTAAGTTAAATATTAAAGTAATAATAAAATTCTTAGTCAGAAAATGAACTGAAATGTTTTCCATTGGTTAGGAAAGTGAAGTCCTTGTGTGGAAAATTACTTACTTTTTGTTGTAGTTATTTTGCAAATGTGTTCTAGCGAAGAATATGCCAGCTTATGGAACAGGAATTATCTCGGAATGTAAACCCAGTTGCAGTACCTGCATTCTATACTGAACATCATCGCCAACATTTTTTTTAATTTTATAATTCCCACAACACTGCTCACTTTATTTTTTGTTGCATTGTACAGGCGCATAAGTATATAACTTAGAATTTACTAAAATCAATTAATATTTATGTTTTACCCAAGCTGCATACTAAAGTTAAATATTTTTTCCTGCTTCAAGTTATTTTTGCTTACAACTTTTGTAAATGGCTATAGCACCTACGTGATTATGTAGCAAGCTGAGATTTTCTTGAGTAATGAATGGGCAGGAATTTTAAATTCACATGCACATATGTATATCGTTAGTATATACATATGTATGTATATGTATCTCACATGCAATTTTTTGTGGGCATTGAGTTAATGTGGGCAGATAATTTTTCAAACATTTTTTAATAATTAATTTCCAAGACAAATGGTTAGTGGGCATACAAGCCATCAGCACGCACTTATGTATGTATATGTGTTAACAAAAGCACTTCATATAATTTACATAAGTGATACATAACACATATTTACATAAGTATATTTGCACAGATATGCCTATAGACGACTAAGTAGTTGATGCTAATTGTCTTACTATTTGGTCAGTTTTAATATAACTGACTACCATTGACCCTTTTATGTCCGTAACCTCAACTTGACCATCAATGCCGACTGCCCGAAATAATGCAATCACACATTTTCACCAGTTTTACAATATTTTTCATGCTATGCGGTTTATTTAGAGGCATGAATTCTGGGTAATTATATTTGGAAAATAAAACTTGATAATGAAGTACAATTTGTGTGCTTTCTGGCAGATGGCATAGTGGCTGTAATGTCTAACAGAGTCAAGAAAGGTCACATAAAAAATAAAATCTTGTATTAAAATTAGTTTGACCATTTCTTCGTGTGCCCTTGTATTTTCATTCGTTCTAAATAAGTTACTCATACGCCATGGTATGTCGCAATAAGTTAATATTTTACAGAAAAACATGTAGTAATAAGAATAACAAGCTGTCAACCTTTATAATTTGGCATCTAGTAACAGCTTAATATAGTCACTGATGACGTAACTGGTAATTTATAACTTAAAATCTAATAAAAGATTATTTTTTCGTAAGCACTTAGCGGCTGGTGCATAAAAAAATAAAAATTTAATTTTTGTAAAAATTTATTTATTTTTGTTTTTTTCAAATTTATTATTTCTAGTGTGAACTTGTCGCTAGCGAGATAGCAACCAAACTTGCTTATATTTTTCCTGCTTATTTATAGATTTGTTGCTTAAAAAATAACATACATATTTAAATTGAAAGGTATATTCATAAGTACTCTAAAATATTAAAAGCTTTAAATAAATTTCATCTATTAACACCACAAAATAAACAAATAAACACTTCTGCAAACTGTTCACAGTCTTAAACCATGTCAAGTGGCATTAAAGTGTAACAAGTTTTGTAATAATTATCCACATATAGTCGTACATAAGTACAAACTGAGATGCCACTCACAGGAAGCGGTGGCGTATGCGCAACCACAAAGTGATTACATAATTCACACAAATCAAGGGTCACAAACAAACATACAACATATGCACTTGTACGTTGATATAAAAAAAAAGAAGTATTTTAAATGAATTTCGTCAGCACCGTAACATATCATCACAACTCAAAACAGTTTTACATGCCGATACCACAAACCAACATAAACATATGTATGTATATTCAAACACGAGTGTACTCGTGCACGTTTCTCTGTTCGCTAAAAAGCTGCGCATCATTCGCTTCATTTATTTGTGCCTGCGTGCGTTGCTTGGTGACAGCCAAACAGTTAATGTCACTAACACTACATTTATCAACTTGAATCCATTGTGGATGTGTGGTTTGGTGTCAATTGTGTAGCATTTAACTCATATTGAGGGAATTTATTTTCTTTTCATCTTATTTGCTTTATAATTTTATCATCCATGTTAAGCTATAGTTTGAAAAGAGAGCAAAAAACCAAAGTAGGTGCACTTGATTTTAAATAGACACCATTTAGATAATGTTTACATATGGATAATAAACAATTTTTGATGAGCTATAGTGACTGTAACATATAAATATACATACATTAGGGTGTTACATTTTTTTCTTTTTACTACCAGAAAATGTGATTTATCATATTTACATATGAAAATTTCCTCACTCATGTTTTGCTGAAAGTCTATCTTAAAATATAGAACGCATTTCCGTTGTTGATAAACATACCGCTATTATTTGGGTGCGCGCCGAAGCCTCGCACAATCGTAGGCATGAAAATCATATTACAAAAAAAGCTACTTTATTAACTTTAAATAAAAATATTCACCAATAAATATCGTGAGCACGTAATGGATATTTCCTCGCATATTTCATTTCATATCACTGGCCTCAGCCAACCGCAAACTTGATTTAAATTAATTATCACATGGATATTTAAAACAAATCACTTAAAGGCGTTACTTTGGGTGTAAACAGAAGTTAATGTAGCGTGAAGAATTGATATTCAATGCATAGATACAATGATTCAATTGTTGATACTAATTTGGGCAGAATTTTCATAAAAGTTCTGTAGTTTACTCAATTTTCGTAAAATAATTTGCAAATATGAAATAGCTCAAACTTGTTCTTGAATTTTTAGGATTTTTTTTCGACAAGGATGTTGGGTATTTTAGTGCATACACTTCCATTGAAAAATTGTGGAAAACTGAAAGAAAGTACCCAACAGCTCGAACAAAAAATTCAGGAAAAATTTGAGATGCTTTCAGCTAAAATTGTACGAGCCACCAAACTGCACACTGAAAATGTTTCTTGAAATTATGCCCAAAAATATGGAAATTTTGATGGCAATTTTTTAGACTTTTCCAGGTCTTGGGTCAGCTTAAAAATGAACAACAACCCTTGGGAAAATATTTAATGAATCGCGGTATCACCAAACTAGCTATCGGTTTGTACACCTGTTATACGACGTTGTTGTAATCTGTCTGAAATATT
This sequence comes from Sphenella marginata, assembly GCA_951509765.1. Lineage (NCBI taxonomy): Eukaryota > Metazoa > Arthropoda > Insecta > Diptera > Tephritidae > Sphenella > Sphenella marginata. Next base: position 53,547,298 of record OX608083.1, read on the forward strand.
TCCAGGCAGGGATTATATAAGTTAGTTGTGGAAAATGATAATGATCTCTATATTTGAGTATGAAATGGATTTTTTCTAAATTTTTTCAACAATAAAATGAAACACAACTTTTATATTTTTTTAAACTTTGTTTTATACAAAAATGCTCTTTATTGATATTTTTTATGACATGCACAATTGTTCTCGCCTACACATTTATTGCTTCATTGTAATAACTATTATATCAGCAAGTTTACAATTTTTATATTGGAATGCATTGACGTCTTCGTTTTTATAAATGCTTTTCGCTTACAATTAAATATAAACATTTAATGAGTATTATTACAAAATAAATGATAGGGAAGTGATTTTATTTTTAAGTTTTAGGGGATGCATTGTTAACTAAATATTTATGAATAAATGCGTATGATTATTTTATACAAATTGAATGCTTTTGTGTGGTGAATTGTCCAATTTTACATTGAAGTATACTAAGAAATGAAGTGGCTTATAGCTAAGTTTGATGAGAGCAGCTACTTTAATACGAATATTTTAATACTCAATAACAGATGTGTTCCGCCAAAAAGCAGTTGTTGTTGTTGTTGGTACGTGATAACTTTTGATGATGCTCAATTTTGGTTATCTCGATGTTTGTTTTTGATTTTGCTGGCGGAAATAAATGGCAAGTGATGGGCATACATAAGCTAGTGAATTGTTGTTGGTGGTGCGTGTGGTAGTTGCTGTGAGCAAGCAGTGACTTTCCTTGATTATGAGCGTAAGAGAGTATGAAAGTTGAAAGTGTTGCAGCAGGTAGAAGTTCGTTCTTATGAGATGAATGTCAAAGCTTTTGTGTGATGCGCTTTCAAAGCGCTTTCATAACACACGAGCTTACGTATAAAATGAAGCTTTTTAATCTCAAATTATGTAGCTTAAACTTATTAAGTTGAATTGAAAATAAAAATTAGAAAAATAAAAATTTCATTAAAAATTATAAACTAATATTGTAGAAAAAATACGTATGCTTATGTAGTACTTTAGGTTAGGTCGCACAAGCTGCCCAAATATGCTTTGCAAATACCTAAGTTCAACTCGTTCAACAATTCTTCTACGCACTTACACAACACTTAATCTACAACTTGTGTCTACATTACCCTTTCACACGTTTGACGTTTCCACATTTACGATTCCAAAACAAAAAATATTACTGATAACCGGCAAATTGTCCACTTTGGCCACCACGTCCACCAGCACCACCACCCAAACCATTATTGACTTGCTCATAGCGTATAGTTGGCCGATAGCCTTGCGAATCAGCTTCATAATCGACAATCTGTTTACGTCCATCAGGCAAGAGCACATAATAACGACCAATAGCCAAGTCACCATCACGTTGTTCCATATGTCCAAAATCATTGCCAGACTCATAATCTTGCACATCATATTTGAATTCATATTTAGCTGGTCCATATTGTTCTTCACCACCATAACCGCTGCCGCTACTGCTGCCATAACCGCCATTGCCGCCCCTGCTGCTGCTGCCACCACCATAACCACCACGACTGCCGCCTTGCTGTTTCGGGAAAATGGCACCAGTTAGCGCAGGTGCGCCATACTGTGAACTGGGCGCAGCTGGTGCACCATATTGTGAGCTAGGCGCACCGGCAGCGGGTGTACCATAACTGTTACTTGGTGGCGCAATACCGCCGCTACCGCGTTGTGGTGGCAAATAATTGCTGGATGGCGATTGATACGATTGAGTGGGCGGCAGGTATTGGCTTGATGGTTGACCGCCTTGATTGGGTGGTAAGTATTGGTTTTGCGGCACTGGCGGTTCGGCGCGTACGAGCGAAACGCAGGCGAGTAGAGCTATCGTTGCAAAGCACTAAAAATGAAAAGTGAAATAAAATGTAATTAAAAGTATGAAATATTTGAAAAATGAAATTGTTTACCAGAAATTTATTTAAAATGTTTGGAAAGAGAATAAAGAATGAATTCCATTGCTTTAATTAAAACGCACCCCGCTGCATATTAAGATACAAATATTTGTATCGTAATTTTTTTGCCAACACTGTATAAATATTTCCGAGGATCCTAAACTTTAGGTGAGATGCACAGCAATACATCGGTGAAATTCGCATTCAATTCCATAAAGTGGTGTTCGAGCGATGCGCAAACAAACATACAGACAGACAGACACAAATTTTGAAAGCTGTTGTTTTTGCTGCTATTAAGTTAATAAAGGCTTTACAGGCTAAAGGTTTTTGCCAAACTGTGTCAAGCATTGCTTAGCGGCGTTTCTATTTAAACACCCACGCTTTGTCTGTTGCAACAACTAAATGTTGTCAAATGTCAACTTAATCTCACTCAAAAAGTAAGCGCATTTTAAATACCTTCTAAGATTATATTTGGAAATATTTCTGCAAAAAAAAAGTTTAATTTAAATTTGCTACTCGCTCCCACTCGCTTATCGCTCGCGCAAATCTGCATGCGCACAGTTTTCAATTAAATTTTATAACCCATTGTGAATTAATTTCATTTTATTGTCTAACTAAATGTATTACATAAACATTCATAAACATAATTAACATTTTGATTTGCAAAAAAAAAAACAACAAAAAAAAAAAAAATTCGAAAAACAAAAAATGCAAATTACTACACGCGAACGCTGTCAAACAAGTGCAAACAATGGCAATTAAGTTGTCAGATCCAATCTCGTAAATCCGTTAGATGTGCAGCGATAAGATGCCGCAAAGACACCCAAAAACAACAACAACAACAGCAGCAACAACAAGAAGCAATAAAACGTCGTCAACGTCTTAGCAAATCTCGTTTAAAATGTGCAAAATGTCAGTGAGCGTAGCTAAAGGCGGCTGACTGCAGGGACGAGGGTTTTATGGCGTTGTTGTTGGTTAGAAGAACTGTTGAGTGCACTCTAGCTGCCTTTGTGGCAAATTTACATTTTGTATGTAACTCATAATTAGAGGAAATTAACATTTTATGCATGACGATGACAGTTACACTTTTTAAAATGTTCCAACAAAACAATGCTTCATAGCCTCGTTAGCTGCAGGCAAGGGTGTATGAAGGTGGCGCATTAGAGCATTGGGAGCTGTGCTAAGACCTTAAGAAGCAGAGAACATAAAACAATTGTTTGTAATTTGATACGAATAGAGCGTAGAGTGGTGCAGCACTGAAGCGTCAAGCGACAATCACTTGTTAAAGCATCTCTAATTCAAGGCGTCGCAATTTGTTGTTGCAGCAGCTGTAGCATTTTGTGCATAGGCCTGATGTGACAACACAACACCACCATGGTGCATCTAAAATGAATTATTACACAATTTTTAGACTGTGCTATTTTCATTTTTTGTATTATTATTTTTTTTAAAGTATTTGTAAGAAATTAAATTTTTATTCACAGCGTTAGCGCGTCTAAATATGAATGTTGGTAATGTGCATGGAGCAAGAAGCGCTATGCGCAGGGGAGGGAGAAGAAGGTAAGCTGCAAAATGTGCTCCCTGTGCTCTAAATATGTTTTTTTTTAATAAATTTTTAATTAAAAACTCTGCTTTTTAATTTGCAGTTTTGTCTGCTCTGCTGCATGTGACATGGGAGTTATTGCGTTAAAACAAAGAAAATTGTGGAAATACTTTGGCGTCGTTTTTTGCAATTCAAGCTATTGTAGCTTTCATTAAATTTAAATGCTTAGATATTTGAGAAGCGCTCAGATGTTTCTAAGTGCAAAAAGAAGAAGAAGAGTTGATCTGGTCAAAAAGAATGTCATGCCATCAAAAATACAAAATAAAAGCAAAGAGATAAAATTTAAAAGTATTGGTGATTTTTTTAAAGCAACAAGTTCACATTGAATTTTCCCAGCAAATTTAATATTTCGAAAAAAAAAATTTTTTTTTTTTAAATTCAGATTATGTGACAATCGGTATATACTTTATATGCATGTAAATATGTGCATATATGTATAAGGATTGCGCCAGAACAGAATATTTGAAATGCGACAACTGAAATAACGACGCACAAATAATTCGCAAAGAATGAAGTTTCGTCTTTTCTCATTTACTTCGGCATTGTGCTCAATTAGATACGCAAAAATTAATTTTTAATTTTCCTATGTAAATGTAGAAATAGACGGCAGCCAATTTTTTTTCCAAAAAACAGACAAAAAATATAAAACCAGCCGTTGAGTTGACTTCCAACGATTTAAAAAGTTTTTTTTTTAGTTTTAATTTTTGCGCATACGGCGAACGTATAACATTCTAATAAGTGCAACAAGGTCTGTGTCTGTGACTTGCCACATACTTGTACTCAGTAACTGTTGACATCTGCAGTTTGTTGTGATTCTAAATTGAAAGTTAGTTGCAGTCACAGAATATTTTTAAGCTGCCATATAAATCATTTTGATGACCATCAGCCAACACGTACTTGCAATTATTTATGCCGAAAAGTCACTTATGCTTGGTTGCAAGTGACGGAAGCGCAGCAGATTTAATTATTATTTTTTCGGTCATTGCTCTGCTGCGTGTTTTGAGTCTTATGGTAATGTGATAATTGAATTTAAGTAAGTGTTAAACACATGGGTTGTATATATGTGGCTTGAGATTTACTTAAAAATTATTATTTTTTGTATATGAGTACATCTGATATATTATTTCTTGATTTCTAGTACAAATCCAGAATATGTTGGAATAAAATAATTAACTTTAATTAAAATTTAGAAAGCATATGAAGATAATTGTTTGCTAAAAAAACAAAAAAAAAATTAAAACCAAGTTTGTTTCCTAAGTCTTTCATTTAATTGCTTATAGAAACCATTAGGACAATTTTTATAATTTTGATTATTATTTATATGCTTTCTGACTATTGAAGCGAAGAAAGAAGTTCATTTCAAATGGTTCACAATGTATAAAAAATCATTTAAACCTACTTTTATTTCCGCCATTATTTACAGCTTCAATAAAACATTTATTTACCGTTAAATGGATAAGTTAGTCATCTAGAAATCGGTGGTAAATAAATTTTAAATTGAAATACTATCATGTTAAATCATCTAAACTCCCTTTTTTCATTTACTACATCATTATTTTCAGCTTCTAAATAGACATAAAAAAAGCCAATAAAACCAAGTTCGCTGCTTAAGTCTTTCCTTTTTCACATTTTCTATGCATGTCAACAGCGTAAATTTTTTTTGATGTTTAGCATAAAATCACACATACAAACCAAAAACAACAGTAAATAATGAGTAAAAAAAAATAACAAAAAGAAATATATCAACCATAAAAGCTACATATTCAAATTACTGCCTCACACTGTCAAATGAGCTGTGAAAACTGGTTGAGCATTTTTTAATGCCTCAAAATGAGTTGCATGTCAAATTCAGCGCCATGCAGGTCTCATATTTCAATTGGAGCGCAGTTAAGTATGGCAAATGCCAAAGACAAAAAGCAAAATATTGAAATTATAAAATTTGAAAGCTATAAAAATGGAAATCCCTTGTTAAGTGTTTATAAGTTATTGAGTAATGGATCAACTATGAAGGGAGACACAAACTATCACTTTAGCTAACTTTTATGGTGATATATTTGCTAGGGTTGGATAATGTGCGCTATAATTATGTTTTGATTTCTTTTGTTTGGAATAAAAATTGTTTTTTTGAGCTCGAAAATGTGAGCTTTTAAAAATCTCAAATTAGCCCTAAAAGATTCGAAAAAAAAAAAAAAAGGAAAAAAGATTTGAATGATTTTCAAGCATTTTAGGTCAAAATAATTTCAAATGAAACCCGAATGTGCTATTTAAAGATACAGCTGGGCAGGTTCGTTTCTTAAGTCTTTCGTTGAAATTTTATATGGGTAACATACTCAAGTGTCCTTTATAGTTCTCAGTTAGAGTTCGGGGCTTAATCAATTTTAAAGAAAGCACTCCCTCGGGCAGTGCCCTGCGGAAACAACTTTATACATGATAGGTTCCACTGCACCTGTTATAACAAAATCATTTGATTAGTATTTTTTTTGGGTTTTGCACAGTTTCTTTTAGCTTTTAAAAAATGGTGGAGGTAGAAATGGTTGTACTTTTACTTAGTTTAGAATTTTTCTGATTTAAATTTTTTTATTTTTTTTTAATTTTTTTTTTTTTCATGGTAGAATATGGAATCACTGATAAGCTTTCAACACACTTAGCAGATAAGTTTTACAGCTTTTTGATTTTAGAGTCCTTTGAATCCTTTATAATAACGATAAAAACACTAAGTTCAATGTAAGTTCCACCAAACATTTTAAAAATTTCTTTCAAACCCTTTGTTTGCTAAATATTTTCATGTTTATCCTCGTACCTTCATTTTGTATATTCACTTAAATACGTTTTGAATTATCACACACAAAAGTTGATTGGCTTAACTTCTTACGAAGATGGTTGATTTGTATTTGATACTGAAACAGTTTCGTAGGCCAGTATTTATATTGTTTGAAACAAATAGTAATGCAGTGCAGCAGCAGCTCATACTTAGCTTAGATAGCAGCAGATAGGCGACCAAAAGCAATAAGCTGAAGAGGCTGCCGAAAGCATTGGCCCAAAACAATTAAAGGCAAGAGCAGCTACAAGTGGGGATTGCATGAAATAACTACGAGAACGAGGAGGGAGGCAATACGAACAACAACGCCAAATAGCGGCAGAGAACAGGGCAGCGCAACCATATGACTAAACAACTGAAGATTACATTCAATTGGCAAAAATGCGCGCCAAATTTTGAAAAAAAAAAGAAAAAACAACAACAACGATTGGAAGCAGTCAGCTGCATACAATGGATTGTAAAATATAGAAAATATGCACAAAAATAAAACAAAACAAAAAACCATGAATAGCATCCGGAGAGCGAATGAGAAAAAATGTTTAGAAATAAAATCTTTCAAAGAAATCACAGCAAAATATAAAAAATCTGCGAGAGTAAAGCAGCGTCTCACTTGATGAGTTGAAACCAAAGATGTGGCAAGTAGCTTGACTGAGTTTGAGAAAAACGATCTTAGAGAGCAGGCTGTGCTTGTTGAGCTGCTGCCACTGCGCTGCCAACAAAGATTATAATAAGTGCTTCAACAACAACAATGCGATCTGCATTTGTAAATGAGTGCCAGCAATATAAACATAATGCTTAAAGCTACAAAAACAACAGAAGAAGGGCAAATGAGACACGGAACATGGTAATGACGTTGATTATGCAGAGCATTTGTTGTTGTTAATATGTATTTGAATTGTTTCGCTTTTTTTGGCTGTAGAGGCTTAAAAGACTGAATACACGCATAAATATCGGAAATAATAATAAAAAAGCTGGGGGTGCAAAATATTGAGTTATTTTTAAGCAGGTTGAGGAAATAATTTTTTATTAAAAAAAAAATTGTTCACAACGGCACAGGCATGTATTTTCGTATTTGGTTTAGACTTGTGTGTTGTTGTTGCTCCAACATAATTTTTAGCATGCAAAGCGTACAACAAACTATCTTAAGATTTTGCTCCACTTCACTCACTGCCCTGCACACTCGTCATTTCATATTTATGCGGCTGCTGGCTATGCTGGAGCTTTGGTTCATTAACAAAAAAAAAAAAGCTTTGAGCAATTAATCATCTCCAACATCATCAGCTTCGAGTATTCATTGCAATCTGTGTAATTCCTTGATGTTGTTGTTCGTTGTTGTTGCTAACAAATTTAGTTTTTGTAATTCATGTGCTCACAACCGGTAAACGTAAGACGTTCCTTACCATGGCATGTTGTTGCTATTTTTGTTTGTTTCTTCTTTAATTTGACGACGCTGCTGCCGTTGTGTCGGCTTTATTGTACGCGCTCTTTTGAGCAAAACTAGTCCACTCACAGCTCTGTTGATAGATCTTGCTGTAGATTTCTCTGTTTACTTCAAATTTTACTCAAAGAGTGCACAACTGAAATGCAAAGTTCGCTCTCGGAGATTATAATTAATGTGAGTTGTATTTTGCGCATACGCCATGGGGGTTGTAACAGTTTCTTGGGCATTCAGTCTTTTGGAGTTGCTTGCTGAGTTTGTTGGGGGACGTTGAGGCCAATTGCAACATTTAAAGTTTGTTGAAATATTTTTTGTATACAAATTCCAATTTCCATAATAAAAAAATTCGAATTATTTTTTAAAAGCATAGTCAATCTTTTTATGTTTTAAGCATTTTGGTATAAAATCGGCATACAAGTGTGATGGGCATTGTTCGGTCCAAGTGAGCAGCGTATAGGACAAGATGGAGGACTTTTCGTTTTCAAGTCTCTGCTAAAACAGCCTAAAGCTTTTAGTAGAATTTGTGGAAAGATATAGAGACACAATCAGAAATTGCAAGTAAAGTTTGGGCGTCCCAACAAAGTTAGATATCGATTAGAGGTGAATCATCTCCTGGCGAAACAAATCATTTTCAAACGAAAATAGACAAAATTCTCAAAAAGAATTCTGTTGACATTTTCCAATTATTCTCTAATCATTCTAGAGTCGATTTCTTGTGTAGTTTCCTATCATCTTTCTCTAGTCGAGAATTACCCAGTGATTTAATAGGAAAATTAAAATTTTCTAATAGTTATTGCAGATTGTTAAATATATGATGGGAAGATATTAAACATACATCCTGGAAAATTTTTGAAAAATCTTGTTAAAATTCCGATGTTGATACAATCTCCAAAGTAATCCCGAAAATATTCAAGAAGTTTTGGAACAATCACAAAAATTCTGAATATATTCAAAAAATCTTGCTACAATGAAAAAATAGCGAGAAGAATCTCTCAACAATCTAGATACAATCCTGAAACTCAACAATGACTTCTTATGAAAATTCGAAAATCAAATTCTGATATAATACCGAAAATCCCGAAGTCATATTTAATATCATAAACAATTCTACACTTAATAAATTTTTACTGGCTGCTTTCTTTCAATTTTGTTTACGAATAATTTAAAATTGAGCTGAAAATTTGCCAAATTAGCCTGTTTGAACATTTACAGTCTCAAATATTTTTTTTTCGAATTTCCTATTTCACGGCACTGTACATTCACTTTAATTTAAAACAGAACTAATAATAATAAATAGGAAATAATTTGTTTTTAAGTTAGGTATCTTGTTGTTGAATTTCTTACGATTTCCAATCAATAAAAAAATCCTCAACTTTAGCATAAAAGTTCTAGCTCACTTCCATTCACACGCTTCTTGATGTCTACCACACAAAATGATGCAACAAATCTCTATTTAATGGCATTACAAAAAAGATACTGTCAAAATCTGATGCTCAATATACATACATACATATATGTAGCATATGTCTGTAAAACCGTTATAAAAGTATAATATTTTTAGTAACCACAAATCAGCCAAAATGCGAGGCTACTGGCAAATAGAATGAAGGCGATCAAAAGTAGAACTGCAACGGTTCTAATAACAGTTTATATCAACTGCAATTAGTTGTGGTACTAACGCATTGTATTTATAAATGTATGTATGTGTATGTGTTATTGTTGCGGTTATGCGTGCGCGTTGTAATGCGATGCCACGTTACATAGAATAAAAAGACTTAAGCGACGAACTTGACTGCGCTGTTCTATGTGGTGTTCTAAATTTGGATTAGCGAATGTTGGAAAATTTGCCACAAAAAATTGAACAAAAAAAAAATTTGCAAATGAAATGTTTATGGATAAAATTACAAAATATTACAGTTACAAATTTGTTGAATGCAAACATTAATAAGACTAACAACAACAAATGCAACAAAGAACAACGGCAAGCCGCATAATGAATGCCTAAGAGAATACAACAACTGCAAGAAAATGATCAGACGTTAATTTGACGCAATTTGCACACACACACACACACACATACACGCAAACAGCATTGATTCGGTTTTTTTTTTTTTTTTTGATTGAGGCGCGTTGCGTTTTGCATTGAAAATAAAAATTGAATATTTTGCAATTGCCTAAAATAAATTCGCATAAAAAACAAACACAAAAACAAAAATTATACAAAAGAATACATGCACGTACTTTGGTTTTTTAAACTATTAATGAATGATTGAACAGACGGACAACATACTACAATGGCAGCAGCAGCTGAGCACAATCACCAGCCAGCATGCCAGCATTTGAAGAAGACCAAATTGTTGCGCGCTGATGATTACTTTTGGATGCAAAATGCTCCAAGCGCGATCTAACAACGCTCTAGGCAAGTGGCATGTAAAGCATACAGTCCGTCTGTTGATGCACCTTGGTAGTCAATTATGTGCACTTGGCGGTAGCAGAATGTTTACTACAACAATTTTCGGCGCTGTCTATTTGCAGTAAGCGCGTGGCTCACCCGCTGCTGCTGGTCATTGGTGGTGTTGGTTTTGTATGCTTCACCGCGTCTGCCGAAGGTTTGGTTAGCTTGATGCGCGTGAAGTAAATGAGTTTTTGTGGATGCCATTTTTTTTGTTTCTTAGAAAAAAACTGCTAAAATTGAAAATGTAAGTAAATGAAAATATTAAAAAAAAAAAAAAACAACAACAAATATTGTATTATGCAATGCAGCGCACAAAATGTTTATGAGTTGTAAGGGTGCATGTTTTTGATGGTGTGTTAGGTGAGTTTAAGCGCCAAATATCGGCTCCATACAACAATTTTATGTCAGATTTAAGAAGTCACATAGTTAAAGGCTTGATGTGCAACAACGATGCAAGCGCATTCTTTTAAATTAAAAACTCATTCAATTTTATTGCTTTACTAAATATTTAAATATTTTTTTTTTTTTGGTTTTATTAGCACAGCTTGGGGGTCAGTTTGTGCTGACATGTAAGGGTAAGTACCTCTTAATTGCTTTGCAAAATTTTAAATGTACCTAAGACCTTTTTTTTGCTGTGGTCTAGTATGCATTTCAAAAAATTCCCAAATACCATAGAAATTCCTAATTAGCTTTGGTAGTAAAAACCACGAGCGTTGTGACATGTTGCATTTTTTTATATAAAATAAAATGTTTTTACGACGTACATGCAAATAAAAATGAAGATGAATTCCACACATAATGATCACAAACTTTACTGGTGCTAGAATTATAATGTAGCCATAGATTAAAACTTTCAAAAACTGAATTTTATGCAATAAAGAATAAAATAATAAAAATCATGTATTTTTTATGGCAATAACTATTCGCTCAATAAAAATAGATTGCACAACAACAACAGTGAAATATGTGCTATAATTCAAGATAGAGCTTCAACACAACATATTTAAGCAGAAAAATTATTAAAAAAATTAATTTAATCTATTAGGATAGCAACCCTATTTGCTTTCTCTAATTTCGAGTCCAAGCTCTTCTGTTCCAACTAATTCAATTCAAGGATTTTTGGTGATCCAAATTTTAAGTGCAAACTTTAATTATTAAACTAAGTCAAAACAAATATTTTAAAATTGCTCACAGCAACTTGCTGACATACTCAAGAGGTGAATTGATTTCACTGCAATTGTTGTTGTTGTTGTTGTTAACGTGGCTTGGAGCTACTTAGCTTACAAACAAACATAAACGTAAACCGTGTTAATAATAATAATTGATTAATAATTATAACCCACAACATGCTTGATCAGTCAACCAACAAACTTGATCAACTTAAATTTATTAATTAAAAAAAAATTTTTTTATTAATAATAATAGCTTTTAAAAACTTTTGATTATTAAACAAACAACTTTGACACTTCATTTGCTGTTGAAAAAAAATTTTTTTTTTGTTTTAGAAATTCTAGTAACTGATTATATTATCCATGAAATACTTGCTGAGCAGATTCACTTATAATTTATGTACATACATATGTAGCATTAAATAAAATAATTTAAGTGCAAAGTTTGGTAGAAAAAGGGCGTTCCATAAAAATTTAAAATAACTTCACATTGTCAATGGCCTTTTTTTAAATTATAATAATATAACAAGAAGGACGCCAGCATCGAAAACAAATGGCCGCAATAGCGGATTATTTTAATTAAAAGCAACAAAAAGTTTTTCTAAAGGAAAATTTAATATTTTTCCATGACTGCAGCGAATCTGAAGTACAAAAAATAAAGCCGAACCTTGACCCAAAACTTACCAAATATATTACCACGAGTATCAACTGAAATTTTCACTTGAAAAAACTTGAATAAGCATGCACATAATACACATTATGCAGTTGTGAAAGAATAAAGAAGAGCACATACCACTAAGTAGATTAAGTGATGATACTGTTTGAAGGCGAACTAAATATTTGTGTAATGGAAAATTATTTCATAAAAATGTTTTGCCACACAGCGTGTTTAATTTTTAGTTAATCATCGAACTCAATCATTGAGTTGAAAGTTGTAACGCTAACATTGATACCACGATTATTTTGTTATTAAGCTTGCAAGGTGATCTTAACGAAGTGCTCAATTTATATCAAGCGATATTCAGCCTAAATCTTTTTTTTTTGCTGCACCAATTTAACGCCAAAAGCAAGCCCTAAATAGCAGGTCTTTGACTTATTGAACAACTTGATGAGATTATTTACAACATAAGTCATTATAATCAACATTGACCTTGAAATTGCTTTGGCTGAAAAATTAATCACGCGCAGCGTAGAAAATCTATAGAAAGAGCGTAGAAAAGATCGTGCATTTCGGATATTCATAACAAATTGTTGTCCCCAGCGCTAGACTTTTTTTGTATTTGTATTTTTTTTTTTCAAATAATAGGAAAATTGTATTTCAAAAAGGTGCACATTGGAAAGATAATATTCGAAATATAACAATTTTCAAAATAATTTTTTCTTAAAGCACAACAATAAAATATACTTTAAACGAAAATATCACAAAATAAAATTTGCCTAATCAACGCTCATATTATCAATTACCTACACGTTGCAAGTAAATACCGTTGAAACAACTTCAAGAAATTGTAAACATTTGAAAGTCAGTACCAACTGCGTTCATTGAATGGTTTGAAATATGCGAAAAATTTTGCCATTTGTTTTTGTAGATAATTGCAAATTGGACTAATTTTCTTGTTTAAATGCAAAATCATCGCACTTAAGGTTACGCTGCTTGAGCGCAAAAAGTAATCAATAGAAAGGAAAAAAGCAAAAAAAAAAATAATATTTTTATACCAAACAAGCAACAACAACAATTTATGGTAATGAAATGAAGTGAAATATCGAACATTGCGGCTTTCGTGATCGAGTTGACGCATGCGTACCAACTGCAGCCTTGAAATTTATTAAAAGTTTTACTTTTATTTGTTTTGCTATATATTTTTGTGTTGTCTCCCAAAAGTTTTGAAACGTTCACACCTCAAACAAAAAGTCATGGTAATTTCATTTTATATTGGTATTTCATAATTGTACAATTGAAAAGAATACTTGTATAGTATTATTTTGTTCCCAGTAGATGCATGTTTAGGCAACAGCAATGGAATGGTATGCTACATATATTGGAACTCCATCAATACATCGATGAAGAAATCGATATAGTTCTTATCAATATTACCCATATACTTTATTAGATAATACCTATTATTACATATTTATATCGTTTAGTGACATTGTCTAGATACATATATACATATATAGTAATATTTTGACCCAACTGTTATTATCATTGTATATATTAAATATCTTAAAATACCTCTGTAGAAATTGCATTCAATTCCAAACAACAGTTTTTGTTTGATGCGTGAACAAACATACAAACAGATTGCCACAAAAATTCTAAAAGCTGCTGTTTTGTTCTCTGTTACACTAAGAAAGACCCAGATCGATTGAGTAAAGACATAATCAATTTAATCGTGTCGTAATTGTGTAACAATCTTTACGAGCTTCGCGAGCCATTTAATAGTTTAAACATGTTGTCCTAGTAAAATTTACTTTTTACATTTCTTGTATTGCAGTCATTGTTTTATTTTTTCACATATAAATTCTTTTTCAGCTCATCAAATTCATTTCATCACTAAAAAAGTATATGCATGCGTTTATGTTTGTATAGCATCCTAGCAAGAAATTTTGAAATGCCTGATTTTGTTTTTTGAAATTACTTGCTTTTGACTTAAGCCTAAATTCTCCTCGCAATCTTTATAAGAGAAAGTATGGTCTAGAATAAAACCATTAATATTTGAATCAAACTAATTTTTGAATTAAATTCACTCACCGGCCAAGGATGATTTAATATTTTTAACAACGAAAATTTCGAAAAACTTTTAAAAGGAAGAAGAATGGTAAAATTCATATTGAATTTTGTAAAATTTTGAAAAGGTACCTGATAACAGTAACAAAATTTTAACAACTAACTATGGAATAACGAACGGAGTAGATCTAGTGAAAATGTTCGCTGGGATACCATTTTTATATGTAACATATATATATATATATAATCTGTCCTCTTTAGATTCAACTTTATGAGTGGGAAATGTAGTTTGAGTGTCTATAGAAAATCAATACACAACTTCCTTAAATTAAAATTGGCAAGAGACGACAAAGTGAGGAAGCAAAAATATATAAACAAAAGCCCACGTAACAGTAGAAGCAACCAAAAATTTGTGTATAAAAAAAACTAGTACAACGCACTTCATTCACAACAATACTCAACATTCAATATAAAACAAGCACAAAAAAAATAAAAAATAAAAAAACAAATTCGCATCACTAACAATTTACAGCCGTAGCCGCCTCTTAGTAACAAGATTTGTTTTACGTTTATTCAACTTAACAAACGCTTAACGCTTCAAAGAGGCGGGCGTCTACTTCCCTGTCATTGCTTGTCTATCGATTTTGCGCTGTGGCATCTTGAAAAAATGCCCTCATCATTCCATAGCCGTGCAAGTTTTTAAGCGCGTTTTACCATTCACTTTGGCTTTTGGCTTTTTTGTTTGCCTCAACAACATTCACAGACATATTTATTACTTTTTTTTTTTTTGTTTTTTGTTGTACTCAAAGTAAAATTGATCTCAATTTTTATGCGCTCGCGTTAAGGTCAAATACATATCCGCGTTAATACTGCCCCAAACGATGGCTGTGTTGTGTAGCGAATGCAATTAAATGTTGTCATCTGCTGCAATTATTTGTGATTGAAATGTTGTACTAATAAAAATTCTTATAATAAATTTTGCAAATTTATTTGTCAGTGCAACTGTTCCGTCATAATAAATGCCTAACAGTTGTACAAAAATTATTATTTGAAAGGCGAGTAAAATAAAAAATAAAAAAAAAAATTAACTTTGGCTTGTCTTTAAAATTATTTCATTAGCTTTAATCGATTCTCACTAAATTCAAAAAAAAAAAAATTAAAAAAATCCTTTTCTTAATTTTTTTACAGTTAAGTGTGTTTTAACTAGGGCTGTGCCTTTATTCGATTAATCGAGTAAGTTAATTAATCAAAATTTCAATTAATCGATTACTTGATTAATCAAAATTATGAGTAATCAAAACGAGCGTTACTCGAGTATTTTTACAAATGGTTAATCAAAAACTGATTAATTTCCTCATTTTTTTATGTGAAAGTTTGCCTTGAAATAGCTGAAAATAAAAAAAATTAAAAACCAAACATGCTTCAAAATATTAAAAAATAAAAAAATTTAACAAAACTTTGAGATGTTGTCCGATCGCGAATGGGCAAAATGTCGAAGATGCAACAAATGGTTAAAGTAGCAAAGAACTTAAAATTTGTGCCGTTTTAGTATATGATTAATCATTTGTTTCAAAAAACGATTAATCAAAAAGGCGATTAATCAATTAATTTTCTTTTTGATTAACCAAAATCTTGATTAATCGAGTAAACACCCTCTTTGATTAATCAAAACTCATAATTAATCGATTAATTGAGTATTCGAAATTATGAATAATCAAAATTTTGATTAATCAATTAATCGCACAGCCCTAGTTTTAACCCTTGGGTGGTACTGCTCAGTTAATCTTAAGAAAGCTGCGTCAATGTTTCGGACCAAATCAAATCAGTCAAAGCTGATGAGTGTCAAAATTAGTTGTAATTCTATTGTTGTTGTCGTTAATCAACTTATGCAAGCAAAGTATTTACTTTTTGTTAATTATATGTACTTGCTGTAAATAAACAACAACAAGTTGCAACTTCAAGAAATAACAAAACTAACGCATCCGTTTTGAAATGCGCTGCGCACGTTTTTCATATCGTCACCAAAACAATTGAAGATGTCGCAAATGCATGACTTGTCGCTGTTTGTAGCCAATATTAAATGGACAGTGAAAGAAAAAAAAAACCATATGATTGCACGCCATGGCAGCGGCATGGCATAGTTTGTCATTTCGTCGCATAAACGCAAAGCGAATTAATTTCCACTACACCATCCGGTTAGCCAAGTTCAAACGCGTATTACGTATTATTGTTGTAGTAAGTATGTGTTGTTTTTGTAGTCATGTTGTTCGTACTGGTGTCTGTGGTATTACGCAGGGAAGGTGTTTTCAGAGTCAATTTGTCTGACTATCCCAACAGCTGTTTATCTCTGCTTACACGTTCATTTGTTTTTCCGCCACTGCCAACTGAACGACCAAACTGTCAGTTTGTTTGTTTATCTTTACAACGCTAAGTTATTTGATATGATTTATGTGCACTTTTGCTACTTGGTCATTACCTTTTTGGCTGCCTCGATTTGTGCGCGCTACACTAACCAGCTGTCATTCATACAAAGAATTCGTTTTGCGGTTGGTTGCAGTGTTAAAAGGTTAATTGGTATGATTTGTACACTTTGGTCACTTGTTGTGGCGCCCCAAAACGTTTTATGTTTGTACATTAAATTTATTGGTATAAACGTATGTAAGTAATGAGGATGTGTTTATTAACTTGTTTTACAGTTTCGTTTCTATGGTAATTGAATACGATTTGATGATGTGAATTATGCGATAATCAGATTAGAAACATGAATGGTTCTAAAAAGCGGAATTAAAGCATTTTTATGGCCGATAAGTTGCACACTTCTTTAATTTGATAAATAATTGCGCATACTTTAGAGAGGAACCCAACAAACATTGAGTTTAATTGTGGACTAAACAGTTGCACACACCGAGTATTTACTCTCGTTAAGCATTGTGGATTTAATCATTGCAATGAATCAAAAAAAATGCGGCTAATTCACTATTAAAACATTTTTGGAATGTTTAATCCGATCGATTTACAAATGTGTGTAGTAGTGAATGGCAACGCCACAAACAGCAGCTCAACAATAATAACAACGAATATTGCAACACATAGCAGGAGGCAGCGATGAGTTGAAGCAAATACATACTCACATACACAATATGAAATGTCTGGCTTAAGTACATATATTTTTGATGATTTGCACGATAGATGACACATATATGAGTTGAGTTGAGTTGAGTCACTGTCTCGAGCTGAAGCTCGCACAGCCTAGAGTAATTGACTTTTTGACTTGCTGCTGGCTGTTCCATATAAAGCGACTGCATTTCATGCCCCACAAATCAGTGTATGTCAAAATTAATCTGCTGCGCCTGTTACAAATGTCATACAACGTAGTTAGAAGTGTGACTAGACATATTTATTTATATACACAATCACTCGTTTGCCGATGATGAGCTATAAGCTATGCAGCTGGCAGCAAATTTTGAAACTCCCTCAAATATTTTACATTTTTTCGTGCTCTCTACATATTAGAAATAAGTATATGCTAGGGATGGGAGTTTTTTTGATTTTATCAATCTCGAGATTTTGGAATTCCGTGCTCTTTAACAGTTTTGGTTAAAAAATGTGAGAAAACTATTCAAGAAATTATTTGACCTTAAAATTCATAACTAAATTTTAAATATATTTTTTTATTCAAAAAGAAAGTTATATCCTCAATAACAAAATTCTTATAGTTGCCATAATGTTTTATTTAAAAACAATATTAAAAATTAAACAATATTTTATATTAAAGTAAAAAAAGTCGAATATATAAATGTCAAAAAAAAATAAAAATAAAAAAAATATTCAAAAATGCAAAGAAAAAAATGTAATTGAATTTTTATAAATAAAACACAAATATTTAATTGACTGTGAAATATATTCGTAACCCGAAAATTCGGGTAAAGAAACGCGGGATTGTCATCCCTGATACATACGTGGAGTTTAACATATTTTTTGACTTCTAAAATGCACCTGCAATACTCGTTACTTTCGAAACTGTGCTATATTCATTATTTAACTTAACTCAATACATGTTATAACATATGAAAAGAGTAAGCATATTTGTGTTGTTGTTGTTGTTGTAGGCAGACAGCTTTCAAACAGTCGATAATGATTTTCGCCGAAAAATAAACCAATTTTATCCTACCTAAATTTGTGATAATTTAGACAATTTTTATTTAATTTCCGAATTCAAAGCAAAATTAGGTAGATGCCGCTGAAATCAATATTTTTGCAAAATTCGTATTTATACGGCAAGTAACCCCCAACTATTTCGCTTTTTACACATATTGCCAATTCTTTTGAAGGCCTTAGTTCAATAGAGTCACATTAATTATGCTGCGCCTACATACGTGAGTGATTTTACTTCAAGAATAGCTACGGAGATATACGAGTAAGTGCCAATCACGCAATAATTCATACTCAAATGCTTTCATTCCTGTCAATTTGTTGTTGCTGCAGTATGTCTACGATTGGCATAATGACAAAAGAAAATATGTTGCCCTCGGCAATACCACCTTCAAGCCATTTCAATATAAAGTCGATTACGATGCTATTGATTGTTATTGGTATGCACTTTAAAAAGTATAAATGTACTTGTAACGGGAACAATTCATATGGTAATAAAAGTAAAAATAAAAAGCCAACAACAATGGTAGTTTACAAGTTATGCAATCGATACTAAATTTTTGCTTCACGTACAATTCCAGATTTCTGTAACACTTGCACAGAAACATCATCAGCACCATCGTCTCTTTAATAAATTTTTGTTTTTCCTTACGCCACATTGTAAGAAGTTGTTGCATGCAACACACCATCACTTGATTTTGAATCAATCGAATGAGAGAATGTTTATGTTGTTTTTGCCGTGGGTGTAACTGCGTTGCTGATAATGAGCGAAGCGCAATTACCGCAACGGCTGCATTAGCCGAACTGATTACCTCCAAGTTTCTTTCTACTTAACAGTTCCGTGATTGGAATATCTTCTTCTTCTGCTCATTATCAAACAACCGCTCATTCCTTCTGTTCATTTTTTTTGCTTGTAAATAAAACAGAGTTAATTATAACTAATAGAAAAACATTGGTGCAAAAAAATAAAAAAATGAATACAGCTGATTATCTGTCATCGAACATCATGCCATCAGCTGAACCGCAGATAATCATAATATGAAATTACTTAAGGTATTTGCATCACAAACGCTACAGCGTGTCCCGTTCACTTCATGTTGAAAACATTTGTACTTTTTGTATGAGCATCAGCACGCGATAATGTAATGAAAATGTTGTATGCTGCTGTAAATTGCATACAGTGAAACCTCTTTATGAGATACCTATGCAATTGAAGGGAAAATATTTGAGGATAAAATTTATGCCATTATAGCTATAATATTTATTTTCAAAATTATTTAAATTTCTTTCGCGAGATACGCTGTTTAAAAAATTAGGTTTGAAAATTTTGAACAATTTTTTTTACAATATTTTTCCGACATTCTGGAAAATAGTTTCAATATAATTTACAAAACTATTTTTTTTACGTGGCCCAGTCGAAAGTCGGGTTTCAGATCTTTTTCTCAAGCAAGGGAACTAAGCCTTTCAGGCTACAGATATTTGGGAATATTCGAGCACTTCATATCAAACAATTACTGTAATTTCTGTTTCATTTTCTTCCTTTTTTCAATGGCGTACTCCATGCAGCAAGTGTTAACTTGTGAGCAAAATTGCCTTCATAAATTTGACGGTAGCTGCAATTCGTATTGGAAATGATTTGCTCACGAAATCGTTTAAGACTTTTACAACTCTCATTAAATAGCCAAATTTCTTGAAATAAAACTCAATAACCATTCTAAAATCAAAATTTTTTTTGGGTACTTACAAAAGTCAATTAACTTGTAGAATTCATAATTAATTAATTTAAAGTTAGAAGCTATTATTCTCGTAATTTAGTACCAAGCACGAAATATTAAAAACTATGATTATATAGCAATTATAAATTTTGTGTAGCAACTTCTCAGTGTATTGATGAGTTGAACTGAAAATTATTCTCAATGTGCCATAAAATTGAAAAGTTTAGTTCAAGATGTGCACATCTGTCGCGCCCTACAATAGAGTTCTTCACAATTTGTTAAAGCCATAACAATTTATTTTTATATAATCGACTGTTCAAGTTTTTAATTACTTGAAAATATTAATGGTTCGCCACGGTGCTATATAACTACATCCACACTTGTTCGTTAACCGCTATGTATGTTCGTGTGTATAAAAGTTTATCAGCTCTGAAGAAGGGAAAACTACCTTAGTCTGTCGGTTTTAGAAAATTACTTTAATGACATTTTTTTAGTCGTATTCAAAGCAGCTTTTTGCATTCTCGGTTATAGATCCGTGAGGAAATGACCGGACCGCTGTGTATACCAAATCACATGTGTAAGTTGGTGTTGCTTTACATAATATTTCCATTTAATTTCAATAATCAATTATTTAATTTAAAACAAATGCAGACAGTTTGGCACCTTTGGAGTTTATTTTGAAAGAGCACCTAAAATTTTGACACATGGCAGCACTCGTATTTTCTGTCATACTCACAAACACGTGAGCGAACCAAAAATTGCCAACATTTTTGTCAAAAGATTAAAAAAGGAAAGAAATGAAAAGATATATATATGTGTGACAAAAGGTAGTATTTATATAGAATTCAATGTCTTGTTAATTAAAGAAATAAGAAAAATAATAGCCTTAAGATGTTTATAAGCCAATATAATTGTGTAATGAATTCTGGTAATACGGGAGAAATGTGTTAAACTCAATGTTAGTTAGAAACTATGTCAACCAAAACAATAGCATCGCAAATCTATAAAAAGAAATGAATGCTATACAAATAGCAGCAAAAATTAATGAAATACCTATCCATAACAATCGCCAATTGGCCATGTGCGCCTTCAAATTGTGTTTATTGCTACTATTGTTTGTTATTGTAATTTTTTTTAATGAAATCATGCCTGCTGGTGTGCGGTAATTTGCAAAAAAAAATTTAAACACACAGGCGCAACATTTAAAAAGCGTTAAAATCAGTTTAATTCGGCAATGATCAGGTTGCATGCATGTATAAATACCAGGGGCGTCGTAACGCTTAAGGCGACCGCCTCAGGGTACCAGGCATTGAAAAAAATTTAAGGTTGTCTAGCATTCTTATGATTCGGAGGCGGAAGAATTAGTTGCTCCTGCAAAGCTTTCATGAACGGATCTCTTACTATAGACCCATCAGGTAACTCTGCAATTACCGGTTGGGGGCTACCTAAACTAATCAGATTTCGGGAATTATGTAGATCTTAAAGCGTTGAGTTAGTGTTAGCTTTTTATCGAATGTTCGACCATAGTAAGCAGCAATGAGTTTACTGTTATATTTACGTTAAGTAAGATGTTCACTTGTTGGATTAACGCCCCTGGCACATACATACATATGTATAACTAATATGGGAAATATGTAGTGTGAGCTTCCACATGCGAGGCTCACAGGCGCACAGGCGGCCTCTTGGTTGCGCATGCGCTATGACGTTGGCGAGCCAAACACCCTAAAACAGCATGACGGTGACAAAAGGCAGTGAGGCCGCATGAACAAGAAGCACCAACAATAGACGCCCTCGAGGTTAAAGTGGCATGCACACACGTAGCAACAAAATTATTTACACTTTTAGCTATGTAGGTAGACATGTACATATGTATGTATGTGTGACCAACTGACTGAGTGGCCGTGTGTTTTCTTGCCAGTGAAACAGCCGGCATGCCACAAAAGTGCGCCTCTTCACTGTCGAATAAGCACATGAAATTGTTTTGGGGTTTTTGTTGTAAGTCTTTTTTAATGTTATTAAAATGTGTCAAAAATCGTGATCGAGATTTTTTGTGCGCTTCATTGCAGAGCAAATGCCACCACCAGCACCAGATGTTGCTGAGCGACAATTACAAATTGCTGTTAGGCATGCAGATGCAACACTGGCTAGTGCGATTGGTAGCACATACACAAACACACGCACACACACACTCATAAGGCAATACTAAACAGCGCGGGCAGCAGATGAGTTGATGATCAACATAAAGTTAACCATCAACAGAGCAGTTTAATAAACATCTAACAACCTTTTTGTTGTTTACTCTTGCAACATTTTGTGGCAATACGCAATTGCAGTTACAGTTGAAGTTAAATTTGTGGCAAATTTTGCAATTGCTTTCCCACACACAAATTCATTTTTATGTGGGTAAATGTTTTAGAAGATATAAAAATAAATACAACAAAATAAATGTGGAACAATTTTACAACGAACTGACGCAACATCTTCACCAGAGCAACGCTTGATCGACATTTTGTACGCAAAGCTTAAAGAGGTGGTTATTGTTTTTTTTTTTTTTTTTTTTTTTTTTTTTTTTTTTTCTACATAAACAAGCAATAAAGGTTCAGCCTGTAGAAATTTGACTGTAGAAGCCAAGTAAATTTATACTTTTAAGGAAGCACACTTGGTAAAGTAATTTATGGCGCACATTTTCGATTTAGTAATTTTCTTCAGCTTCGCATAGAGTTTTCAGAAATCGTCTACCACTTGCTAGTAAGCAAGATTAAATAGTTTATAAGGTATTAAATCATCAGACAGCAGAAAGGAGAAAGGACGATTTGAATGCTCTTCATTTCCTTAAGCTATTCCATCAATCATAATTTATGCAGCCATGGAAGAAGGGTTGTTTGCAGTTATTCGTGGAGAAATATTTCAAAAAACGCCTTAGATGATGTCATAATAAACTGAAGAGTAAAACTAGTTGATTGTTAGATATGTATTAGTGTGACATTTGTGACGTAAGAAATTTATAAAACTTCATTAAATAAATTGAGATTCCAGTTGAGAAGTTGAGGGGAAAAAGGGTGACTTCACATTCCTTCGTCTACTTTTGACTTGTAAAACACATTAAGAACTCCCCCATGCCTTCCAGTGATGTTCCGTATAGTCGAGTACTCTGTTCAAGTAGGCAATCCTTTTTTTTTAGTTGATTACGTCTTACCAATACAAGTACAGTTATAGCTTTACTAATTTTTTGCTTAATGAATTCCAGAATTTCCAAAAATTTACCCATTTTTCATCCCCCAAAAAAAAAGTTAACCCAGAATCGCCCAATTTGCGAATGTTCGTAAATATTGCGTTCTGTTTATATAGTTTCACAAAACAAAATCCAATTTTCAATTTCGTTTCCACCTAATTTTACTGTGCGCAAATCTTATCAAGCGCTAGACCTCTCCTATGATGCAAGCGCTACACCCGCTATGCCACCGCGGTACTCTATTAATACTTACATATGTGCTATTTAATTAAATTTTTTTTCAAGGTTTATGGAATCACATAACTACAAATGTGGCTCAACAATAATTTTAACACGCTATTTAAGTATTAAGAGAAACAGTTTAATATCATCCAGCTAAGTAAACTCATTTATTTAAGGACCTATCATTTGAACCAATAATTCAGACGGCATGCAATACCCACATATCTACGACCGAAAGGAATAACCAATGAACCTGAAATTGACATTGAAAATACATAGTTGCATTTGGAATGCTAATTAAATTCAATTAACTGGAATTGGGTTTTCGAAAAGTGGACTTTTCGTCATGCCTATAGTAGTATGTGAGTATGTAATATTTTCATTTAAGTACTACCGTACATGCCGCGGCATTTTTTAACAGCTGTCTGTCAAATCGAACATTGATATTTCCTTTTTTTTTCTATTTTAAATTTTTGGCAGTAAAGTTGTGGTATTACGAAAAACTCTACAAAAAAAATGAACTTAACAACAGCGATGAATGAGTGTTAAACATAGAATGCGATAACAAATTCCATTTGTAATGGTTGGGTCATGTTGTAATCACTTGGCTTGTGTTTATACATAGAAATAGTTGAAAAAATGCCTCAGTTAGGACCATCATTAAAGTGATGACAAAAAATTATTTTGGCACCTCGTGAAAAAAGCGAAATTTGGATTTTTCTTATAGCTTTTTCGGATGTCCCATTTTTATGAACGATCAATTGAGGTTAGGTTTAATGTCAAAATCGCACTGAGAAATGAGTGTACTGTCAAAATTTGAGAAAAAAGTAGAAACCAGCTGGTCTACTAACAGGACTTGTAATATTGTACAATGTTCGCTGCGATGTATACAGGGTGTCCGCAATTTGGTTGCACTCTAATGTACATATGTATCAATTGTAAGTAACTACTAAGTAGGTGTTCGTTTAGTTTTTATTGTTTGTTTGTTTTTAATGACGACATTTGTTTGTGTTTTTTTTTTTTTCAAAAATTTCATTTATCGTTCACTGCAGTAATTTGATAGTTATAAGTCATATGCCTTCAAGAGTGAAGAGCACACCTTTTTGGATGCGGCTCAAAAATTGCACAAAAGTTGTCGATAAGTCATTTTATTGAATGTCTCGCTCAAAAGCAATTGGCAACGATTTCAAGGTTTACATACACTTACGTTTATCCATAAAATAGTTAATTTGTAAAAATTGTTATGTGCTTTTTATATACCATCAGTTTACAAGTTAACATATTTTTCCATGCATAAATCAGACCATACACTTTGAATTGCTTTCCAGTTGGGTCTTTTGAGTTTTGTTCAGACAAATATACTTACAACTATTTTATTTTATTTTTGCAGCATTCGCTTTTTAAGTATTTTTGCCATATCGAATTACAACTATTAGTTTTCAAATATTCTCCGTTACTATAAAAATTACAAAATATAATAAAATGTAAAATAAACTGATTTAAAAAATTCTTAATGCTGATAATTTATATTTAAAGCGATCTGGTTTTTAAAGTATTGAACTGCCAATTATTTTTCATGTAACAGTAAATAAACGAACTTCGTCCAAGCATGTATGTATGTTTCAGCAAAAGTTACTATTTCAAAGGTCAGTTATAAGCTTATGGCTACAAGAAATATTTAATAGTTTCAATGTCAACTCACAGCTATTGATCGATCATCGGATTTCAAACTGTAATTGTTTGTTGTAATAAAAACATTTTATCGTAATGAAGCAACGACTCGCTGCAGCAAATGACGCGGTTTGTTTATTGTGCGTCTTGAGTGTAGGTGCAGCAAAGAGGCATTGAGTGAAAACATGAAAAAGTCAGGAATTTCGAAATAAAAAACTAACAAAATTTAAAAATAAAAAAAATAAAAAAATTTAACTGCATATTTGACGTATTAAGAATAATTTTTTATTACAACAATTTAATTGTTTAATTCGAATACTGAATTAGTTCCTAAATCCGTTTTACAGAAATTTTATTGCTGTACTTGAGAAGCCATGTGGCTTGTCGTAATTTAATAACAATTAGCAAATTATGGAACAGAATTCAATGAATAAATCATCATAAATCATATTCTTCAAGTTTATTTATTTCAATTAAGTAATTAACATGTAAATAATCGATTTAACACCCTTACATGTTTTATGTTCGATGTAGTGATGTAATTGAAGCGATGAGATTGTTAAAGTTGGAAAAGAGCCATGATTGGCAGCATGTAAATGTGTTATGCATACTAGGGATGTTACGAATATTCGGAATATGCTGAACTTTCGCACACACTTCTCGATCTCAGTAGCACATGTCTTTAATTTTATCTGTTGCTGCTTTTGTATTCTTCGAATTCTTAGTAGAGTGCTACCGATGATGAAACAAAAAGCTTTGACGAATACGACTTTCTTGGTAGTGTCGAACCTCATGGTGTTCTCACTTTGCTTATCTGTGCTCTAAAAGATTTTTGGAATCATTACAAACTATGTTGACAACAGGGCACCGGCGATTTAGAGTACAAGCTCCACGTCACCACACTATGCGACACTTTTGATGTCAGGTTTTTGGCTAACATAGCATGCGCCATATATTACCGAAGTCGAGTTTTAAATGTTTTATCTCGTTACATTTTTGTTAAAGAAATATTTGAATTCACCGAATCCTAAAATTCCACACTCGCCACATCTCTAATCCATACATCAACACAACAGAACGAAATACAAAAATTCACGAACCAACCGAAATGCAGTATTGCTATAAGCTGCCAGCATTCGAGCGATTCTGAGTTGCAGGCGCTGATGATTGACAGGCAAGAATTATTCATTTATAATTAATTAACGTCAAATTATGAGAGATGAAAATCCGGTCGTTTAGAGGCAGCATCACACAGTTTTAGTGTTAATTGACTTGTGAAAAACGTTTTCTAGCAATAAATCCATTTGTGGCTAATCGACTCTTAGGCTGTCTGTTTGCGTGGGAATTCCGTTTACAGCAAGCAAAATCTCTGGACACTCTAGCCATATACATAAGATTGGCTATACAGACACTACAACCTCATTAGTTAATTTATGCCAACAATAAATTTTGTATCACTCGGCCTTAGGCTTTTGAATATTTCGAGTACTCTTTAGACGTAGTGAGGTTCAAAAATACACATTAAGACCACTTCCAATATCAAGAATTTTTACTAAAACATTTTTAGATTTGATACTAGAAATACTGCGAATAAATATCAAGTATCTAATAAAAACCGCATTCTGATATGTTGAATGTGGTCGAACCAAATTATTCGTCAAAAGCTTTGAACCACATTTTTTAAATTTTTAACGCATTTGAACGTTTTCTGTTTCAAATTTGTCTCAGTTGAAGCACTGCCTCCACAAAAAATGTATCTCAAGTGCGGCAAGTCAACTAAAATGGGCAGAAGAATCACCACGCTCACAACAAGGCAGGTATGTATATCAGTCTATCTGCCTGTCAATTTATGCGCTCGAATAGACGATCAACATTTTTACAACCAAAAAAAAAAAAAAACACAAGGTGGTCATTCAAATATTCTTTGATTTGATTTGTGTCATTTTTGTATACTTAGTTGCAAGAATGGTTAAATATAACAAAATACTATAAGAAAGCCACTACCAAGTCA
This sequence comes from Sphenella marginata, assembly GCA_951509765.1. Taxonomy (NCBI): domain Eukaryota; kingdom Metazoa; phylum Arthropoda; class Insecta; order Diptera; family Tephritidae; genus Sphenella; species Sphenella marginata. The sequence goes on from OX608083.1 coordinate 53,574,425, forward strand.
AGTCCGCCGGAATGTCCATTCTAAAGACAAAAAGAAACATCTTGAAAAGCTCAGCTTTTTTACTTGATGTTGGCGAAATAGTTCGTCTTGTGCAAGTTTTGCATGCCACACAACTGTCCGCACAACTAGGTATATGCAACAAGGCTTCGCTCGAACATGTCATAGCTTAACTGTTTTAAAATTTATTTGTGAATGGAAAATTACTTTCGATTTTTCAAAGATTCTCAAGCACATATACACTGCAGGCACACACACACACACGCATGTCACATTGAATGCACCAAAGTATGAAGGCAACTCATATTTATTTACAAAATCTTAACACGTCTTTGCGCTTATTTATACTTCATCTATGTAAATGCTTCATTTAATTACCCTGCAACGCTCGTAAAATAGAGAATTATTTTTGAAAAAATAAATGAATATTTTTTAAAATTTACTGCACAACAATTAAATATTTCTATGTAGAGTAGAGCGATGGTGGCATTCGCCGACGATATTAGGCGACGGAAAAACGATTTTACTCTGATTTTTTAATATCTGCATGTCTGTGGAAATTATGCGCAATGCAACTGTGCCATTAATGATTGACGAACGATGAGCCAGCTGCTTTTTTATTGTTGTTGTTGTTGTTTTGCAAATGAACAATTTTTAGTTTTGCACTTTGCAAGTTAATAGACATTGCACATATGCCGCCACACTGGGTTTGACCTTCGAAATTAGGTCACCTCAAAGCCACACACTCACACATTCGCAGCCAAATGTGCACATAATCTTTGTGAAGGTGTTAGAACTGACGGAAAACAACAATTCTGTTCGGATACTCCATTTGTGCAGCGACATCAGCTGTGTCATGCCTGAGAATACCTAAACGCCTGAACGCCATACTTCAATGTCTTTAAAACGCTTTTGAATGCTTTTAAATGCATCCAACAACAAAATAATGTTGTCGACAGCAAAGCTACAGCGATGAGTTAAATTATGACAAATGTTGTTGTTACTCTTAATGTTGTTGTTAGTGGTGGTGTTGATGCTACTGCGATTGTCTTCATTGTCGATGATGACAACAGCGTTGATAATGATTTTGCTGATGACGATGTTGTTGTATACAATTAATGTACATATTAGCCGTCAACACAGTGTGCTTTTGTTTTGTCACAGTTGGTGGCTGCGATGCAGTGTTTATGGCCTCTGCTGTTGACTGCAATCAAAGCATTTTGTTCATTTACGCTTATTATCAGCGAATTGAGCTCGTGTCATTGCTATTCTTATTGGGTGGTCGCGAATTACACAAAGTGTTTATAGTTTTTGTTGTTATAATTAAAGTGGATTATTAAAAATGGTTACATTATCGACTGGGTGATTTGTTGTAATAATTGTTTTTGTTTTCTATTCAAGGAGAATACATCGAAAGTTCCCTCTCTTTAGAATCAAGCTTAGAGTTAAAACGTTGTTAATTCTAAGTCGAACTTGCAAGGTGATTTACAGCGGGGTGTGATCATAACATCATAACGGACAATTATTCAAATCCGCTTTACCACATGTTTAATTTACCTAAGTACATAAACAATCTTTAATTAATTGAGCTACATGAAGTGGACTGCTGCCAACGCAGACAAATCTGACAACTCGAATTACACAACAATTTGAAAACAAAATAGTTCCGTCAGCGGCACTTGACGGCAAGTGGAAATCATCTCCATTAAACAGATATCTATATAATTGTGAATTTGTAGGCTGATATCTAAAATAATATAATAAGTACCTAGTTAAAGCAGCATACATGCACTAATTCACACTAGGTACTCGTACAACGTTGAAGATGATTTCTTTAATTTAAGATGTTCTCATTATGTTTTACAAATACTGCAGTGTGCTAAATCTCCTTTTTTATTTTATTTTATTTATTCTTAAGCTTACTTACTTTGGCTTTACTATACTAAAATGCTAAAAATACTGTTGAGATATGGTACATTTATGTTCTATCTATTTGGCAACACTACTCAGTTTAAGTTATACTTCTGATATATTTCTGCCATCTCTATAACTTCACATTTTATTCCTTCTCTTCTTTATATCTTCGAGCCACACACACGTGTAAAAAGAAACTAAACTTTATACTATTAAATAAATCACTTTATGCAAAGCTAATTCGAGTTTATTAATTAAATATAATTAACATGGTAGCGTAACAAGGTTTGCATAAAGAATATCGACGTTTAATAGCACCTACAACATTTGAATACCAATCAAACTTGCTTGCAAAGATTTTTGTGGAAGGATACTAACAAAATGGCGGCTGTAAAGAATAATGACATCGTAATACCAATTTTTGATGGCACAGACTATAGCAATTGGAGGCTGCGAGTGCTAAAATTTTTACAATTTAAACAATGCAGAGATGTAGCAACGAGGGAGAAAACCACTTTGGATAAAGCTGAGGAGTGGGAACAAAAAGACGTACAAGCAACAAATTACATTTACAGCGCCATTTCCAATAAGCAACTTGAATATATAAGTGAGCTTGATTCGGCTTATAAAATTATGTTGAAGTTCGACGAAATGTACTTAAAAAAGTCTACAGCTTTACAAATTGTCTGCCGAAATAATCTTGAGTGCGTTAAGCTAAAAAATTATTCTGACGTAAATCAATTTTTTGATGACTTCGAAAAGCAAGTAAATGAGTTGAAGCAAGCCGGTGCAGTTGTAAGTGAGCAGGAAAAATTGAACTATATGCTGAAAGCTCTGCCGCAGTCATATAGTCATATCGGAGATCTTATAGATGTGCTACCAACAGAGGACAGAAATGTCGAATATCTAAAAAGTAAATTGAAAATGAAATCCTTGGAAACCGGAGTGGAGAAGTCGCAAGAAGTAAACGACAAGTCAAATGTTTTCAAAGTAGAGTGTGGTGCTCGTGGATCGCAGCAAAATAAACCTAAATGTTACAACTGTGGAAAGCCAGGCCACATTAAGCGAGATTGTTGGGCTGGAACAGGAAACCGCGGACAAGGACGAGGAAAACGTCAGTCATATGGGTCGAACAACGAGCGAAATTATCAAAATGGAAGAGGTAGTTTTCGAAGCAAATCGAGTGGTGAACATCAAGCAAATAGTTTTCACATTACTATTGCGAATAATATTAAGACAGATAGTGAACATCACGTGTCAAATAAAGAAGAGATAACGTGGTTGCTCGATAGCGGATGTACAGATCATATCATAAACAGTGATGAGTATTATGATGAATGCGTGGTATTAAAAACTCCTGTAAAGGTTAAAGTTGGTGATGGGCGAATATTAGAAGCTACTAAAGTGGGCAATATTAAAACCGTATTTCCAGTGTATGGTGAAAATTCCGAAGTGACTCTAATGGATGTATTCTACGTTAAAGAGATGAAAGCAAATTTACTAAGTTTTTCCAAAATCACCGATCGTCATTCTGTAATATCAAAGGGACGTTACTCTAAAATATTCAATAGTTTTCAACAAATTGTAGCGATGGCAATAAAAGAAGACAAATTATACAAAATGAAAAGTTTCATGATGAAAGCGGGCTTAAAAGCAAATGTGGCTACAAATAAAACGATGTCAGTGAAAGAAAAATTGCATCGAACACTCGGACATATCAACTTTAGAAATTTAGAAATAATGTGCAAAAATGAATTGTTGGATGGATTACCCAAAGAAATTGAAATGGAATTTATGAAATGCGCCATTTGCATTGAGAACAAAATGCATAATCTACCATTCAACAATAATAGGAAAAAAGCTGCAGATATACTTGAAATTGTCCACACAGATTTAAATGGGCCTCATAGAACTACTGGTTATAATGGTGAAAAATATTTCTTGAGTTTTATTGATGATTATAGCAAATTAGCTAAAATATATTGCATTCAATCAAAAGATCAAGTACACGAATGTATGATACAATACGTAAATGAAATGCAAAATCATACGGGAAAAAGTATAAAAGAGTTGCGTTGCGATAATGGAAAAGAATACATGAATTCAAAAGTGTATCAGTTCGCAAGAGAAAAGGGCATTCAAATAAAAGCTTGCCCACCATACGTCCATGAGCTAAACGGAACTGCAGAGAGGTATAACAGGTCAATAATGGATATGGCAAGATGTCTTCTACGAGAAGCGAGTGTGGATAGAAAATATTGGCCAGAAGTAATTAAAACTGCTGCATACCTGAAAAACCGGACTTTGACAAATACAATAGAGAAGAAAACGCCATATGAAATATTTTTCAAAAATAAACCATCAATCAAAAATTTGAAAATGTACGGTAGTCGGGTTTATGTAAGAATTCCTGAAGTAAAAAGAAGATCAAAATGGGACAAACAGGCTGAACTGGGAATTCTGCTTGGCTATTCAGAAGTCGGTTATAGAGTGTTGATTGGCAATCGAGTATTTGTGGCAAGGCATTGTGACGTTATTGAAGAAGACATTTCATGTATTGGTTTCGATGATGATGAAAAAGAAATTGTAAATGATATGCAAAGGGAGAAAGCTACGCAAAAACAAATTGACATAACAGAGGACCTCAAAACAGATGAGGTAGAAAAATATGAGGCAAGCGACGACGATGGCGATAAAAGTGCAATCGGGCAGAGGGCAGCAAAGAGACAGACAAAAGCACCAGTTAGATTTGGTGAAGAGTTCGGCTACTATTGCATAGGGGCAAATTTTTGCGACGCTACTACTCCAAACAACTATCATCAGGCGGTGACTTGCGATGAAGCAACAGAATGGAGAGAAGCAATGAATCGAGAGATGAACAGTTTGGTAAGAAATAAAACTTGGAAACTCATGACCAAACCATGCGATAAAGCCGCTTTAGATGTAAAGTGGGTATACAAAAAGAAGTCTGATGGTGAGTATAAAGCAAGATTAGTAGTTAGGGGGTTTCAGCAAAAAGAGGGTATTGAAGATACTTATTCTCCGGTAGCTAGAATGCAAACTTTAAAATTGTTGTTAGCGTATTGTTGTCAAAATAGTTTAGAAGTCCATCAAATGGACGTAGAAACAGCTTTTTTAAATGGCAAAGTGCTATCTGAGGTATATGTGAAACAACCATTAGGGTATAGAGACGATACAGAAAGAGTATATAAATTGAATAAAGCATTGTATGGCTTAAAAGAAAGCCCTCGTGCTTGGTATGAATGCGTAAATGAATTTTTGATTACACTTGGATTCCGTAGGTGTAAATATGATTACTGTCTTTATGTTAAAACCGGAAATAAATTTATTGCATATATATTATTATTTGTAGATGATTTATTAATATGCTGTGAAGATATACAAGAAATCATTAGCATAAAAAACGAACTCAGTAAAAAATTTAAAATGAAAGATTTAGGAAAAGTCAAAACTTATATCGGAATTAATATTGAATATGAATATAAAATGTATAACACTATGTTTTTAAGTCAGGAAACGTATATAGAATCATTAGCTAAACAGTATAATATTCAAAATGCAAAATTGTATAAGACGCCAATGGAAATAAATTTAAAATTGGAACAATCTGAACTCAATGAAGATGTAAAGTATAGAAACTTAATTGGCGCTTTATTGTATATAAGCTCCGGCACAAGACCTGATATAGCGTACAGTGTAAACTTTTTAAGTAGATTCCAAAATTGTTATAATGAAACGCATTTTAAATATGCATTGCGAATTCTCAAATATTTATACCTAACAAAGAAACTAAAATTGACTTATCGTAAAAACATTAATGCAGATGAAATGGATTGTTTTGTTGATGCAGACTTTGCCGGAGATATCGTAGACAGAAAATCAACCACAGGGTTTGTAATTCGTTTATTTGGAAACGTAATATATTGGAAATCAAAAAAACAAAATATTGTGACTAAGTCATCTACATTTGCCGAATATATTGCTATATCGGAAGCTGTAACAGATATAATTTTTCTAGTTAGCGTAATTAATGATGAATTCACAAAAGTTTGTAAGCCGATTAAAATATTTGAAGATAATGCAGGAGCTTTAACTATAGCAAAATATGGAAATTTTACAAAAAACTCAAAACACATTGAAGTTCATTATCACTTTGTACATGAAAACGTAAAATCTGAAATTATTGAAATTGTAAAAGTTGCATCTGAGAACAATATTGCAGACATTTTTACAAAAGCATTAGGAAGTGTTAAGTTCATAAAATTTAGAGATATCTTATTACAATAAGTTTATATATGAAATAAGTATGCCATATGATTGTATAAGTGTATGGAATATAAATGTAAGGAGGTGTGTTGAGATATGGTACATTTATGTTCTATCTATTTGGCAACACTACTCAGTTTAAGTTATACTTCTGATATATTTCTGCCATCTCTATAACTTCACATTTTATTCCTTCTCTTCTTTATATCTTCGAGCCACACACACGTGTAAAAAGAAACTAAACTTTATACTATTAAATAAATCACTTTATGCAAAGCTAATTCGAGTTTATTAATTAAATATAATTAACAAATACATCAGCTGTTCGCAAGCAAAAAAGGGTTACCAGAGGGCTAAAGAGGAATAAGAGCTAAAGTTTATTCTTTTTTTTGCACTAAACCAGGGGTGGGCAGCTTCGGCAGAGCTCTTTGGTAGTATGTGTGTAATTAATGTCACTGTGTGAGTGCGAACAAGTCAAAAAGTATGATGCAACAGGTTGCTCAAACGAAATGCTGTGAAGCCTCGATATGGAGTACGTAAACGAAAAGAAACAATGACTTTTAGCATTCATTAGAAGATATTGTTATTTTGGCAAAAACGGATCAAAAAATCTTTTATTTTAATAAATGAAGTAATCGGAAATCGGATGAAAACTACGACCCCTTTTTCTGAAAACTAACGCTGGGTATTTAATGTTCGGGTCACCCGAACTTATACTTCCTTACTTGTTCTGCATTAAAACCTGAAAATGGTCAGTTTTCACATACGACGTTCGTTTTCTGGGGCGACGATATATCTATTTTACTTTTTTGGCTTTCAGAGCTCTTTGTGCTGGAGGTTGAAAATATTCAGCCGCATTATTTTGAAATTATCCGGGGAATACTGTATGTAGGTCATACAACTGGTTGCTTCAAACATGCATCACTCATTCAGTGCTGCCACACCCTACTAAAAATAGTAATTATTTATCTTGTAAAATACCCTATGTACATTATGGTGATTTAAAAAAATTATGTTTTCGGTCTTACTCCTTCAAAAGTTTGATTCATAAAAAATAAACAATATAAAAAATGGAAAGCATATGTAAAGGATGAAGGTGGGGCGCCGGGAAGGGGGATTCGGAGCTTAAATGAGCGTGGAGAGTAAAATTGTATAAATGCAGACAAGTAAATGTTTAGGCAGGACAACGTCTGCCGGGTTTGCTAGTTAGATATAAGGAAAAAAAAATTTTTTCTCTATCGGGCCACCCTAAATTTGAGGCCAATATACCACGCCTTCCCCTTAATATAACTGTCCAAGACTATGGGAATGTCTTATATACAACTCTTTTAAACAACTTTTTTTTCCCCATACAAAAATGTCCACTCTAATATGCACGTTAAAGCTGGTACATTTTTAGGAGCTGTAAGAATCTCGAATATCACTGGCGGAAAACGTTGTATTTTTCCATATTCAAAACATATTATTTTCATATCATAACTTCTTTTTGCTAAAAACATATCCAAACTTATACTGAAATTCGGCGAGGAAAAGTATATTTTTTTATCTGAATCAATACAGACGGCAGCACTGATGAAGTTTGAATCGTGTTTCAAACCATTTGGTAAATGCTCGACACAACTAAAAGAAGCGTCGAACATCTGGTATATGTATACACGACGTCGAACCGCGGGCAAAGCTGCCCAGGCCTGCACTAAACTATTAACAAATCATCAGCTTTGAGTATATTACTAAATACCACACATGTACATATTTGTAATTTTCGCCGAAAGTTTCGAAACCCTTCAAGTAGGCTCTGCTTTGGTGTGCAAGAACAACAACAAACATGTACCTACCAACAGTTATGATCAAATCAGCGAACCTTTAATTTTCTGCTCCAATTCTACATATATCCATTCGAATCTCATACATTATGGACACATACACTGACTTCGATTGCGAGCGTGTGCGCTGAACACTGTCGTGTGTAATTAATATTAGCACAACTTGAGACGACTTGAACTCAGAAGATTTATTATGCTTCAGGCCAATGCAACACCAATTACAATTTGCATTTGAAAGTAGCGTGCGCCCCGTTGAGCGGCAAACAAATTGTGAGTTCATCTTGCACCTGGCATGTGGCCGATTGCACGAACAAAATAAACGCGCCACAGTAGCCGGATCAACATGCCAACAACATGAGTTTATTGGAGCAGATGCGGCCATAACGATAAAGTGCCGGACCCAGTGTGAACTCCACCCACAATTAACTAGCCACTGAGGTACGAATTTATTTCAAGTGGCGAAAATTTGCTATTGTTGTTGCCAACGCTTTTGCTTTGTATGACTGCTATTGCTTACAAATTACAAATTAGCAGCGTATTTGCATGCGATAGCTGGATTGTTGTGGCAACTTAATAAATGGTTGCACGACTCAGCAAAACAATCGTAAGTTTGCAAGTGGCAAGTGTATTATCTTGCAACAAATTGAATTGGCGCTCATAGCTTAGCAACAACAGCAAACAGTGGCAGCAACGCATGGACTAAATGGAGTAGGTAGTTGCCTTATAGTAAGTAGGAGTGGCTGTGGCAAACGAGTTGAGAGTTGCAGTAGCAGAACACGTGCAACAATCTGTTCATCTGCTTAAATTCTTGTTGGTCGTACATAGCTACATTTGCTAACATGCAACAACGTGACAACAACAACAACAAGCGCCTATGCTACAGTGCAGTAATCGTGCTCGAGCGATGATGAAATTGCTACAGCCAGCGTATGACGTCGGGTGATGGCATGCGTCTACGCGCATGCGATTTGACTTACGAACTTTAAGACAAAGCAAAGAGTTTAAAATGCGTTTCAGTGTTGCAATAAATGTTAAAGGATTACGGAGCAAGTAACGGTTTCGTTTCAAAAGGTGCCAGAGTGACAGACATTGCGGAGTACTTCATTTTTGTATTGACAAAATGGAGGATATGTTTAGAAATGTACATATATTCGAAGATCTGTGAGGAGTTAGTATTGAAATAAACTAAGCTTTTAAGTTAGCTTTTTTCCCTTTGATGAAAGTTCAGAGCTTTGCGTAGGAAGCTTTTTTGCCTCCAACTTAAATGATCGAAATCCTACCTTTTAAGGCCATGGATTTTGCAATAGCGGAAAGTAGAGTCAACAATCAATCCAGCAAACAAAGTGTTTGCACCCTAAATGAGCTTTTATACTGTCTCTGTGTGTTCCACATCCATATAAATTTTTTTTCAAATTGCGTGATTTTTTTTGTTGGGGTAATAAAAGACATATGTATGTAAGTATGATTGACATCTCTTGTACTACTTTTTATCCATATCGAAAGCCAATACCGCAACAATCAATTTGCAATAGATGCTTGGACATTTTCGACATATTTGCTTTACTTTAACTCAATTATTACTATACCAAATATTTCCCTTTCCATTTCTTTCGCAGTCAAAACAATGTTGTTTCCATACGAAAAAAAAACTATTGTTTCTGCTGTTTTATGACATTTTAATGGGTTTGTCGAGTGACACAAAGTGCGTGCATAATTATTTCAAGTGTGAGTTTATTGTACAATTTGATAATAGTTGTAAGTGTGCTCTTACTTTTCGTATTCATGGCTTCACTATGAACAAAAATTGGTTATTGCTTTTGTAGCTGCAGTAGTAACAAACATGGGAAACAAATAAGAGACAAAATATAATTTTCATGTGAGTGGAGGGCAACACTTTATTGTTTTTGTAGTTTTAAATTTAAACTGCAAATGCTTCAAATCGCATAAGTATAAAATAATGAATAGTTTAACTATAAATTATAATAATCATATATGTAATTACATTTATATATAATACACTTTTTTATTACTTTAATACAGATTGTAAAAATGCTGTTTAGTTTATGGAATTTAAACGACTATGGAGTAGACAAAAATATATAATTTCATTAGAAATATTTAATCTGAGTCTTAAGTAGATTTCTGTTCAAATGACAATTTATTTTAAAATTATACAAAACATTGTATGTACATATATCCCATAAAAGAATGTGTAAATTTCTTAAAACCATATGAGAGTATTCGATTAGAATATACTATATTTGTATGACTCTTTTATTCGTTGGCATTAAGTGCTACTTAATATTTCATATATGCTTTTCATCAAAGTTTTCCACTGCCAAAATTATCAATCTTTAATAGTTCGCATGAATATTTAAATAGCTTTTCGCATTTTTCGGCATTCTTAGCATCGGGATGCACTTGCCCACGACTGCAATTGCTAAAGTAGACACCACCTTGTCCCTCTACCTTTGGATCGATGGCGGTAAAAACCACAGTGCGTGAGCCCTGTTCGGGCGTTTTAAAGAATAACTTCTTAGCAAAAGGTACAGAAGTGCTGGCACTATATTCAAATAGATCAGTGTCTACAATGCCTGGATGTAAGCTATTCACTTGCACGTGCGCTGATTGTGCATCCAAAATTGTTTGTAAATGGCGTGTAGCTAGAATCTGTGCCAATTTTGATTGACAGTATGCTGTGCTGGGGTAGTAGTATTTACTGAAAGAGATTGAAAATAATTAGTTTGTAAGAGATTTTTTTTTTCAGTTTCCGCTATACGTGCTTACAGCCCATTTATGTCGTTGTAGTTGATGCGTCCAATTAAATTCACACAAGATGAGATATTAACGATGCGTGCATTCTTTCCATCCTTGCCAGCCGCTTTCAGTTCAGGCATGAGTAGATGTGTGAGCAAAAAGTGGCCCAAGTAATTGATGGCGAAATGAGATTCATAGCCATCGGCGGTCAATTTGAAGGGCGCAAACATGATACCAGCTGCGGGGAGTATTTCATTAAGTTGTATTACTAATAGTTCTTAATACAAGCAAAACTGAGTGTTCCTACCATTGTTAATAAGTAAATCTACTTTATGGTATTGTTCCTTCACTTTTTTGCCAAATTCTTTAACAGAATTCATATCGCCTATATCCAGCTTTAGGCATATTAGCTTGCCGCCAGTAGTTTTAAGATCAACAACAGAAGCTACTGCGGCTTCGGCGCTAGCGGGGTCACGTACGCCTGTTAATCAAATAAAAATCATGTGTATGAAAATAAGCAAAAGGTTTCGAATTTCAAGCGCCTGAGTGTATGCAATGTACGCTCGTGTTAGCAACTGAGCCAAACAGTAGTGCCAAGGCAACAAAGCATGCTTTTAGGCGCTATTGGATAGATTAAAATTAGTGAAGCGCAGATTGTGGTAAAAAATGGTTTATAAATTGCCATGCTCGCTGTGCATTGAATTTTAAATAGCAGCATATTTTGACTGTACACATTTTGAGTTATAAGCAATAACGTTTGCCCAATTTAATTTGTTTCACGTTGGATCGAAATCTGCACATAAAACTGATTAATGCTTTGTATGTAGCTTTGCATTTTGGCAGCAAAATGTATATTTTATTCACGTACAAAACGAATCTCAATCTAGATTTATGCGTATGCACTTGTGAATGTATAAACATTAGGATGGGGCGGATGATACACAAGCAAATTTGCATTATTTAGTTTTTTTTCTTTCTATCATAAGCCCTTACCCATCACAACTGTGATATCACACGCCAGCAATTTCTTCACAGTTTGTAAGCCAATGCCTCGATTGCCGCCAGTAATTACCGCTATAAGTCCAGGTTGCTTGAAAAGTTCTGCATATAATAAAATGTATAAAATATACCATAATTATTAAAAGTTTAAGGCAAAAATACAAAAAAAAAAAGAAACTCACCAACATGATCGCGTGATCGATAAATAAAATCTTGTATCAAGCCCGTTATGCCAATATATTGAAAGCGCAATTCCATTTTTAACTCATACCAGTTCTTTGGCATCTCTTTGGATGTTTTGGCAAAATAGAATCCAGCAAATATCATTGCTAGCATGAATACCGTTATAATAAATCCTAACATTTTGGACGGTTTTGTGTTGCTTTGTTGGGGACGAATGTAGTCAAACTGAAGAATTAAAACAATTACAAATTTTATTTCAGTTTTTGTACATACTGGTATACATATTATAGGCACATTAGGGTGAATTTAGTTTTGAAAGGTGTACAAATTTTAGAACTCAGCCTCAATGAGTCTCAAGTGTCCAAACAATCTTCACAACCAACTAAAAACTGTCTGTAGAGATGTTATATTATAAACATAAAGTTGATAAGCATACATGTACCTACTTAGGTCAACTGATAAGCTTCAAAAAAGCTGAAGAACTTTATAGGTGCAAAGTTCAATTATGCGATTATCTGTTGCTTCCAAAAATTAATGCGATTAAAATTGATATGGGCTCACCAACGCACAGCTCCCACATAATCGATAGTTCCGATAAACGGATTTTGGCCAATAACTCTTGCAATTAAAAGGCTGGCAAGCTAAAATTTTGCATATTTGGTATTTTAGGCAATTAAGAAACACTTTCATTTAAAATGGAAATTATATACTTATTTATACAATTATAAAATACACATTGGTCGGTATTGGTAAACCAGTATACAAATATTTTGGAGTGAAAAATGTTACCAAATCGGGTTTTATTGGCCAAATTAGTTAAAGGCGCACTTTCGTACGAAAATACTAATTAGTTTTTTTTGGTATGTATTTACAAATCCATTTTTATTAAGTGCAATTCACCTTCGCTATCGAAGAAAGTAAAGAAGGGTGCGTTTGAAATGTTTGTAAGTACTTGGCGCTCATTTCTAAATATTCAAACATACATAAATATGTACATACATTACATTACATTAGGCTTATTACTTTTTTCGTTATGGGGTAGCGCCCACATGCTCGATGGAATTAGCTATGTAGGATTTTAGTACGGATAGGAGAAGAGTTTAAGTTGAATGGGAGTTGTTTGTGTATCTTAAGAAAAGTGTTCCTAACTTTGGTAGAAGGCGTCAGTAGGAATTGCAGAGGTAAATAGAACCGAAAGGAATTTCGATATTTTTTTTTAATCAGTCCAATGTACATATGTACACATCAACATATTAAGTACATGGGTTTTCACTACTTATTTAAGCATTTGCTAATATTAGTTTAGTTACTTAGTAAGCGTTAATGACGCTGACTTTGCTGACCTTTTTGGTGCAATATTGTTTCTTAAAGTCATAACTTAAATTAATAGTTAACTTAAAACAATTTTTTCTAACAGCTGATTAAGATTTCTAAAGTAATTACAAAATTTATTAGGACTTTGTCACATGCTAATTGGATATAACAAATTTGTTAACTAAATTAAGGAGTAGGAATGTTTTCACTTCCAAGCGAGCATGCCATTAATTAGTCATTAACAAAAATACTAAGATTCAAGGTTCGGCGTAAAGCCCGTAAAAAAATACTGTTGCCCCCAAAACAGGTTAGCAATTGTACCAAAAAAAATGCTATTAATGCTTTTTTCCTACTGTCAATCACACTACTTGCTGATCTCGGTTCAAAAAAATGCTGACAGATTCATCCGTAGGTATGTACGAGTAAATATCGCACACTTGTGGAGATCTAAACAGCGATAAACAAAAAAAATAGTGTGGACTCTGTAGCTGTGAATTTTGAAATGAACTGAAATTTACATACCTACATACATAAACAAAAGAATAAAGTTACAAGCAAAGTAGAATCGACCTTAAACAAGTTTCACTGCAAAAATTTGCGCGTTAAAAAAAGGTATCTGCGGCGCCAGCTCAGCTGAATTGGGTTAGGTAAACAGTGAAATTTACTTCCGCATGTGATTTGAGTATGTTGATGAGATGTAAAATAATTAAAATACGCCCTTTTTAATTGTGATTTTTAGTGGCGCAATTACAAATATTTATTGGGTCTTACCTGATTTAGCTCATATATGTATCTAGGGTTGCGAAAAGATAATACGCAAGCTATATTTAATTCAAAACTAATCAGAACTCCTAAACTATCCGAAAAAGAACTATTTGAAAAATAGTACTCAAACCGAAACTACCGGCAAATGGTTAGTGCTGAATAGTCATATTTACTCAGAATTCATGTATGTATTTCTCAATTACTCAGTATAAAAGTGTCACTCGAAAATATATGCAAATTTAAATTTAAAAGTTAAAGCATATGGCTGAATAAGCATTAAATCACCTTCGTGTTTGAATATAGCGGAGAAGACGCTAAAAGTCGTCGAATGAATATGGCTAATAAAAAGTTAGTATTGCATGGACAATGAGAATGGGAGAGGGCCATCCATGTAAAGTACACACATTTCGTGTATGTCTGTAAGTGTGCAAGCAAGTGATATTTGTTAATGGGCGGTAATTGAAGAAGTACAGCGAATAAGACACTGTGAAGAGTTCATTGGCAGCAGGAAAGGCAAACTTTATAGAATACATGAAAATGGATGACTATGGCTGAGTAAAAACGGTTGAAGTAATTTCTGCTCCTACAAACATTTAATTTCCTTATACAACAAATAACCAAAATTAAAATAAAAATATCTTCGGGCAAGATTTTGGGGTGCGTGACTTCACTGTTCTAAAACCGGCTGTTAAACGATAAAATAAAAATTATCATTAAGTAATACAATAACAAGATAAATGAATATACTACATAATTATTTCGAAACACTGAAATAAGTTGTCACAATACACATCCGAAAAGATTAGGGCCGCACCTTACTTAAGGCAAAAGATGGGAAGCGTTTCATTGCATAAATACAGTTGTAAAGCAAACAAGTAAACAAATTGTTTAAGTTTTTTGAAAATTTCCACCGTCTTGAACCAAGAATTTCCCGTATGTATGTATAGTCAAGCACACTTCCCACTATAACAAATTGGTTTCAAAAAAGCAAGACAAATTACAAAAAAAAATGTATAATGTTTTGTAAAATGATATTTTTTGATTTTACATATGTCTGCCTGCAGAAATTGATAATACGCTTTATTCATTTGGGCTTTTGAAAAATTATGTGCTTATTTCGTTATGTATTTATATTCAATGCACGAAAGAAACGGAATCGAAAAAACTTTCTTTTTTTTAACTATCTACCAAAAACGGTCATACATACAGACATGGTAATAGCTGTACATACATATGCATGTATGTATATTCAGAAAATGCTTTTGGGCAAGTTGACTTAAACGCCAATGACTTAACCGCTTTCGTACATATGTGGACCAATACTCTATAAGTAATTCCAAAACTATTGGCAAAATCTAATCATTAGTTTCGTTCAGTAACAGCTAAAACCAACATAACCAACTAAATACTTAGAACCTGTTAACGTACTTCATTAAAACCACTTTTTGACTGGCATTCGTTTAGCTATATAATTAAGGGCCATGACTGTTTTAAAAGTCAGAATTACCAAATATATATACTACATACATATGTACATATATAGTTTCTTCCAATTGCACATATGAATGTATGTATAGTGAATATACTACGTTAAGAGCCACCTTACCTTGGTTTTGGCAATATAGAAATTCTTTTATTGTTCTGTGATGATTAAGTATTGTTGTAATTTTTGTTGTTGTTAATAATACACCTTTTTTATAGTTACAGCGACTCCCTATAACTTATTTTTTGTTGCTTCCTCTAGCCGCTTGCTTCTGTAGAGTCATAACAATTAGTTATGATTTGTAGAAATCGAATCTTCCTCCACCGATGACGACTTATCACATCAGCACAATGTTCTAATCATTGGCAAGACGTCACTGCGTTCATACATAAACACAACAATATATTTTTTGTTATTATTAAATGAAGGGAGTACACTTCCACTACGACCGCTCACGAGGAAACTTGCCAAGTAACTATTCGAACAAAACTTGCCGGCCCATCTTCCATTGACTGCTAGCCATCACACCGCAAAACATTCAATGTCAATGTGTGCTATTTCCCAAGTGTAATAGTAAATGAAAGAGTAATATTTTTTTACTCACCTGTTGTTAGCTAGCACGTTGGTCGGTAGAGCTGTTCAATAAACATAACAAATACACACATCCACTGTAAGTATTCCATCGAAATTCTCTTGCTATAAGCTGCGAATGGTCACTAATACTTCAAAATATCTTTTCTAATACTTGATACTTTTACAAATGCAAATAAACAATTTATAAAAATATAAACAATATTGTTTTAAAAGTACATATAAAAAAAGAAAAGTTTCTCCATACGTCAAAGTCAAACAGCTGAGCGCCAATCAGCTGCTGGAGCAAACGGTGTAGCCATATGGAATGAAATGGCTGTAGTATGGGAAATTAAGTGTGGTGGGTTTTTATTAGAGGAATTAGAGAGCAAGTCGCTTGCAACCAAGGGATATGTACTAAATGGCGTAAAATTTTAATATAGTGAAAAGAAAAATTAAATATTGTTTAAAATTTAATGAATTTTTTCCGCCTACTAGATAAATTAATATATAAGAGAACGTTATATATTATTATTTCGGAACAATTTTACACAGAAAAAAATCTGAGGTGAACTAATTTTCTCATTTTCCACTGAAAAAAATATGAGGTAAACTAATTTTCTATGGTGTTAAAACATATTTCATTTTCCCATGCCAAAGAATTTTTTGACAATTGAAAATTTTGGCAGTTGGAAATATTGGGCACATACTTTCGAAATTAAAAATGTTTGTAAATAAATTTTCAGTTAATGTCTTTTTTCTGAAATTCACCAAAATCGTGAAAATAACGGTTACGGTTTTGCTAAAAATACTTACCAATCGCACACAGTTACCCAGCATGCATGACATTTCTCAATAAACCCACCAAATAATCTCTCCTTGAGGGAAATTCCCACTTTTGCCCAACCACTTTACATAGCATACTCACTGAAGGCTGCTCTTAGTCATGCATCTCATGCCTACAACTCCTTTATTTAATATTTCTGGTTTGTTGTTGTTGCACATATTATTCATTCATAAATTCTTATCACAAATGAAAAATAAAAACGAGCTCTTGAAGATCTTAAAAAAATACTTTCTTACAGTTGCGCTCGGAAACTCGCGTTGACACGTTGACTTGAATTAACTAAAGACTAACATAAAATTTTTCGTAAAAAAAAAACAGCAATGCATTTAACAAATTTATATACACAAATAATTGTTATTTTTATATTTTTAACGGTGAATTGTGCGAATCTTACTGTTGCAAGTAAATATAATGTTACGCTGGCGCAAATGGACAAATGCAAGCAATTGACGCTACCCAGCTATACCGGATATGCGTATAAAAATTTTTTTCATATACATAAATTGGATAACAACAAATTTGATGCAAATGAACGTTTACATTTAAAATTTTATGTACTGGCAGATATGGATGCACATATTTTATTGGCCACCAATGATAAGCCACGTAGTAAAGATCGTGTTTATGAAGTTGGTGTGTGAAATTTTTCAAAATTAATATAATATTTATACAAATAATAATTTTTTTCTTTATCAGTAATTGGCGCCGGTCAAAATTCCTTTGCAACAATACGCATCCACATGGGCGCACTACGCGTCGCAACCAATCAAGACCCCAACATTTTATCAATTTTTGATCCGACACCCATTGAAATTATACAAACGAAGGGTATGTATGCATTTGTAGAAGAATGTATGTATATATGGATATATAAAAAAAATAAAAATGTTTGTATGCTGATAAGTGACCCATTACGTTATATTCTTACATACGTAGATATTTGCATATTTGTGTTTATGTTTTCTCATACCGTAGATGGCACAATTTCGGTTTATATAACGGGCTATAGAAAGGAACCATTTTTGAATTACACCGACGCTGCCCCCTTGGAAATTAATTATCTTAGTTTTAGCACTTTTGGCATGGCTAAAGCAAAATGGTTCTATGATTGTCAATTTGAAGATGGTTTTGGTAAGCTCAATCCTTCACGCATACAAAGCGTAAACTAATTATATGCCATTTTTTTAATGTTTTCCATAGATGAAGAAATGGAAGAGGAGCAACATGCGCTCGATCCACTACACGCTTTAATAGCTAATTTAACCAAGAAAGCTGAGAATGAGTCAATTCCTTTGAATCTTGATGAGGTGAATTTCGCATTCCAAATAAAATCGGTTGCATACAATCACGAAAAGTCTATATTACACACACGTTTGCAGTTATCGTTGGTGAGTATTAGCTGGTCATGAAAAATTATGAGGAAATGATATTGAAAAATGTACTTGATTGGAGTGGGGGGAGGTATGTATGTATGTACATATAAATTGTAGGTATTTTGCAAATATGCTACAGATTAAACTTTCTTGGAATAATATTTATACTCTGCTTTCGCTGTACCTAATGCTTCTCACTAAAATATCAAATCGTTGCTTCGTTTAGTTTTGGCAAGACCCACGACTAGCGTGGAATCCATATGAAAATGGCATAGGAGCTATATCTTTTACCGATAATGATGCCCCAACAGGAATTTGGAAACCAGACTTAATTGTACTCAAGTAAATTCATTATATTCAAAATAAAATTGACGGTTATTATTTGAAATTGTTTGTGTTCTCTTTGCCTTTAGTGCCGCACAA
This sequence comes from Sphenella marginata, assembly GCA_951509765.1. Taxonomy (NCBI): domain Eukaryota; kingdom Metazoa; phylum Arthropoda; class Insecta; order Diptera; family Tephritidae; genus Sphenella; species Sphenella marginata. The sequence goes on from OX608083.1 coordinate 53,593,160, forward strand.
CACAGCAAACCCATGCATGCACCAGATCTAAATATGGTGATCTATGCGAATGGCAGCATTTCTGTGCTCAATACAAATGCTGAATTCAATACTTGGTGTGTGGACACAAATCGCAATTGGCCACATGAACATTTGAATTGTGGACTGATTTTGGGTTTAGAATCATATTCAACTCATACATACGCACCCATCACTTTGAAGTTTGACAATACGCGTCCTTTGCCAATGGAACCTTTCAATATGTTAAGCGAATGGCATTTCAGGCAGATAAGCATTGCAGAGATAGTTAGTGCTGAGAATAATACGAATCGTTATAGTGGGCGTGGTGCCATAGAGCACGCCATGAATGGTGATATATCGTTGGAATTCACAATCGAACGGAATGGTGTATTCTATAAGAATGTTTTTATGATGCCACTTTTGGGTAATGCAGCTGTCAATTGATGCCGCGCAAAACTATTTTAAACACTTTCTCTTGCAGCGTGTGAAACACTGATTGTCTTGTCTTTTCTACTACGCGGATATCGTCGCGGTGGACTCATACTGGTTGTTTTTGTAGTCATATCGCTGGGTTTAATGTTTGTTACAAAACATGCGCCCACGGCTTATATACCAAACACATGTAAGTTTTGTTTCTTAAAAAAAAAAATATCAATGATTTGTGTACTTATAATAACATAAATTCTTTTCAGTGTATGCCTATCGTCATGTCATGCGCACAGCTGTGTTTTGTTATTTATTGCACGTGGCTCTAATGTGGCTGGAGTTGTATCCGCCTAAAGCGGCGCCCAAAGATTGGATTATGACTTTGATAAATGTTTCAGCGCTACGATTGTTACTCTGCATGCGAATAGCCGATGTGAGTTCAGAATACTTTGAAAGGTTTTTAATAGCTGCATAGGACATTTTTTTTGAGGTTATGAAACTTATCTGCTGAGGTTATGAAACTTATTTGTAGAAGACAAGAAAACTATTCGAGCTGTCTGTAAGCGTATGCCAACACTGCTTGATCAATCTGATCATTACTACCGTATCATTTCTTTTATAAAATAATGTATCCATAAATAATTGAACAATTTTCCTTTCTTTCTTTCAGTGTGATGAATATGTAAGCATTCAGACGCATCCTTGGCGTGAGTTGGCTAAGATGGTTAACAATAGCTGTTTCATCGCAATCAGCGTGTTATTCATTGTCATCGATATACTGCTGCTACCGAACTTTTAAAATAAATCAATGCTGTAAATAATTTTTAAACAATCTGCTCATACGGAAGAACAGCATAAGTCGTTTAGTTATGAATATAGGCTATTAACAAAAGGAAAATAAAAACCAAAAAAAAAAAAAAACAAAGAATAAAAAATATTTTTGTTTTATGTAAAAAAGTTCACTTGGCAATTTTATTTCGTTTTTTAGTATTAAACAAAACTTATGCAATACGTAATTTAATCAAATCACATGCCTCACTTGTAAAGTTGGCAACTCTTTGCTTGTATTTAGCGGTAGTGAACTTAATTTTTGCTTTGCATAGTAAATATTTTATGAAATTTTTAATTTCTTTTATTTTTTTTTTTAGTTAAATACAAAGAAAATAGTGATTAATGCAAAAGTTGAAGAGAACACATTATTTTTGGGCGCATGACTGTCGCCCTCTTTACGCCCTCACTCCATCATTCCCATATTTTTAACTTGTATCGTGCGGCTGCTTGCTGTCTTTATTGTTGTTGTTATTGCTGTTGTTATTATGAGGTTGAGTAATTTTGTCGTTTTGTTTTTTATTGACATATTTGTAATAAAAACTCAAACAACAAAAAAAAAATTATATAAATAGGGCGTTCTTGCCCGTATAGGTAAAATAGATATATTATATATAGATCCGCAGATCCTTAGAAAATCCTAGTATACCTTTAATTGACTACCAAAGAAAGTAAAAATCCATAAAGCGCCAACCTTCCACTGCTAGGCACACGCTAAAATGTAAAAGCTTTGTTTTTTTTTTATAAATATTTCGTATGTCCTTCGTCAAATGTGGTTGATTTGTTCTACTTTAGTACGTGAGAGTTATTGTCTTGCCTGAATTTCCTTTTACGATTCGTAGTTTACTTGTGTTCTAGTTAACTCATTTAACTTAAGGATGTCCGTAACCGTATCCATGTCCGTAACCGTGTCCAAAACCGTAACCTTCATAACCGCCATAACCACCATAACCGTGTCCATATTCGATTGCTGGTGCAGCGTAGGAAATCGCTGGAGCGGCATATTTAATAGCTGGTGCAGCATACGAGATAGCAGGAGCGGCATATTTAATAGCTGGCGCATAAGAAATAGCAGGCGCAGCATATTTAATTACTGGAGCTGGTGCGGCAACCTTCACTATGGCTGGTGCGGCATGCTTGATGACCTACGAGGAAATGGGAGAGAGGAATTAAGTTTAGCTTTTTGCTTACTCTCACTACTAGGTAGAATCTAGTCCACGCGATATGCCAACAAAGATAAATTTAATTTAAAAAAAAAAAAAAAAAAAAAATTCTAAATTTTTGAACATCTTACAAAACTTTCTTCAATAAATTTTTTTCTCGCAATTTAGATAAATTTAGATTTAAAAAAAATTAAAATTTTTTCGACCTTTTACAAAAATTTCTTCAAAATAAATTAAAATATTTGGCAAAAAAAAAAATTAAAAATTTTTCAACGTTTTACAAAAATTTCTTCAAAATAAATTTTTTTTCTCGTAACTTAGATAAATTTGGATTTTTAGCAAAAAAATTGAATTTTTTTCAACCTTTTACAAAAATTTCTACAAAATAAATTTTTTTCTCGTAATTTAGATGAATTTAGATATTTGGCAAGAAAAAAAAATTTTAATTTTTCAACCTTTTTACAAAAATTTCTTTAAAATAATTTTTTTTATCGTAATTTATGTATGTACATAAATTTAGATTTTTAGAAAAAAAAATTTAAATTTTCTAATTTTTTACAAAAACGTTTTTATATAGATTATTATTCACTTTTTTAACTTTTTAGAATTTAAGCATTCACTAAGCAGAAAGCCGCTATTACTCTGCCATTTAACTCATAGCACAAGCTCACAAGTGATCCTTTCAAACTTCTCCCGCTCTTACTCACCTGACTGAAAGTGGAGTAACTGGTGGCGGCTGGTGCTGCCTTCACGATTGCTGGCGCAGCTACTACAGCAGGTGCGGCATATTTGACGACCGGAGCTGGTGCATAACTGATGGCTGGTGCTTCATAGCTTATGGCTGGAGCGGCATGACCATAACTGATCGCTGGCCCATACGATTCATGACCACCATAATCCAAATATCCAGGAGCAGCAGTAGCAGCTGCAACCAAGCCGAGCAAAATCTAGTTTAAACACAGTGAAATAACGAAAAAGGACACAACGTTTAGAATACGAGTGGAATAAATGCACTTTTTTCTATTAAAAAACCGCAAACACAACCACAAATGAAGTGATTGAATGTTTTGTTTGTGTCGAAATAATGCTAAAACACACGAAACTGACACACACACACACACGTTATGATCCTCACCAGATATTTCATTTCAGAGGATAACTGCAAACTTTTTTTCACAATTTTTATTTATGGATGCACTAACACGTTGTGTTTACGTTGTCGTTTGGTTGGTGGAAAAGTCAACTGTGATTTTAATGCTGACAAGCGGTTACTTTTATAGTTCAACGCGTACGACTGTAAATTAGATGAAAACCAAAAAAAAAAAAACAAGAAAATAGTTTCAAAGAGCGCAAAAACACAATAAAATGTGCATTCTTATACGAAATGCACACAAAAACGCACAATCACCACCGAAAAGCAAATCGCTGTGATTGCAATCGCTTTTTTGTGTGTTGGCTGCGTTTAGGAGCGCCAAACGAAAGACTTAAGGCACAAACTTTTAGTGTTTGTATTGGTACAAGTGGCAAGTTATGGTTAAATGTGACGTCGGAGACGATTCTAATGCTGCACCGAGACTTTTGCTTCTATGTGTTGTTGTTGCTGTCCATTTAGCAATGCGTGCGCACACCAACCAGAGTTGAATCTGTAACAAACACGCTGTCGTCAATGGTCTGCTAGCCTACGGTGTGGCGTTGCATGTGTCATAAAACTATTAACGGCGGCGAGTAGGAAGAGAACGAATGCAATGAGGCGAAGTTTTTGTTTTGTTTTGGAGGTTGGAAAATTGCGTTCACTAAAATAAGTTGTTTATTGCGTTTTTCCGATATTTTTTGTATTTATTGAGCTCGATTTAAAACATATCCATATGCATTTAAAAATATTTTTATTTTGTTAACAAAGAGTGGGCTCTCTAAAATATTGACCTGTTTACTGTTAAGATTTGTTGCATGAAAATATATGAAAGTCTAAAAGCTATTATTTAATTTGTAATTCCAATTATCATTTGCTGGTTGTTACCGAAATATACCTAATTTGTACTTTACCGATGTTCGGCTTCTTATTATTTCCATTTAAGGTTGCGCGACGGCTGCAAGTACAAGCGGCCCGCTTTGATTGACATTAATTTTATTTACTATGAAATTAATAATTCAGCGCAATTACCTTATTTGTCAGTTAAAACATTTCTGCCCAAAAATTAGTAAAGTTAATATAAGCAGTTTGATTGAAAAATGTATGCACAAAAAAAATTTTTAATTTTTTAATACTTAAATTAAGATTTTCGACAAAAAAAATTTATTAAAAATTTTCCAACTTTTTACAAAAATGGCTTCTAAACAGAATTTTATTAGATTATTCGCAGAAAAAAATTTAAAATTTTCTAAATATGAAAATATCCTATCGGAATCCACATAAATTTTGATTTAAGCAAAAAAAAAAAAAAAAAATTTAAATTTTCTAAATAAAAAATATCCTAACGGAATCCACATAAATTTTGATTTTAAGCAAAAAAAAAAAAACATTAAAAATTTTTCCAAAAAAGTCTTATTTGCAAAATTGTAAACAAAGATTTTTTCTCAGTGTACAAAATTAATGCAGCAAAAAGACGTAACACAAAAGAATTGCTCATTTTTCTTGGACGCATTAAAAGGAAACTCAAATGTGTGCACACAGAAATTCATGAAAATAAAATGAAAATGAAAATGTTTGTGCAAACATTCCACGGTTTTATGTAGCATTTAAAAAGATTGCGACACGTATTCAAAATCGAGAGGTTGTCGTCGTTGCAACCGAATTTGGGTGTGCGGCCGCTTAAATGCAGCCACGCAGGCCAAAAGAATACGAATGATATATGCGAAATGGAAATTAAAATGAATTCAATTGATTGCCCACCAGTCATTTACTATTTGCAAAATACCAGCTTCAATTTAGAAATTGTTTAAAAAATGCCAAACAAATGAAGTTGCAGTAAACAAATATGGTCTTTTAGCCGAATTAATTACCAATAAGAATAATTTTTCACGTTAATACTGAAATCACCACATTTTGCCTAAATTTTATGCAATCGAAGCGTGTGATGGTTAAGAATTTGTGCAATGATCTCCCGAGGGAGTATAGCAATACAACTTGTTAACACGACGCATAAAGAGATTCGGCTTTTGAACATGTCTAAGTGCAGCAAAGGATTGGATTAAGCACTCTGCCTGTTACTGCAATGAGTAGAGGAGTAAAAAGTCAAATTGTTTGAGTTCAAAACAAGTCTTAAAATTCACTATTTCACAGCTAAAGGATTTTTATAGAGGGGATTATATTTATACCAACTCTTTATAGGGTGTGTCCTCGGAAGTCAAAGGAATCACGAGTTCAAAAAAAATTTTGAGTAAAAACTTTAAATTCACTTTTTTTTGTATTAGAATGGTAGAGGATAAAAAAATCACTTTCGGTAATTTTTGTAATTTTTTTTACGAGGTGGATCTGAAAAATTTTTGTGCGGTGGAACTCAAACTGCTTTGAAAATACACAAGACACTTCTTTAGCAATACTCCTGGGGTATTTGTTGCATGATTTTTAAGGGTGTGAAATGGATTTGAGTAAAGGCATGAGCGTTTAGTTAGGGGGCTTTCCTCGATATTTCAATTTGCCTCAAACTTCACATTTATTTTTTTGTTACAATGTGACCCCACAGCCAGCTTGGCAACGCTTGCACTCCAACATTTTTTTTACGTACGCATGAGAATGCAGCTGCTTGCGTCTCTTTGGGGTAAAAACGCAAAAACTTTAATGAATTTGTATGACAAGCAACTGTCTGACTGCCACTAAGAGTGGGTACATACATATGATGTGTGTTAAAATACATATTCACTTCTAATAGCCTATACGCACTCGCAATCACAGCACCCATAACTCAATGCTTGACCATAGCATGTCATAAAAACTATTAAAAAAATGCTTGCAACGAAAAAAAAAAAAACAAAAAAAAAAAAAAATTAGCGAGTCAATTGCGCTTAATTGTAGTTGAGTTGCGCTTTTTTATGCCCAGCCAATGGTAATTGCTCATAATCGTTGTACAGCAACTGAGATTAGTAATAAATAAATGAAGTATTTATGCGTTGATAGGCTGATAATTGCGTCGCTTGTTTCAATGAATTTATTTTGTTTGCTTATGAAAATTGATTAATGTGCTGTGAATGGAGTGTTGCGCTGCAGGAGTAGAAGGTGTGATGAGAACGCATTTCAAATTATGCGCTCATAAGATACATATATACTCAATACATATGTATGTGAAATTTTGCTGAAATATTTATGTGGCCAAGAAAATGCACATATTTTGTTAAAACTTATGTAGATCAAAGTAGTACATTACATCAAATATATATCTACATACATAAATAATAATTACATTATTTCAATAAGAACCAGTTTTTTTATGATTATGTCCATTTTTTACATCCATATATGATTTGCAAAGACATGTTCATTCTCGACCATAAAACATTTACTGTTTTTATGTCGACCAGCATATTTTCACGTGCCACAAGCATCGAAAATCACTTTTGCTGTCGTTCTGCGTACATCAGACCGTCTCAAACAAAAAAATTATAAAAATTTTTTCAAATCATTTTTAATGTTATTTGAAGAAAGTACATTTCGTTATAGCATGCCAGGCGGTCGCTCGAAAAATCATAGTGTGCACGAATAAATTGTTGTATATTGAATTCTTTTACATGGATAATGATAAGTTTCGCGATCACAATGGACTTAATGCTATATCCGCAAAACTAAAGATTTTAACAGAATTATATGCAAATACATATGATGTGATCTAAATTGTTGTGACTTTATGTTCAATTAAATTTTTTTACAATTATTTATTATCATTTGATATGATATTACAAAAAATTTGCCTGATTTGATGTGATATTTTCCAATTTGATGCGATTTTCTTTGACTGGATTTCATGTGATATTGTTTAATATGCAAGCAATTATGTGATGTGATGTGACATTATTTGAATTGGTGTGATTATTTTTGATGTGATGTACTGGCTTTGACGTGATACTTAAAGTGATGCGATATTCTTTGACTTGCATGTTTTTATTTGGCTTCATTTGATGCGATATTCTTGAATATGATGTGATGTTTTTTTTTTGCATGTGATGATGTTATTCGATTTGGAGTGCTTTTATCTTATGAGTTGATGTTTTGATGTGATTTTATTTGACACCAAATCGCATTTAACTTGTATAAGTAGAAAGTGTAAATCGACCTTTTCAATATGGTCTAATGTAAGTACATATCTTCTTAGAAACCTACAAAAAATTTAAAAATGTTCCATGTTGTTTTCGTTGCGTTGCTTTATGCCTTTTTAAGGAAAAATCTAAGCAGGATCAGGTTATATAAAATTTTATCGACTTGTGCATACAAAACGAAAATTAAGTTACAAATTGGGTTATGACTTTAATGCAGATATCATTGAAGTTCTTTAACATTTGTTACATAGTTATTTGGGTTTTATTTTTAAGCTGCGAAATGTGTAGTAAAACCATGGAATCGGCCATATTTGGTTATGATCACACCCAAAGTATATATTTGGCACTATATGACTATTTTATATGGAAAAATATAGTTAATGGTTAGGTTCTTTGAAATGCTCATGCTTTTAGTTTATTTAGCGTTCTTTGTACGTCTTGAGATCAGAGAGATTAACCAATATCATGTGATAGCAGGTATTGCGACTTGACATCACAACCAATTAAATCACATCATATCAAAACAAATGAAGTCATATGTTGTAGAAAAAAGTATCACTTTTTTTTATTGTTTTTAAACAAATATGTGAGACTCCTTTTGCCTCAATTTTCACCCCCTTGGCAACTAAGTTATTACAAATATATTCGCAAAACAAAATATCACTACATGCAACATCAAACATAAGTGCACTTCATGCCGAATTCGATTAATCATTACACTCATAGTTTTTAAGGTTTCCCACACTCGTTGTACGTAATACATATCTATAAAAGTATATACATATTTAATTATGACATGTGAAAAAGTATGACGAGCATTTATTGCAATTAGTGCTCATAGTGTTTAAAACATTTTTGCAACATCGTAAAAATTTCAAAGCTAAATTCTTTATTATACCGACTTAGCGGGGATGTGATAGTGATGGCAAATTAATATCGAGTGACCAGATGTAGGTATGAAACAGGCTTCAAACTTAATATCTCTTTATTTTTTATGGATAATGATAAGTGGATGAATAGTCTTAGTTATAGCTATATACACATAGTATTGATCGAAATATCGATATCATCAAGATTTACACACTTGCTTTCTAACTCGTTCAAAAATATCGATATTGTTGAGTTATCGATAACTACTTTTGCGTTAACGATACTTCTCTCCGCAAACTTAAATTAATTCTGGTATAGCTTAAAAGGCGACATCACCAGCTCTGACATTTGTGTGCGAATTTTAATCACGATTTGGTAACAAATTCGAAAATGGAGCTTACAACAGTAATTAGCATTACATTTTGCTCGCTTATTTTGCAATTAAAACAAACTTTTTTAATTATCTATTCAACACCGACAACTTAATTAGATTTACATGCAAATGTATGTCGGCTTGTAGATATTTAGGGGTGCATTTTGTAAATATGAGCTTCTGAGCTAGACTCTTGGAACCATTCAGGAAAATTTTAGCACATTTTTGAGAATCTTTGAATTTTGGGAATTAACTGAAATATCCATCCCAATTGTTTTTCAATAACATTGGAAGTTTTTCTTAGACGAAAGTAATGATCGAAGACTCTAGAGAAGCTGAAGCAAGATTCGAAAAAAAGTACGACACGTCCACATCCACCACCTACAACTATGCACCACTGTGGCGAAACTGTTGTCCAATTAGTAATTTTATAATTTTGTCAAATAGATAAAACTGCGAGTTGATTACTTTTTGATTCATAGACCAATTATGCAGTTGGCCGAAAAGCGCAAAAACCAAAAACCACTTGGGAGTTGTGAAGCAATAGACACCCCCAAAAGTCACTTGCGATAGCAGACCAAGAATAGTTCCCTAATGAGCCCAACACGAAACCATTTTGCCAATTCTTCAACACCCCACAAGGTGTTGTTGCACCAAAAATCGGCAACTAGCAACAACGCTGATGGTGCGTTACGTTGGCAATGCGTATCGAACTGATTATTGTGCAATGCAATTTTATATGGCCATTACTTATGTATGTTTGTATGTGTGTGTGTAATAGCAATAAATAAACGAATTCATGAATTCAATGGTTGAACGCATAAAATGACCAACAAACTCATTCAACCTTATTTAGTGTTGTGCACTTGTTGCACCAGTAGCAGCGACGCCAACGGCAGCGGTCAGTGAAGGTGAATTCAAACCGTCGAATGGTCAAGTTTTGTTGCTGCTCAGCAACAGGTGTCGTCAAGCACGAAGCTTCAACGGAAACTCGAGCAATAAAAAAAAAACAAAAATGTGTTTGCGACATTTTCAAATCAAAGCCAATTGTCAATGCAAGAAAAAACGATGCTAGCAACAACAACATAGCTGCCGTAAAATATCACAGCAGGTGTATGATAGAATTTGCAGCGGAAAAACCTTTGGAGAGCTAGCATTGGAAATGAATGCACCCAGCATGCAGCTAAATGGTAACGCCAGCCGTTAGGTCGTCGTGTCGTGTCGTGTCGTGCGTGCGTGCGTGCGTCCGTGCAACATGTTGTTTGTGCAAATCATATACATAAATCACAAAAGCAGCCACCTAAACAAAGACCCATAAAAGAATATTAAATAGCAGTTTCGCTGAATTGTAACGCGTGATAGTTGTCGCCATTATTGTGCGTTATTTATTTGATGTTAACTCAGCGTTGGCATTACTTTTGTTTGTTTGATCAAACAACGGTCCATGAAGATATTGAAACATTGGCGATTCTATTGTCTTTGTAATCTTTAACATTATTCAAAATTTTGTTTGAGATGTAGCTGACGAAAAACTTGTGTTGTTGGCTCGTTTTGGTTGTTGTATTATTTAGCTGGATTGTTGTTTTTTTTGTAAACATTTTCGATTTTGCTCATGGTTGACCAAAGATCAACGTGATGCACAGTGAGTTTGAGCGCATGAAATTCTAGATAAAAATTAGAGTGTGGTAGAGCTGTAGATTGTGGTGATAGAAGAAGAAAAGTGATTGAATCTTCCAGCTAAACCATACTTCGTGTATGACAAAGTTTGCCTAGATTGAAATAATTTTTATAAAAAATGTGTATGATGTGGTGATGTGGTGATGTGATGTTGTGGTGATATTGTGATGAGTTAATTAAAATGCCTCGCAAAGAGTAAAATAAAATCAGGTTAAGATTTTTATTTAATTTATTAGTCTTCCTTTATTTAAAAATATATTTTGTTTAAATTTGGTTTTGCGCTCTTTAAGCTTTGAGTTAAGCTGACGATATCAATCTTAAGACTAAACTTATGAGTAAGCTTAAAAACTAATTAGAGTAAGAGAAAATATGAAAAGAAGGAAAGATGAGATTAAAGAATAAATTAAGTAACGGACGTTTCCAAAAAGAGAGTAAGCCACGCTCAGAGAGCATTAACATAACTCCCCCACCGTTTGATAATACATTACTCCTGGAATGTTTGAACTTAAAATCTACTAACATGTGTTTGAAGTGTTTGTTGTTATATACATATGTAATTGTTTTTGCATCAAGCAAGCGTACATAACTATTGTTATTGCATTTTGTTCTTATTGTTTCGCTTTGAGTAATGAGTGTTTACACTGTTGTTGCTATTTTGTATTTGTTTTTATATTAAACAAAATTATGAGTGAAAATCAAACTTGTACAGTATTTTTTTGTTTTTCTTTTTGCTTTTACTATTGAATTCTTATAACTTAAGGCTAAGGTTAAACATATCTATGAACATATAAATTTTTTATTTTTTGTCTTGCTTGGAATAGTTTCTTCCAGTTATTTTTCTTTCAAACTTAACATCACTTATTTCATTTTGATGCTTGTACTTTCGTTTTACAATTTTTCTGTCCCTTTTACAACCATTTTCGTCTACGAAATGTGTATTTTCTTTTTTCTTTACATTTTTTATAATATATTTTGGCTTTTGTTTTAAATTTTGGAATCCAAGATTTTTAACTAACTCTCTATCTTTATATTCCTGACACTCTTCTCTATTCTTGTTAATTTTAGTAATATTTTTTTCTTTTTTTCTATGTAAAAGCTCGTGAAGTTTTTGCCATTCTGATTTATCAATTTTTTTATGTAATAGATCAATGGGTTTTTGCTCAGTTGCGGAGTGTATAGTGTCATTGTAAATTTGAACAGCTCTTAATACTAAAGTTTTATCGTCTATATTTTTATTTTTTTGATCTAATTTAAAAATGCGAACGTGTTCGTTAAGCGTTAAATGGAAGCGTTCTATGTCAGAATTGCCAGTGTGAGTATTTGGTGAAGTGAAATGATACTCAACATTTTGTGTACAAAGGAAATCCTTAATATAAGCAGTATTAAATTCGTTATCAGCTATGACCTTCAATGGTTTCCCTAAAATGGCAAACCGTTCTTTTAAAGTATCTACTATTGTTAATGAATTTTTATTAGATAAGTAGTGAATCGAAACATGTTTGGTAAGCTTATCGATGCAAGTTAAAAAAGTGGTATTTTTATTCAAAAACCATATATCTACGTGAATAATTTCATTTGGATTATTAGGAGTTTCTGTTATGCAAAATTTGGTTTTTATAGGATGTCGATCGTATTTACTCATGTTGCATATAATGCAATTATTAATATATTTATGAACTTCTAATTTTAAATTGGGATAATAATATTTACTTTTTAATTCTTTATACGTTTCTTCTATACCTCTATGGTTTTTATCGGCATGGTGTTTTTCTATTATTTCCAAAAGTTTATCCTTTTGAGAAATGTCTTCTAAATAATTGCAACATTTTAAAAATTTCGTTCCAGGTACTTTTGAAAAGTAGTTAACTATCGTTTTTTGAAATAGCTTAAAAATATCAAAATCTTTACAGAAAACACCGATCGTACCTTTCACGGGCAGTAGTTCTTTCAAAATCTTAATGACGTAATCCTCTGTGTACTTTTCAAGTGTAATCGTTGTTCTATACTTTTTCTTATACAAATTGATTTTAAGACATTTATTTGCTTTTCCTAACTCTATAATAATCTGGTGCTTGTATATATTGACTGGGGACTCGGTTATGTATATGTGATCGTTAAAATCTTCTTTAGCGCTATGAATAGTTGCCAAATCTGATGCAGGACTTTGTGTCTCTTCTAAGCAGCTAAGATCAACGCGGCTTAAATAATCAGCAACTTGATTAGTTTTACCCTTAACGTACTCAATGTCAAAGTCGTATTCATTGAGCTTTATTTTCCAGCGTTGTAACTTCATGTTTGGCTCTTTCAACGAATTAAGCCAAACTAGAGGGCGGTGGTCAGTCTGAACCTTGAATTTTCTACCAAATAGAAAGTGGCGAAAGTGCTTTACCGCCCACACAATACCCAGTAGTTCTTTTTCAATTGTGCTATAGTTGCATTCGTGTTTGTTTAGAGTTCTTGAGGCAAACGCAATCGGGTGGCCGTTTTGAGACAAAACGGCTCCGAGCGCTGCATTACTAGCGTCTGTGGAAAGAATAAACGTTTTTTCGAAATTGGGGTATGCTAATACGGGACTTGAACTTATAAGTTTCTTTAACTTGAAAAACGAATCTTTATAACTGTTGTCATTTACGTTTATTTTTGAGTCTTTCTTCAAACACTTTGTCAGCGGGAGAGCTACTCGGCTATAGTCCTTTATAAATTTTCTATAGTACCCGGAAAGTCCTAGAAATGATCGTATTTGTTTACGAGTCTGTGGCAGTTTTATTTTGTTAAGAACCTCAATTTTTTCTGGGTTCGGTTTGATGCCTTCGCTTGTAATGACATGTCCTAAATACTCTGATTCTCTTTTAAAGAAGTGACACTTGTCAATTTGCACTTTTAGATTATATTCAGATAATCGTTTAAATATTTTTTGTAATGAATCAACGTGCTCTTGCAAGGAGGTTGAAAATACAAGAATATCATCAAGATATACTACACAGATGTTGTTAACGTAGTCATGTAACACCTCATTCATCATACGTTGAAAAGATGCGGGCGCATTTTTGAGCCCAAACGGCATGCGCGTATATTCGTAGTGACCTGCTAAAGTGGAAAAGGCAGTTTTGTGTCGATCTTCAGGACATATTGGGATTTGGTGAAAACCTTTTGCTAGATCTAAAGTAGAAAAATAGCTTGAGTTGCCTAGTTTCGAAAATAAATCCTCTATGTTGGGTATGGGGAATTTATCTTCAACTGTGACGTCATTGAGCCTTCTGTAATCAATGACTACACGCCATTTTTGAACCTTAGAATTGTCCAATTTTTTTGGAACTACCCAGATGGGTGCATTGTAGGGACTGAAAGATTTCACCAATATTCCTGAGGCCAACATTTCTCTTATCTGCTTTTCCACTTCCTCTCTATGTACTTCAGGGAAACGGTACGCTTTAGAATAAACAGGAATGTCATTTATTGTGGGAATTTTATGTTGGTATTTGCTTATAGTCGTTGAAAGTACATCACCTTCTTGGAAAAATACCGAATTAAATTGTTTTATTAAATTTGTAAGACTTTCTATTTCTTCTTTATTTAAATTATCGGTTATTAGTTTCTCCGCAATTTTTTTGATATTTGGCTTATGAAATTGAATATCAATTATTTCGGAACTTAAGCTTGCCAATTCTGCCTTATTCAAAACTTGATCATCATTTTTATCAAATATTAGCTTACACACTGAGAAATCTGTTTTTAGTTCCCGTTTTTCAAAATCAATTATAGCATTTAATGGTTCGAGAATATTACAACCTAGAATACCATCAAAGTCATTGTTACTTAAATCAGCTTCTAACATTTCTATTTTTACATTTTCTTTATTAAATTCTTTAAAAAGAGGAATAGTTATTTTAGTGTCTATAGAAGCTTTTGAATTTATTGTTTTTAATAAAATAGGTTTACTTAATTTCTGTCTAAAAGATTTATTAAAAAGATTTTTATTAATTAGCGAAGTTGCTGCACCGGAATCTATAAGTAATTTTAATGGAAATGATTTTGTCATAACTATTATATGGGGAAGAGATCTGTGTCGTCTGACTGAAAATTTGCCGTCTCTATATTATCGATTTCCATTTGTTCAGTTTGCTTTGTTCTTACTGTGTTGGAAGACGGTCTACTATTCGTGGAAGTAGGTACGCGAGATTGTGAGCTCCTGGCGTTATTGTTACGTTCCAATTGAGTTTGTCTGGAATTGGAATAACCTGCTGAGCTTCTGTTGTTGTTATGGTTGTTGTTGTTATTGCTTGATGTTCGCTCACGAGGTGTTTGTTGTTGGCTAGTGTAGCTGCTTTTTACGTTTTTTTGGTTGTTATTAAGGTTTTTGTAGAAATAATCTGTCTCTACTAAAATCTCTTTGGCGTTTATTAAAGTAGTTGGGTTTCTAGCTTTTAATATTAGTTTTGGCTCAAAAGGTAATTTATTTATAAAGATTTTTAAAACCATTTTTTCGTTTGATACACAATCGTACCAATTATTGTTTTCGCTTTTAGCTTTTAAATTTAATTTTGTCAAAAGTCCAATTAAATATTCGTACAAATCACTAATTGAATTTTTACATTCTGCAGCTTTGATTTTATTTACAATTGTTTCAATACTTTCGCAAATACTAAAACTTGTTTTCAAAATGTTTTTAATGGGCTCCCATTCCAGTGGATTTCCATTGTTAATTAATGAAATGCTAGCCTTACCTACTACTTTGTGTCGTATTCTTAAATCAAATAACCGAATAAAGTTCGGGTTCGTTTCAATCGTGATGTTTCGCAGCTCTTCTATATGTAAAATAAATAGATCCAAATCTTCGGCTTTTCCATGAAATTCGGGAACGTCTGCCAACAAATCGAAAGTAGTAAACCGAGCCATGATTGTGATATCTTTGTTGTAAACTTTAATAGAAGTTTTTGCAGTTATAATGTACAGTTTCAAAAACAGTTTTTTTCTTCGATAAAATATTTTGTATTAAAGTTTCATATATATATATATATATATATATATTTATTTTTGTTATTAAGAAAAATGTCTTGCTTTGAACACCAAAGCGAGTTAATAGTCAATTAATATTTTTAAGTTTATTTTTTTATACGCCAACACTTTTTAGGCACAAGAGTTTTTATAAAGTTTTTTTTTTTCCACTTGTTGATATATTTTACATTATTTTTCACCAAATTTACACTGTTTTCGTTTTTCGCGACTGCGCCAGTAAAATAAAATCAGGTTAAGATTTTTATTTAATTTATTAGTCTTCCTTTATTTAAAAATATATTTTGTTTAAATTTGGTTTTGCGCTCTTTAAGCTTTGAGTTAAGCTGACGATATCAATCTTAAGACTAAACTTATGAGTAAGCTTAAAAACTAATTAGAGTAAGAGAAAATATGAAAAGAAGGAAAGATGAGATTAAAGAATAAATTAAGTAACGGACGTTTCCAAAAAGAGAGTAAGCCACGCTCAGAGAGCATTAACATAACTAAAGGGCTCTCTTTATTGTGAAAAAGGCATGTAAATGAAGATTACAAAGTTTGGTACATAACTAAAACTTTTTCAGTTTCCTACGAGTAAGATATTTTTGAATTTTTAATATTTTTTGAACTCAATTTTGCCAGTTTTGCTCCACTTCCAATGCAGGTGTATATCTACAAAATTCAAGTATTACAAATGCCTAAGTGTAACTGCTTCAAGCTGTCATTTGTAAATTGAAATTGCTAGTAGAACAATACGTGCCTAACAACAACTATATAAATTTGCTATTACAATAACAACAATAAAAAATAAAAATGCGAGCAACTAGTCCAGTTGCAGCTATTAATTGACAACACTTGTTTTAAGTAGCCAACAAAAATTGTGAACAAAACACCTTCCACCTCTCACCGCTGCCAAATTGAGCCACAGCAAAGCAAATCTCAAAACCGCAAATCAAAAGTCTACAAAAGAGTCAACTCTAAACTGTTTTTAAATATTTTACATCAGTAAAAAAAAATCACAGCAATTAAATTAAGAAGTAGATCACTCGTCAGTCAGCTGATTCTTAGCCAATGTGCGTGCGTGCGTGTGCTTGTTTGTGCATGCCTTCAAACAGCATGGCAATGTCATGCGACATTGTTGAGCGTCGCTGCAGCCTCATAAGAGCTCTAGTTTTGGCCAAAAAGAGTTGATGAGCTGATAGCCAATTAATAGGCTTTAACAGTGTGTGTATGTATGTATGTGTGTGTGTGTTGAACATTTTGGAGCGCAACGCTTTCTTGCAGCCAATTAGCCAAAACTACAAAAAATACGCCCATTTTGAGTTTAATTTTCAGTTTTGAGTTTTTGTGAGCAACACAATTAGGCCTTTGGATATTGTGCAATATTGTTGCTGCAGCGACGAGGGCGTTGCGGGCTTTGCAGTTTGCCAAAAAAGATTTTTCAAAATGTTACGCATACCTGAAATGCCAATTACATGTATGTAAGTGAAAACATACAGCAGGGCAAAAAAAAACCGAAATTTTGTTTTTTTGTTTTGAGGTTATGGCTGAACCACGACGCGTTATTTTAAGACAGTGAAACTACGTTTTCACAGAGTAAAAAGTTGAAAATTCAAATATTTTTATTATTGAAAAAATGGATTAAGTAAATGTTCTTGACGATTTGGCATATCAATTAATTCGATTGGAGAAAAAAAAATTGGGCCAATAACGAGAAACAGCCATATTTTATTAGAAATTTAATTGAATATGTCTCTAAAAAGTGATTTAAACTGAAGTTTTTGTACCAATTTTTCGCCATTTAAAAAAATAATATCTATGTAAGAAAAAAAAAAGATTTTTTTTGGTCCCGTCTAATGTCCTCACATATATACATACATCAGAGGCCTAAATGTCGCAAGTCCATTATATTTAGCAATAGTTTTGAACTTTTTTGTTGCTGTTGTTTTGTGATTTAATTAAGTTGATGCGCCACACTTTGAGTGTTGATATTTTTATTTTTCTTCTTTTTCATCAGCAAACAAAATAAAAAAAAAAAAATTCTATGCGCATACTTACTAAGAAAGGCATGCAAACCATGATTGGTACCAACTTCTAAGGTATTTGAATACATTTTTTGTTGCTGCTAACATTTTGGTAATATTAAATTTTATTTTTTTTTTAATTTAATAACGCATTGGGCATGTTTCGCACTACAAATTTTTCTCTTAGCAACATCTGCAGGTTTTGACAACCTTTTGACACTTGAACAACCCTGGCAGGTGTCACATAACAGCTGCTTGAAACACTTACATCTCTCAATGGCTCTCTCACGCATAATTTGTTACTTGCTTTTTAGCTTGGTCTAAATCAACTATCAACTTTGTAAACTCAAAACGGCATGTGAAAATGATTTGATTGTTTTTTTTTTTTGGTAATTAACTAGTACGTTTGTGCTATTAAATGGTGTTGATATTCTTGCTGTCGTAATTTGGTGAGATTTATGCGTTCCGATTTGCGATCGGACATGCATATTTGGTTGTATGTATGCGAGATTTGTAAAGCAAGCGCAATGAAACTGGTTTGGCAACTTAATTTAAAGTAAACTTGATGTCTCGTCTTGTGCTCGTTGTAAGTTCACAGCTTTTGCGGATGTATGGAGTAGAATAATAACGGAACTAAGGCGGACTCTGGCATCTCCCTTAGGAAGCTTTTAATGTAGAAATATCTAATTGATCGATAAACTTTGAGTATTTTCATTCGATTTCCGAAGGAGAGATAAAAAATTACTTTGACATATCAAACTTTTTTGACAGTAACAAATGTTAAGTTGTCAGTAATGATCAAAGAAGCGTTCAGTTCTTTCACATTATTTTATAAAAAAAAGAATACTCCTATTAGAGCCTTTTTATGAAATGAGTTCCTTTGAACAAAAGTCTGTTGTTAACTTTTAAGTTATGGAAGTATCAAAAAAAAACTTAAAAAAATAAAGTCTAATTTTAATGGACCTCATGTGTACAAATGGAATGACCCTCGTACGTACAACAAAAACTGCAATCAAAGCATACTCACCTCGATTCACATACATTTAGGCGCATTGAATTACATTGACAGTTCACCAGCTTCAAAATCACACACGTTTCCGCACAAGCTCAGCTCAAAGCCAACTCCAACATGTTGTTCAATCATTCCTATTTCACACTAGTGATGCTACGAATGTGAAACTACAGAGAATATTAACAACGAATACGAATGCGAATGTTATGTATTTTTAAGAGCGAATAAAACGGGGCACTTCTTGATTTCGCCTCGGCTTTTGGTAAATGTAAGTGAGCTGATGAAAAGCTGTGTTTCAAAGGTGGAGGAATTTCGAAAAATAATTGTATAGTCTAGACAATAAATTTCCCAATATATCAGTCATCTTCAAGGTTTAGGGCAGTGTTGCCAATGTCAGTAGAACACAGAGAAACACGATACGCTTCGATAGTATTAAATTCTTGCATTAGTCCAACTCTCGCGGAAGCTACTCACTTGCAAGTAAAGCTCACATATGATGTTACTGCAAGTTCCGCCTTTTCGCTGCATCTCTAGCTCAAATCATCGCAACATGCAACACAAGGCGAATTAATACAAGGTGGCATTATCCCATCAGCTGATCGCTACTTTTTTCTCAAATTTTGACACTACACATTCAGCCGCCATACGATTTTGACATTAGTCCCACGAATTACAAAAACAAAGTACATTGAAAATGTACGGATGTGTGTTTGTAATTCGCCTGGCTTCCACCTTCTATTAATTCGCCTTGATGCAACACAAGCTCGCACCAACAACAACAACAAGAGGCGGCAGCAAACGCAACAGAAGGTCGACTGCTGGCCAACTTTAAAATTAAAAGACCATTCTACAGGTGTGTGTGCGTGTGCGTGTGCGTGTGCAGCTTATTTATTCAAACGGCGGGCGTGTTGTGGCAAAGTATTAAAGCGTTTGCAGGTGTATGTATGTATGCATGTATGTATGTGTGTGCATTAGTGACACCTGTACGCCTCGCACATACGAGAATAGATCAAAGTCAATGAAAATCAACGAGGTGTAAAGTAAATGAATCGATATTTTCACTGATGTCGCTGGATGGATGTGTAGAAACACCTACATATGTATGTATAAGAATTTAACTATTCACATACATACATACACACATACAAATGCAAGTCAAAAACGTTGGTGGTGGCTTTATTGCTGTTGTTGTTGCTGGTTGCGGTAGCAATAATGGCATTGAGTATTTTCGTTGGAGGTAAAATTATGAATCGTTTATGTATGTACATATGTATGTATATGTGAGCTAGCGGAGGAGTGTTGATGTTTCCATTGTTGCCATTGTTGTTGTAACTGTCATCATTGTGTTGTTGTTATTGTTGTTGCTATTTTTATAACTACGATTATAGATTTTTGTTTTTGTAACGATGATGAGAATGTGCTGCTTGTTGTGTGGTCAATTTGAGAATAAAAAAAAAAAAAAAAAAATTAGGAAAAATCGTCTCTGCTATAAATATTTACTTTTTGAGCGGCAGTCGAATTTACCGTTTACCCTTTTTTCATTCATTTTCAAAATACTTCTGTGCGTGTGGGCTTGGCTTTTTTTATTTTCAGTTCAAAAATACTTTGCCGCTTTGTAGGCGTAACACCATTTTTTAAATCTTTTTTTAATTGCACAAAGCGCCTATACCGCCCTTTAAATTGATTTATGTTGTTGTTGCTATCAATATTATTTATGTTTACTAATTATAATTGACAAATTGATCCATTATGCGCTGAAATATTGGTTAATTACATTATGTGAATTTTAATTTAAATTTTCAAATATTTACTTGCCGAGACTATTAGAATATTTGTGAAAGTATCTAATAATTTCAAAAAATTTAAACTTTAGTTATTAATTAAATATGCATGACGAAATAAGCGGCACCTATGTATATGCATGGCTTCTGCATATCAACCATAGCCATTCAAAAAAAAAAAAAAAATATATACAACTCTGTGTCCTAAAATGTTTTACTACACAAACGAAAGCTTATTAGACTCACATAAGTAGCAAACCCAGTTACACAGCTACAACAGCTAACAGCATATGGCGACGAACAGACTGGGACAACTGTTGCTAATAATAATAAAAAATAAAAAAATACTCGCATATTCATACAAAAGTATATATCTTGCTAAGTAGAAAGCGGAGTTGCGCTTCAACCCAAGAGACAGGTATTTAACAAATATTTTTTTTTTATTACAGAATTTGCATAAATGTCAATGCATTTAGCCCGATTGCAACTTGAATACAAAACAAGTGCTCAATTCTTATTTTGTAGGGACGTAAGAATGGTTTGTGAGCTGTGCAATTTTATTTACAAATGCTTGTAATAACGAATGTTTGTAAATGGAAAAAATCGATTAAGCATTAAGACAGAGTTACTCTCATCTCTAGGTGAAGAAGGTGTTATCTCTAGCATTCTCAAACTCTTCCAGGCATTTTTGCGAAATACCTGAAATCTGCAAAATTCTTTTTATGTGGTACAATAAATTAGGGCTATGGTTTTATGAATTTACTGTGTTTCAAGCAATCGTTGGCGTAGCAAAAAAAAAGGCGCTGGCAATGCTGGCAATGCTGGCCTTGACAAAACATCTCAAACGAAAACTGTAGACAATAGTTTTGGTAAGCAAGCAAATCATCGTTTCGAGGTGGAACACTCACGTGGGTGGGTTGTTTTAACAGTGGACCAAAAAAATATAAGGTGCGCATCATCAAAATATAGGTGAAGTTCGGCCTAAATCTGACAAGGTAACATGCGCTTATTGTCTTTATTTAACTTCATTCAAATTTATATAAATCGAAATGTAAATGCGTATGCCTAAACGAATGTTGGCAATGCATTTATGAGCAATATTGTCAATAGTTGCGGCTTCAAATAACAACATGACAACAAAAACAACGTCAAGTGACTATAACGCACACAATTACTTATGTATGTGTGAACCTATAGGTAAAAAGAAAAAAGCTCCAACTGGCACGGCTGTTGCATATGGCAAATGTGTACTCGAAGCGCTGCTTTGCCTATATTAAACGACATTCGTCGGTCGGTAAGTGCGTGCGTGCGTGTGGCATTTAAAAGTACACAAAATGTGCATTCAGTTGATGCGCGGCGCTTTTTTTTTTGCTGATTTGTTGTTGTTGTTTGTATCTTGTCAAGAGGGAACTGCGAGTTTGTGTGATGGGCGGCAAATTACCCACAAACGTTGATGCCTGAGGTATGATTTTGACTTACCAATACACGTGGAGGCAGGGTCTATTGTGGTTAGGCATACAGTTTTGTGCATAAAAATAAGAACACATACTATATATCAACTTAAACAAAGAGGTATACATTTTGTAATAATTGCAACTGTATATTTGTATGTATTTGTGCAATTTTGCGTGCTCGCACTTTGGCTGCGCGCCAAGCATTGTGGAATGAAAAAACAAATATGTGGCCAAGTAAAGTAACGCACACTTAAAAGTGCATCCATACACATATAAAGTGGCATATATATGTACGTATCTAATATTCTGACGTTAAATGTATGCACGGGAGCGGTCTAACGAAAGTTCGATTGATTCACGTCTTCATCGTATGTGATTGCAAAATATTTCTTAGGCGGATATATGTACATATATAGATCTATTCCACACAATCGGTTCTAAGATCTTGCTTGCTGGGTCCTAGAAACGGCTCAATGTCAAATTTAATTTTAACATTTTATCAATCTACATCGGAAATTATCTTCAAGGAGTTTAAATAACTTTAATAATGCTTTCCATTTTTCACTTTTTGGGAATAATGACTGATGCGCTATGTTGGACGGTCAAAATCGCTGAGGATTTTAGGTGGTCATATAAAGACTAAGAATTTTAGGGTAGAGACTCACGCAGCGACTTCCCAATTACAATATTTTACAGCTCATCGAACTTCAGTTAACACCCTCCTCTATGTATGTAATATTGTTCTGGTATAAGAATGAGTTTGTAGAAAACAAAGCTAAGTTGACATTTGATGAAATAAATATAAAAAAAAAAAAATAAATAAAATACAATAGCAACAAAGCCATACTTACTAACTATTTATGCGCATATATACTAAGTATATTTATGTAAGTAAGCTTGTAAGTAAGTAAGTAAGTAAGACACAAAAGAATTTCCATCAATAAAGTCAATACACTCACTCAACGCTCTTTTAGCTCACCGATCGTTTGTAATGCTTGACTTGTTGCTACGTTTTGGCGCTCCATTGTGACTTTGATGAAGAAGAATGACTGCAGTCATGCTTTGAAAGCATTAAAGAGCTATGCACATGTACATACATCACATAAATGTATGTATGTACATGTGTGTGTGTGTGCGCTTGTAAGCTTGTGCAAGTTCCCGTAACTGCATTGTAGTAGAATGTAGAAAGTAACTGCCGCATTGATGCAACACAAATGCTCACTCACAATAATACAAACATCCATAGAAATGAGGTAAATGATGATGAGATGATGTAATGCACTTACAAGCGACACGCATTTTTTCTTCACCCCGATATTATTGACATACTGCACACACACATACACACATACACGCACACACTCAGTGGCAATTTAAAGATGATCTCAGCATTTGAACATTTTCCGGCCATCTGCGTGCGCATAAATTGAGCTTTTTGTCCATTAGATAATCGTCTTATATGAATTATACATACACATATGCACAAAATATCTAACATACAATTTTTTAGTGTTTTGTTTTTTTTTTTTTGTAATTTAAGACTTTTACCTTAAGTAACTAATAGTTGTGGAAGTAGCAGCTTAGCCTTTTGCTCTGCGCGAAACTAATAATTCCGTCATTAGAAGGAAGTCTGAAATTACACTCTAAGCTTCTACTGCCTGCTGCTCTTGTGCTCCTCTTTCCCCTGTCCTTTTTGTGCTTACGTTTTTAGTTTAGAAATTAAGCAATTAGCGGCGATAAAACGTCGAAAGTTTAATCAACCGTAAGTTTTTTGCGTGCCCAATGGCTGATGGCCTGCTGTTGGAAGTTTGATTGAAAGAAATTTTAGAAGCATGAGATTGCGCTTAGACGCATTTTATCTTCTCTGGCTATAGTAAGGCTGACACTACGCTAGCTATGATCTCGTTAGGAAGAATGACATTTTTAATTGTTATGACCCAGAAGTGAATAAAGGGAAAAATGCAACATTTTGTTAGAACCGAAAGTTTTCTTGGTACCAACCGTCATGTGTGATGGCCTTAGAGTTGGAAAATTGTAGAATCTTTAGCTGAACTATATTATCCCGCAGTTCTTCATAACCTGAGCTTCAAAAAAAAGTTTGTAAAAACCGACTTCATATTGGGCTAAACAATTTTATTACTACGAGCATTAGTTAGAGTAGAGTTACATTTTGCCAGCTTTATCTTAGGGAGCCTCCAATTTGAAAAAATCTTTCCTTGGCGATTTAAGTTGATTAATGATTTGAGCATTCTGACAGGAAGCAAAAACACGCGTGGTTGGCTTTTTATTGGTAAAAGGTCTGTATGACAAACTTGTATAAGGAAAGGCATACATGGTTTTTAGTTAAACTAAAACTTGATTTCGTGAAGTTAAAATATTATTTTAAAATTTTAATTTATGCGCTAACATATAAAAGTTCAAACAACTACATATGTATATAGAAATACGTTTATCTTGTTAAGTCAATTAAATATAATTACTTTATAGATTAATGTTCGTTTGCTGTGTTTCTTAATTTCTGTTAGTGCTATTTCTTTTATTTATATTTTTATGTGCGAATAGTTTGTTTGACTTTGTCAATATCGGCAATATATACCCATAAAATATATGGTGAAATCGAGTACATACATACATGTTACTTTTGCTACTAATTATTTGGCAAGCGACTTTTCGCTAGTGCGACTAATGTCCCAGTCACCGCCTAGCCGACAGTCACCAATGCACAAATATTACAAATATTGAGCCACTTAAATGCAAATTAATAATCGCATTAGAAGTAATAAACTGATAATTAACGTGTGTATGGTACAAAATGCTGATTTTGTTTATTTGTAGCTTAAATACGTATTTTTATTTTTTTTTGTATGTTTAGTAGGGTATTGTAGATCTAATATTCATGCAAATATATGGATAAGAGTTTGTACTGGTATGACTTTTTATAAAAATAATATTTAGTAGGTATTGTGAACGTTTGAGCAACTCTAGGCTATAGGTAGCAAATATACAAGCGTACATACACTGCCGATCATTTCAATAGATTCAACACCTTATGTTGCTGAAATAATGAATTTTTCAAAAACCAAAATTTTTAAGGCAGAATTAGCCAGTTAGATTAACTGGCACTGATTTTTTTAAGTGCCGTCTGAAAGCAGCCATTACTAACTAATTATCATGAACAAAATTTACAAAATAATAAAAAAAAATGAAATATAAAAAAAAATATATAAAAAACCAATTTTTTTAAATATTTATGTACCTTAAAAAAAACTACACTTTTATAAAAATAATACAAAATACAAAAAAAAAATTACAAATGATAGTTTTTCGACGTAAAGTTGCAAAAAATTACACTCTTATAAAAATAGTTTAAAAAATTTTTAAATCTTTACTCAAAAAAAGTACAATTTTATCAAAATAATAAAAAAAGATATAAATATTTGTATACAAAAAAAGTTTTTTAAATCTTTACTTAGAAAAAACCACACTTTAATAAAAATGATAAAAAAAATTATACTTTTTTTAAAAATAAAAAAAATTATAAATTTAAAAAATTTTAAATAATATTACTTAAAAAAAATAAAGACATTAAAAAGAATAAAAAACAAAAATAAAACAAAAAAAAAGTTTAAAAATCTTTATTTGAAATAAAAAAAAATCTGGAATATTTAATCTAAAAAATAAAACATTTACCTTTTCATTAAATCTTGAAAATTCTCTTGCAAATGATCAGCAGTGTATCTAATTCTATATCTCTTTATAACGCAATACCATTCAATTTAGACTTCATTTTCAACTCAACGATGGTTAATTTAAATTGTAGCAATAATTATTTTTGACGTGCATAAATGTTGTTGTATGTGTACACTGTACATATGTATGTATGTATGTGTGTCCAAAAAGTGCCAAACACAAATGTCCGCAACACCCACGACATAATCTTTCATGTCTTAACATTCCGTTGTCAGCGGTTTTTTGTGTGTGCAAAATTAAGGCGTCTCATAGACAATTTTATTATATAATCTCCCACTAATGGTAATTAAATACATATGTAGCTATCGTGTTGATGGACGCCCATATTTGGTTAACAGTGCGAGCTTATATTTGGGCTATAGGCGAAATGGACAAAACGTTACCACAAGAATTTTATTAAAACGTTCAAGCGCAGAAACCAGCTTAACAAGTTAAACGAAAACTATTTTGTCTGTCAATTTTGGTCAAATATTATTACATACTCGCGCACATACATAAATACATGGAAGGCATTAATTAATTAAACGCTGTTCTAAAAAAACTGGTCAAATTTCCAACATTTTGTATTTACATAAAAAAATCAGAGGCTTATGATAATAAATTTTAATAAATTTCAAAAAAAAAAAAATTGGAAGAGGCAGTTGATACTTTGGCAGCTTGGACCAATTCGAATTAATTGCTATGCCAGCCAAATTTGGAGTGAAAATTCCTTTGGATTTTTAAATCATTTTTGCTTGGTCGTCCACTGTATCTAAAATTGTAGCAATGCAATTCTATAATTATTTTTTCTATTCCAATTTTTTTTTTTTTAATTTTAATTTAACTTCAATATATTGTTACTTTTTACATAAATGTTTTTTTCTTAACCGTTTCGGGACGGGAACTTTTGTGACGTACAATCTCAAAAAAAAGTGTTTATTTCGTCTCCTATGGCTATTTTAAGAAAAGTAATTTGATAATATATTTTTAGCGCATCCCCAAAAGGAGATATTGTCCTGGGATAGAAACATCCCAAATCCATATGTATTCAAAAATATTAATAAATGTCCTGGGATAAAAACATCCCAAATCCATCTGTATTCAAAAATATTAATAAAAATTCTAGACTTAAATTCACTCGATTTCATTTTAATTTGTCGTTTATATATTAAATTTTGTCTTATAAGACATTATATTTATATCTGATGGCAAGGAGTAAAACATTTTTTACAAAATGCCAAGTTGCAAGCAATGCAAATCGGATTCGTACGGCTCTCTTTGCCCTTTTTAGAACAATTTACGCATCGTTGTCTCTTCTTTGTTCTTTGTGGCAAATGATCTCCCAGATTTTGTTTAATTTTTTTCTTTATTGCGGAGACCGGTCCTGTTCGAACTTTGCGCTGAATTTTCGCATTCTTTTTCCCTTCGTCGATGAGGCTTTCGGATAGCTCTACCAAGAATCCCAAGAATGGTTCTCTTTTCTGACGTGGATGGTTTGTTTCCGCATGGAACTTTAGGTAAATTTTTTCTGTTAGATATACAGGTACCTAAAGCTGGAAAAGGAATATTATTTATCAATTTTGTTGACGTGAAAAAACGGTCAAAAAACAATGTAGTGTCAGGATATCTGATAGTCGATGCCAATTTCATAACAACGCGTTCGCCTAATGTGGATGATGTATGCGAATTGTCTTCTTTTCCGGAATATATATTAAAATCGTAAGTATAGCCAGTCATACTGTCGCATCTCATCCATAATTTTATTCCTCTCTTCACTGGCTTCAATGGCATATACTGCTTCAAGGTAGAGCGACCCAAAAATTTGGTCATAGACTCATCAATGCTTTGGAATGGAGAGTCGGATCTACATTTTTGAAAGGTGCTTTTGAGGCAATTGACCAAATCATCAATGAAATATGTTTTAGGTTTTGGATCAGGCTGCTATGATAACGAGGAAAAATATAGTTTGGACATAACGTGTAAGAACCGATCTCTGGACATGGCTTTTTTTATGTGTGGATTCCCCAATGAAGGGCTATTTGAAAAATAGTCCTTCAAAGAAGGCACTCGATTATATGACATTACAAATGTGCATCCGAGAATTATGAGGATCTCACCAAAATCGGTTGTAGCTCGTTTGTTTTTTACATGGCTTATATTGTGAATATCAATTCTCTCATTGGTACAATATACTATGTGATGAATAAAGCTTCTAGGCAATAGCTTGAAAAATGCCTCCAAAGGTTTCAGTCCACGATTTATGCCCTGATTATGAATGATTCGTTCCTGGCTAATAGCGAATCGTGGCTTGAATGTCGGTTGTGGGTCTGTCCATATTATAATATAATCAGGCCATTCATTCACATTATCTTCTTCCAAACGTTCAACTTCGTATATTTCATCATCAGTACTTTCATTTCCACCATCAATTTCATCTATAGCACTTTCCTTTCCACGATCAATTTCTATTTCTTCATCATATGCTCTGCCGGGCTGTGAGTTTTCTCCATCTTCTGAATCAATGTTGCTTTTTTCACTGGGACTGTATGCGGAACCACTATCAGCAAACAAATCATCCTCATCACTCGATTCATTCAAAAAGTTCTGAATTTGTGAAACACCCAGTCTGCGTGGTCTATCCATTCTCTAAGTAAAATAATGTACATGAGTACGTATGGGATAATAATATCCCACAAATAAACAGATTTGGGATGTATTCTTCCCACGGAACTTACCTTGACTTCTTATAAGGAAAAAAAGTTATTCTTTATCCTAAACGTTTTATTTCAATAGATTAGCACTATTTGCACAAAATGTAACTATAACTCAATTAAAAATGACTTATTTTCTAAGCTTTTTCCAAACAAATACCATCTACGCAACAACGTGTCTAAGAAAATGACATTTAATAAAAAACTGATGACTCCAACCAACAGCTGGTAATTTTGTTTTTGTAGAGAAGAGTATAATGAATGATTTGGGACTGTTTTGAACCAAATCGCTTCCATATTGTGACAGATACGATTTTTTGAATTTCTTCGGGATAAAAACATCCCCATCGTCCCGAAACGGTTAATACAAATTTTTTTATAACATTTTCTCCCCTCAGTACATTTTACAGTTTTCCTTAGTGTTGCTTCCCTCTTATATTTTTTTTTGTTCTTGTGTTATTATTTTGTTGATATCCCCATATCATACCTATCAACAGGTGCCTCATTCTTGTTATTGCATCAAACATAATACAACATGTCGCATGCTCCATCGAACCAACAGAAAGACATTGTATTTATATTTGAGAGTGGGGCTCTGGATACCAGCACGAGATGGGCCAATGTTGCGTTTTCAATTTTTCTGATATGACAATTTGGGTAAATTTTTGAGCCGATTTGAATTTTAGAATTCATTGGAACGATGTTGGACTGAGTAGGCTGTGACAAATAATCTACCTTCTCGGCAAACAGGAGATAATCATATGGCAGTTGTACTGAAAAAAGTGTCCCAGAAGATTTTTAAGCCAACGGTGAGTATCGGAGAAAATACAATGATTGAACAGATTTTAGACCTAAAGATAACATTTGGTATCGATAGAATTGTTACCAAATATTTAGCCTAATATTATGGATCTAGAAAGCTTAGGTTCCTCAGCAAGAAAGCTCAACGAGGTAGTAGGTTTAATCTAATATTTTAATTTTAAGCAAAAAAATAGTAACTCGGTATTTAATTATTATTTATTAACTATTATTTTGTACTCTAAGTATTATTCTTATTTTCTTAAAAAAATTTGAGTCTTTTTTGCTGTAGTCTAATATATATTATATTTGGTAATCACTGTTCTGCATGAACTTAGTAATTCGATATTATTTGCTATAAATACTTTAACAAGGTAGACAACTCCAGAACTCAAAGTACTTCAATTACTATAAAATACGGAAGTATTTGCTAATGAATCCAAATGTAACTTCCCAACTGTAACGACCTTCACATTCATATCGTATTATTAACAAATGAAGCTCAACCAAACTGGTTGACAAAACAAGCGCGGGTAATAACATGCCCCAAAAGCGGCAACACTGCTCTCATTTTATGCTCATGCTCTCACTACCTCTCATACAAGCTCCACTTTTGGGGCGATACAATGAGTAGATTTGGCGCGGCTGATTGCCATTGGATGTCATTCGTAAAAGTGGAGTCGATTGGAGCGAACGTGTTGTGAATTCAAGCGCGCGCGCTACAGCGATTTTAACCGGCTAATAAAATGCAAAGCAAGGCAGCTCAGTAAATGCACAAAGAAAGCAACAGACAAAATTGTTCGGTATAAAATTGTTATTGCGTTGATAAGCCAAATATGTGAAAGTGATGGAGGGGAAGAATTGAAGTTACAAAAATTGAAAAAAATATGAAAAATTACGACCTCGAAATTTGCATACATATTTATGAAATTAGTAAAAATGTTTGTATGAATAATTTTGCTGACAACGCACGAGCCAAGGTATGCTGAGTTGGAGAATATCGTGTTGCGAACAATAACAAAACCAAACCGAACCGAACTAGCGCAACGTTATAAACAAATTGAGTTACTTGTCTAACCACAACAACAATAACAACAACACTTACAAATGCAATGACTTGAAAATGTAATTTGCATGTAAAAGCTGCGGAGTTATTTGCCCACTAATTGAATTTGATAAAATGTGTAAATTGGTGTTAAATTAGTGTTTGCAAGTGAAGAAGATACAAATTGAATTTTATGTTTAATTCCAAACAACAATTTATAAGCGAGCAGGATTTCTGATGCTCAAGAGTCAAGGTTAAAATGAAATAGTTTGCAAACTAATTAAGTTATAATGACAAATAATTGAAGTGATAAATGCAGTTAAATTGTGAAAGTGTGCACAAAAACAAAGCAACCATAAAATTAAAAACAAAAAATTGCTGCCAACTCAGCCGCCCAGCATATTGACAGCTGCAACAAAAAGCAATTAAAGGTAATACTCATTAGCGCAATAACAATTTTAGTTTTCTTATGTATGTATGTATGTATGTTTGTAGAAGATTTTGTAATATTACA
Organism: Sphenella marginata; assembly: GCA_951509765.1. NCBI lineage: Eukaryota > Metazoa > Arthropoda > Insecta > Diptera > Tephritidae > Sphenella > Sphenella marginata. The sequence continues at coordinate 53,623,804 of OX608083.1, forward strand.
TAGTTCATGTATTAAGCTCTTGGCCTGAATGCCATCGTAATCGTTCAGACATAATTAAATAGCTTAATTAAATGCCAGTAATTGTAACATAAAGCGGGAAATGAAGTTAAAGTTGGGCGCATATCAAGAATTATATACCCCGTTGTGTGCTTTGTGCAGGTTTTTTTTAAGGTTCTACGTAAACCATTAAATTCATGTTAGTGTTAGGCTCATAAAAAAATTCTTTATATTTTGAAAATATTTTAGAATTTTTTTCAGTATACTGCATGAATAAAAATATATCCCAAATTTTAAGTTTTATTTCTAGCTATATGTATATTGGTGAAAAGGCATTCAATTCTAAACATACATAGGTTTTTGAGTGATGCGCGAACAAACAATTACACAGCTGTAGAAAAATTTTAAAAACCCTTGTTTTGGCCTTTATTACGCTAATAACGATTTCTGAATATTCTATTACATTTCAAGATAATAAAAATTAAATAAAATTTGATTTGTAGTCCCACTTTTATTTATAGATTTTTTTTTACATTTTTGAAAAAGTCTTTCCGCTCCCTGGTTACACCAAATTTATGTTAGAGAGTCTGCCTAAAAGACGCATGATGTTAGCAAAATATTTCTTAACATGCATTGAAGCGTCACAAGTGCAGTAAACTTCAGTGGCTGTCGTTGCCACCGCGTTTTCAGCGTTGTTATCTTCAGGCGTCTTACTTCTTAGCCGCCTCAACAGTGCCCCAAGCAATTTCAAGTCAAACTTAAAAGCGCGCGTGCGGTCGGTTTCACATTCTGGCGTTGCGCTTGGTTTAGTGATTTACTTTTGGTGTTCATTTTTGTTGTTTTTTTTTTGGTTGTGTTGGAGTTTTTTTACATTTATTTTGCACTTAAGTTTCCTTTCAACTTTTTTTTCATACAAACAAAAGTGGTTGGCCAAATTATCTTGCTTGTTTGGCACAAAATTAGTTGGCCAATTAATTTTTGGTAGCTGTTATATGTAAATACAAACATATATTTACGAAAAAACAAGAAATGTAGCAATAAGCAGTCAAATACGAAATGCTGATTTGTTGCACTAAAGAAAACGAGCTGAGAGGCACAAAAATCGTTTTGGAACAAAGAAAATTAGTTCAAGAGAGGAATATTTAGGTTGGTTTCAATATCATTCTTTCATTCTTAAATTTTTTTTTATTTTTGTCTCATAATGCTTTAAAATCGTGCACTGCGCAACAGCCCTGTTATGTTTCACGAGTGAGAAACCATATTTCACTTTATGACTAACCAAACAAATAATGTCACAAGGGTGTCTAAACAGTGAAGTATTTCATCAAAATCACGTAGTCATAATGTTCAATGGTTTCACATTAAATTACAAAAGAAAATTTTTGCACGTTGAATCAGTTTAGATAAGCTTTGGGTACTGTTAAAAGTATATGAAGGCACCTGTTTTCTTATCTATTGTGCCAAATAGAAAATTATCTATTGCTATGCAAAAGAATTAAATGAAAAAAAAAAAAAAAAAACAATAAAAAAAAAGTGCAAAATCAAAATCCTTGCCAAGCACACGCTTTACTAATAATCATTGGTAAGCATGTTATCGACCCCAATAGTTTATCGACACCGCCATGAGATAAACAAACACTTTTCTAAATATTTACATTAATAGCTGAGAAACAACAACACAACAACAGGTGCTAAATATCGGCACAAATAGATAATTTTTAAAAATTGTTTACACTGCAAATAAAACTATTTCTGCGATTCAGATATTAATAACGCCGTATCAATATTATGTTATCAAACTTTACATTGATATCGAAATTTGCACAATGACCCCCATTTGTTTGTACAAAAGTTTTGCTGAAAGAAATCCATTCATTTGAAGGTTGATAAGTTAAAGTTTCATAAACTCTTATAAGGTAAACAAATTGTAATAAAAATTTATTTGCCAACAAATGTAAGACATGCTAAGCCACCGATTCTGCACATGTGTAGCAACATATTTACCTAAAAACATACACACATTTTTACATGCACCAACAAACATAGCAACGTAGGCGTTAATGGTATGCTCATGCGCCTAAATATGGCTTAAGTTACTTTTCATTTCAAAACTTGCGTCTGAGATCAAGTCGACAGCTGTTGGCCAAATGCTACTTGTTGCACAGGTAAAAAGCTATGTCGTCATAAACGTAGTCTAAGCCGCTTTTTGAAATTTGATTACTTGGTCTTACATATCTGGCAACTGGCTGATTAATTAAGCAATGAAAGCAAATTTTATTTTATTTTTTATTTCATTTCATTTCATTTCACTTCATTTCATTTCATTTCATTTTATTTCATTTTATTTTATTTTATTTTATTTTATTTTATTTTGTTTTGTTTTATTTTATTCTATTTTTTTATTTTTTATTTTTTTTATTTTATTTTTTTTGTTATTTTTTGTTTATTTAAAATTGCCAACTCTAGTACTTACAACAACTTATACTAAGCATTCCTATCTGATATCATGTGTATGGCAAATTGGCAAGCAAACAGGTGTACCACGTACCATGCCAAGGCACTTCAATTTGGTCTACCCAAAAACGTCGTCAACTCAATAAATGATCATTGATTTCAGTTTTTTTTTCTTCGTACCCGAGTCAATAGTTGCGTTCGCCATTCTTGGTATTTTTCATATATTCACGTTTGTGGTCTTTGCATACTTTGTTGCTGTGCAAATTTGCCAATGAAGTGTTGGTGTCAAAAGTGGCTGCGCTGACAGTGTCGGCGTATGACTTTGTGTGACTTTGTCGTTTGCTATGCTGATTGTTTTTTAGCTGCATAATTTTTTCAATGTGAAATTTTTTCGCAATACTCACACATTTTTTATTTTTCGTTTCTTTCTTTACTGCTGGCTGTTACACTTGTCATACTCATGTGGTATTTATCAGCTTGGAGTTGTAATTAAATATTTGCAGACATTTATTATCGACTCTGGTGTTATATTTATAAATGAAAAATATGTATGTATTAACATATATACAATATGTTAAAGTATGATAAGGCTTGCGAGTTATTAGATCAGTGGTAGTCCTGCGCTTATGAACTCTTTTCTTTAACCAGAAAATACCAGAGCAATATTTTTAGACAGAGCCAAGTTGACAAAAAAAATAATGTTTAATGAAGCGCCCCTCTCTATACGCCCCTGTATTCCCGCTCAGTCTGCCTTATTATGATCATTTTGTCTTTTCCGTCTGTCGTCTGCTCTAAATCAGTTTCATATGTCGGTTTAACCTTGTACAATTTTAATGACATAAGATCGGTGAGTTGCGATTATTAAAGTTTATAGTCTCGCCATTTAATTCATGCAATGATTTAATCATTCATTCATCCATTCATTTAGTACTTAGCACTGCAGTAAAATGTATGGTTGCCGTTGATTTATTTCATAATGACTTTTTTAATTCATACAATGTGCTGTTTAACTTCTTTGTCTTTTAGGTTTGATATAAACTCGTAGTATATATTATTATTAGGTATATATGTACGTATGCATATATATTTTTTTCATTCAACCAAGCGGCTACAATTAAAAATAGCAAAATAATATATAAAGCGTTTATTGTTTTATATATGACGGTGAGAGAACTTTTTGCGAAAGGAGATAAAATCACATCAGTAATGACAAAATAATAATTAAAGTGGCAAACGCGAGTTAAAATCGTATTATTATTATTTTTATTATAATTTTTTTAATTATTATTTTTATTATAATTTTTTTAATTATTATTGTTCTTATTATTATTCTTATTATTTCTTATTATTTTTTATTAATAGCTTCTTGAATTAACTATACATAACCTCAAATAGTAAATTGAAGAGTACAACAATTTATTGAACATTGAGAGTTCATACGACCGTAGATATTTTGCGTGTTCTAATATCCACGAAATTATCTTACCGTGTGAAAAAAAAAAATATAAATATTAAAATAAGAGATTTTTCACAATTTGTTTTAAAATTTTTTTTTTCGTAGTTTGTTTTAAAATTTTTTTAGTTTTTTTTTAAACTGTCGATGCCATCATAATCATTAGTGGGAGTTCTCCGAAGAGCATTTTTTTGTTGACAGTAAAAACGATACAACAACAATTCAAAATCCTAAGCGTTAAACTCTTCGTACTTCACGCCCACTTGAATGGCGCTACTCCCATTTAAAATCTCTGTTGTAAATCTTTCCAGGAAATGCAATCAAATTAAACTGAAAACCAAAATTATGACATCCACACTAAGGAAGCTGAGTGGCAGTAAAAACGCTATTTAATACTTGTCACGTGCATTTCACAGTAACATGTTACAATTCAAACGTTTAACTAACAAATATTGTCAACAAACAAAACAACAAAAGCAAACAACAGCATAAATTAGTGAAGAAAAAAAAAACAAAGCGAATGTAACTTCAATAGTTTATAGCATGCACCAAACAGAGCAAACAAAAAAAAAAAAAACAAAAAAAAAAAATTTGGGCTAACTGCAACAACTTCAAAAGAACTTGTCAAAAATCTGTAAGTGAGCGCAAATGTGGCAGATGATAAATGAAGCCATTGTAAATAAGTCAAAAACAAAAAAAAGAAACGGTCATACATACAAAGCTAGTTGCATATGTATATACACACTTAGCTAGAGTTTGGTGTTAAAGCCACGTTAATGGGAGCAAACAGCAGTCGTTATGACAGCTGCGGTACAATGTGGAAAACACATTTGTTGTTGAATATATGAATGTACATATGTACATATGTATGTATGTATGTAAACTACAAAATGTTGCAAGTGCATGAATAACACCAAACTAGCACTCATTCTCACGTCTTGCCGTTATTAGAATAGATCATTTATATTTTACGTAACTAAGCATGCCAGCAACTGCTTAAACAGCAATAAACAATCTTTGGCTAATGCAGGTCAAGAATACAAAAATACATATCAACTTAACTGACAGCGACAACAAAAACAAAAATGCTGAGAAAGTTTGATTACGAAATTATTTGTTTGAATCCCAAAAGCAAATATCCGAACCCAAATTTATTATGAAGTTTTAATGGAATCGTATCCAATTAGCGTGAAAAAGTATCTTAGGATGTGTCCCAAGAATAAAAGAAGAAACACCCTGCAAATGATGATCTACTCAGCTGAGAAAAATTGTGATGAAAAAAAACTAATCAAAAATTAATGCATGAAAATATCAAATTAAAAAACATCCACAATCACTGTTAAATGAACTTTAATACGCAATAAACTGCGAAATTGGTGCAATCAAATAATTAAAAAAATAAAAAAAAATTGTAACCAGTGAAATTTTGAAATGAAAAAATTTAAAAATGAGACAACAAAATAGACGCTTAAATAAAAAGCAATTTTTATAAATTAGAATCGGACTTTGTGATACATAAAATGTTCGAAAATTCGTACTCTTCCAGGAACAACCTCAATCTGTTCCAATCCCATTGAAACCGCCAAGGTGGCGGAACTTCTTTCAAAAGAGAAGAGAATGTAATCTAATTTGTTGCAGCAAATGTGTTTTTTTTTTTTTCAAAAATATCTCGAGCTTGTGACCCTAAAATTACTGTCCTCTAATGCAATCCAGATTATTAAGCTAGGCAACCACAGCCATCAATAGCAAAAACTTTACAATCCTACTTAATATAGCTTACTGGGTTATGCCCAGCAATACAACATACACAAGTTGGTAGTTACTTTCTCAACGCGCCCATTAAACCACAACACCAGAAACTAAACGTTAATGGGCAAATAGAGCGCACAGGTGAATTGTTTGATTAAATAAATGATGGAAAGTTTATATACATACAAAGTACAAATAAGTAAACCAATTCTTCTTTCTTTAAATGTCCATCTAACCGCCTGAGCGATTTTGACCAATAAAGTAAACCAATATTGAAGCATTTTTCGGAACAACGATGGCATACAGCGCGCTCCAATATCTAATACAATACAGTACAACCACAGAGCAATAACAAACAAACTCTTAAATAAAAAATATGTATTTTGTACTTGTTGAGTTTTTATGCAAACAACATTTCGACCAGGCTTAGTTGATTATTGCTATTATTATGCAAATTGCGCTTACTTAGCTACACAAACTGGGTCGTCAAAAAAATTCTAAAAAAAAAAAAACAAAAAAAAAATGCGACTTAAATAGTCACAAATGCGCTGTGTCGGATTTACTGGACACTCAATCAAGCGCCAAGTTTCAAATGCACTGGAATTAGACGGAGTAAAAGTAGGTGAGTGGGTGGTTTTATGGGGAGCTAGAATTTTCAACTTAGCGGATGTGCTGTGAACAGTGTCCACTTCCGTGTCGAATGCTGCGTTTTGCTACTCAACCGAAATCTGGCATGGCCTCAACTCATTCTCATGACTTACTTGTTGACCACATTTTCTAATACTAAAAAAATTCGATTTCAAAGATTTTTCTTCCTTAATTTTTTTTTTGCTTTCATTTAATTCGCTGGCTTTTTGTTCCGCATTTTTCCGCTTCACTAGCAGAGTGGCACAGTGGCTCACGGTTTAAAGCAAAATTTTATGTTTTACAATTCGCCCCGCGGGAAAAAAAGTCAGCGACGTGAAACGGGTTGAGGTGTTATGAGTGTTGCGGTGAGTTTAATAAATATTGTTGGCTAATGAATGCTACTTAACAACGAAAACTGGAGTGAAACGTGACATGATTTGAATTCAGTTTTCATTCAGCGCGCCTTCATTTCCCACAATCTGCTTGTACCACTTACTACTTACATGGAAAAAAACTGTTTGAGAGCCAAATTGGCAGCAAGTGGTTTATGGTTGGTGTATTTCTTTGTTGGTCAGAAAACTATTTAAATAGATTTCTATACTTTCTCATAGAAAATTTTAACAAAGTACGTCCATTGAGACACCTTAAGTTGTAATCTTCTGTGAGCTAGCTGCAAAAAACTGCGGCATTAGAATGGAAGCTGGACACCGCGTACCATTAGTCAACAGATAAAACAATAAAATACAAACATCATTTAAATATTTATAGAACAATCTAAAATCCTCTTTTATTCAAGAATTATTTACATCCATTTTTGTAAACATTTTAACTGCAGCGATCATATTCGGGCACCTTATAATTCCAATTGATATTCTCGTCTGTGATATGCTGTAAAAAGAATTCAAAAAGAAATTAGCTAAGAGTTTGAACCGTCACAGCGATTCGCTCATACCAAATACAATGAAGTGGTAAACATGCCAATTCCAGTTATCAAAATAATTGTATTCTTCAAATTTCTTCGTGCATAATGCTCGGACCAATCGCCTTCCGGTAACGGCAAATCATTCATATTGCAACGCTCTCCACCATCGACGAATGGTGACTTTTTGCTAGCGTTGCGTGTAGGAGCAGCACGTAGCGTCGGTGTGCGTGCTGGAATCAAGCAAAAGTTTGAAGAAGATTAGGGCTTCATTCGAAGATACTCACCACTTCGCAATAGTTTTCCCACATTTAACCACTGCCTGGCCAACATTGTGTGTTGTTCTGATTATTTATTATATTTTACACTTTTATTTGCGTTAAATTAAGTTATTAAATTTAAAAAATCCGTCTTGGCAAGCTCACAGAAAATTCGCGCAAACAATTATTTTTTTACAATAAAAATATTTTTTTTTGCTTTCAAATGTTTTACAAATTTTTCACAAGTGTCTAAGATTTAAAATAATTTGAAAAATTTAAAGTTTTACAAACAGCAAGCTCATGCTCAGTGCTAGGCAATGATCAACAGATTTTAAGCCGAAACTTGTTCCTTTACAAACTTCTTGTGAATATTATCTGCTAGTGACTGTACCTTAAGCATGCCCAAATTAAAACCGTTTATTTACCTAAGGTAAATCTTTAGTAAACTATATATGACGCGTGTTTGGATTATCTTATCAATTAGAAGGCATCTACTAAATACCACAAGAAGCAATAAAGTATAACTGTTCCTTGCACAGCTGCATGGTGCTGCTGCTAGAAATATACCCAGTAAACATTTTTATTTTTATTGCAAGCTGAGAGGAGTTTACGTGGTATTGTGACAAAAATGCAATAATCAAAAGTACTTAAAGTGGTCATACATTTTCGTGTTTGAATTAGTTGGTTTAATTTTTTTTATTGTTTTTAGTAAACTAAAATTATGAAGAATAAAAAATAAAATATTTTAAAAAATAATAAATTTTATGAAATAAAAAATTTGTGAAAATAGAAAACTATAGGAAATTGAAGGTTATAAAAAGTAAAAAAATATAAAAAATTATATAAAATAAAAAATTAAAAAAAATAAAGTTATAAAAAATAAAAATTTATAAAAACTAGAAAAAATTATACAAAATAAAAAATTATAAAAATTAATAAGTTAGTTATAGAAAATAAAAAATAAAGAATTGTAAAAAATAAAAAGTTACAAAAAAAGTCATCAAAAATATAAAGTTATAAAAAATAACAAATAAAAATTAAGAGTAAAAGTAAAATAGAATTTCTTTTTTAAATAATCGTAAATAATTATGATTTTCAATAAATATTTTTAATGGTAATCAATTATTTTTAAATGAAATTTCAAATAATCACTTGTCAGTCAATTGGGAAGTAGTTTTAATTTAATTTAAAATGTCTCTTTTCCAGTCTTACATTTTTTCAAACCATGCGAAATTACTTTTGTAATGGTTCATTGGGTATTAATACTCAAATAGTTTTACGAAAGCAGCTTTGTTATTGCGCTGCATTGCGCCAGAGGCGTTGACTCGCTATTGTTAAGCTGCTTCTACAGGTGCTCCAATGCACTTGCTGCAACACACACACACACGCACATATACTACCTATGACACTTGCCGCTTCATCTGCTCTGGGGGCTCTTAGTCATACAAATGCTTTTGTTTGTGCTTATACGGTTTTGTTTTTTATTTGACTTGGCATTACTATTTAGTGCAGTTAACGTGATTTATGTTTGTATACTCACACACACACACACGGACACAAGAATGCATGCATTTTTACGGTTATTTTATAATCGTATACATATCAACATATACATATTTACTGTTCGCCGTATGACTGTTAACCCAACGAGAAGGAACGTTCTATGCAGCGTTATACCGTTAAACTAATATTTGCATTGTACTCTTCATATTTTCCTCTACTTTCTCGTTACATATACATATGTATGTAGACATGAACCTTCATGTTTTTTTATGTAGTCTACAACTGTGCACATAAAAAAATTTAATGTTTGCTCATAATGTTATGAACTGATAAAACTATTTATAAAATGCTGCATGAACGTTTTTTTTTTTGTTCGGAATATAACAAAGCTCTCTCTGCTCGTGGCATGTAAAACTTTTATTTGCTTAGCTATGTGGTTTTAGAGCCTTAAGCCGATAATTGGTGATACCATAAAAAATATGTTATTGCTGTTGTCTTTTACTTATTAAGCACTTCAAATAAGTACTTTTACTCGGAGGCACACACGAACTCTTGTGTGCTCATGACGCACACACAGACGCATTTGTGTGTGTGTTAAAATACTTAGCATGTCACCCGACAACGTGGGTCGGTCTGCCTGCTGTTTGCTTCCGTAAAAAAAGCTTTGCAAGCACGAGTTCAAAGGTGTCGTAGGCAAGCAGGCGTAAAATTTTAACTCATTTATAGAATTTTTTTAATTTGTTCTGCATGGATAGTTGGTGTTGTTGTTGGTTTTAAAATAAATATTACGCCTGCTTAGTCCGTGAGTCCATCGCTCGTTAGAAATGGGTTAATCACACTGAGGGTAATCCTTATTCATACTTTTTTTTTAGGTATGGGGAGACATTCAAAAGGTCCCATTAGAGCTTAGAGAATGGGACTAGTTAACAAATATGCCTCTAATCGACAGCTAGCTCCAGTGTTTGTTGTTGGTAATCAGTTCAATTAAATAGCTGCTCTAATATTCTGTTCTTACTCGCGCTTACTCGCCACTATTTCCAATTATGATTTCGTGAGATAACTTCCAGAAAATGTTTGCTATCCGCTACATCACGCGCGCTTCACGAATACCAGATAAATGTCATTCACTGTACGATGAAGCAACTGTCCGGGTGTGTGTGTGTGTGTGTGCGTGAGGGAGTGAAATGTGCTGTCGCTTTAAATTTAATATGCAGAAAAGAGGAAATAGTTCATTGCAACCACAATAACACCACACGCTAATGGCTCTAATAACAGTTGCAACAACAAACGTTACAATGCCTCTATTAAATATGTAGCTTAATAGCAACAAACAACAACAATCTGTATGATAACCACAACTCAGTCAAACAGACTAAATTACAAATTGCAATCGTTGTAATTGAATCTTAAATGCCATTAAATAGTTGTTGTGGTAAAGGTTTGTGTTGTTGTTGTTGTGGAGTTTGCAACAATCAACAACTTCATTCGTGTTGTTGCTGTCAGCGTTCTTGTTCTTGATGGCCCGTTTGTTGATTCATTACGCGTAAATATTTGTTGTTGAAGTCAAGGCGTCGCGCAGGCGTCTCAAATGCTGTGGAATGTTTTTGGTTTTTTTTTTGTTGTTGTGAGCGAGCAATTGTTGCAAAGCAATACAAAGCACGACATTGTTGAACGCATGCCACAATCAACAGCAACATTAAACGCTGCAACAACAACAACGAGAACAACAACAACAAGAACAAGAACAACATTCACAGTAACAGTAACAATCAGCAAGGCGGACAGCAGATGAAATAATAAACGCATTGTTAACGGTACATTGGGCAACGGCAACAGCGCTCACAAATGAGAAAATTACAAGGAAAGCATTGAGAAATGCGAGCGAAGATGCTTTTGTTGCCGCTGCTGCTGCTTAACCTATTTTAAATTGAACACTTTTTGCCTTAAATACATTTGCCACACCGCAATGCAATGCGAGGCGTGGCGCCCCCTTTCTTTGCGCCATAAACTAATTTATTTGTGGCACCAAGCAATAACAACCTAAGTCGAAATAGGCTGAATTTAATGCATTATCAGCATCGTCTCATCATTGTAAGATCTATTAGGTTCGGAATTTCAAATGAGATTAATGAAAAACAACCAAAGTGATAATATTCTTCTACATTTAAAAAAAAAAAAAATATTATTATGACCTAAAAATGAACAAACAAACTAGTTCGAAGTTCATTCTGAAAATTTCTAAAACCCGACTTTGGCTGTTCTTACAAAATGCCACACATTTTTTTGTAGTCTTTTGTCCACTAACTTTTTTCCTTTTTTGCAATTTAAAATTATTTTCGCTTGCGTAAATCACAACTTGCAACATAACAAAGCGACGCAGTCGACGTAGAAGAGACAACGGGGCTGGGCTGCTACTCAATTTGCAACAGAGTTCAGCACAGTTCGCTACAGTTCGTCGCAGTTGAAGCGTTGCAAGTCACTTTTCAAATCAATTAAACGCATTGCAAGTTGCAGAAATAACAGAGCAAGAACAACAACAACAAACGTTGAGTTGTGCAAGCGACGCAAATCATTGGAGCGATAGTCGGTCAGTGCGCGTCAATACGCGCGAAGTCGCAAAAGTGTGGCAGCAACACTAAAAAAAAAATCTCACCGAAGGCACACATATATACCCACCATGGTGTAGCTGATGCACAAATCTGCGTCAGAGTGGATTGTGAGTGTACGTCAAGTGTTGAATCACGCCAAAGGCACACACACACTTACACACTCAACATACATACATACATACGTGATGTATTGCGCCTGAGCTGAGCTTATCATTAATCAAATTAGCAGCGCCAACAACAATAGCAACAAATTAAATCTTAAGTAGCTCTAAATTTGTATACAAAACGCAGTAAAGTCAGCAAACTTCAGCGCGGCAGTTAACAATAGACACTCATTGAAGTGGAAAAGAAATGAGCAACAACAAACAATCACTGCGAAACAAACACTTGCTAGTTAGCTATGGAGTGACGACTGCTAACTGCAGTAAAGTGTAAAAAAGCTCCGTAAAAGATTTAATTTCTTCAATTAACATTTAATTGTATTGTGATTTAAATACATAATTGAAAACACGATAGTATTACGTGTGCAATTTAAATGGATTAAAGCTCCATCATGGTGATAAGTGAAATGTGCGGGTGTCAAAGTCAACGAACTCTTTGTTGCATTACATAAATTGTCGGACTACGATTTTTTCTCTAGTGGAAGCAATTTCCTCAAAAAGCTCTTATGTCATCTTAAAAAGCTTTCATGTGCGTGAAAGCTCTTTTTATGAACTTTAAATGCATAGGGAAAGCTTTTCTAACGAGCTTTCATTTTGTTTGAAAAAGCTTTGGTAATGATATTCTGAGTTTCCGAAGAAATAAAAGCTTTAGGCGCTTTGAAGTTTTAAAAATCTTCTATCTCTTAGAAGAAATGTGAGAAGTCGTAGTTCTAACAGGGACTTCAGGGTTATTGGGGGTCAAATATTTTTTAATACAACATCAAAACCGGTACAGAGCTATATCGAACATATTGAAGATGAATAGTGTTACAAAATCTTAATTACGCCAGCAAAATGAAAGCCTGAGAATTCTCAGGAAAGAAGTTTTCTAACTGAACGTAAAATAACTGTAAGTAATTATACGGCGATATTGAGATCGGTTTGTCATAACTATTGAAGAATATTACAGAACACGCATGCCATGCATTCTCAACCCGCTCAGAAATTGTTCAAATGACGTGCAGAAATAACCAAAGCAAACACTTGGAACGCGACAAAATGCAATGTGACTTGTTGTGTCGTTGATCTTTTGTCAACAAGACAGAGCGAAAAATTATAACAAATATGCAATGAAAGATAGAAGATAATAATGAAGAAAAACTGCAAACAAAAACAAGTGTGGAAAAGCAATCAACGCGCTGATGGATGGCTTGCAGAGTAGCCAACTTGCGCGGGTGAGTGCCAGATACCAGTGAGACGTAGATATTTATAAACAGATAAACATGCTTTGTCGAGTCTTAAGCTTGTCGCTTATCGGAACGACAAGTCGACGCGTCTATTTGACTTGCAATTAGAATTGTCGCAACAAGGTTGACAAGACTGGCGCAAGAAAACAAAAAAAAACCAGAGGTGGAGTACCACAAGAGAGGCTGTAGGGAGGTGAGTGCTGCACAAAGCATCATTAGCTGTTGCAACAGTCGCATAATCATGCATAACAATTTATGTAGCGGGTTGTGTTGCAATATATCGAACAAGTGAAACTACAACAGAGGAAGGTAGAACTGCGTTTTCAACAAGCAGAAGAACAAACAAAACAAAAAAGTAATAACAGTGCTAGAATATTACAAAAAAAAAAACAAAAAAATGCGCACTACCTTGCACCAACCAAGTGCGGAAATGTTCCAGCTGCTCTTGCCACACAACAAAGCGATAAAAGTGTGAACAAGGCAAGACGGCGCGTAAATTTGTTGTTAAATTTGAAAATGTTATAGAATTGGTATCAACAAATGTATAAAGCAAAAGAACGGGAAGTGCAAACAGTGCACCACAACATCTCGAACTAATGCGGAAGCCGTTAGAGGATTAGCGGCAGTTAAATGCAATAGCCAACAGTGGAAGATGGCTTTGGTCCAGCAGCGGTTGTTGCGTGCGAATTGTTGTAATTTTGATTTGTATGAAAAGCTATTTTATGGTAAATTTTATAACAATCGATATTTCATTAAATTTAGTACAAAGCTGGGTTTGTGGGGATTTTTTTTTTTTAAATAGTTTAACGGCTCATTTGATGCAAAGATGGGAACATAAAAGATTACGTAATTTAATGATTGCTAAATCTAATTATATGAGATATGGACTCCACGACTGATCTTCCTTTTCACATTTCTGATAGGTGATGTTTTTTTGCCTATGGGGAATATTACTAGTACCATGGGTTCCACGTGTACAGAGTTCACCTTTCATCAAGAAAATAAGACCGTATCTGCATTCCACTTTGTATTTACTCGTTGAAATAAATTTATGCCCACTTGACTTACAGCAAAACAGCAAAAGGTGTGACAATCCAGCATCAACGCATAATGTCAATATTTAAACACTGAAAGCTTAACCATGAAGAGATGTGAGTTGATAGACAACTTGAGCCACATCAAAGTAGAATAGATGTGAAGCATGAAAAATATACAAAATCCACTACAAAAGAGTTTAAATTATGCTACATAACAACAACCTTTTCAATGTTAACGAAATGTCAACTCAGCTTATAACGTAGCAGTGCCATAAAAACGTAAAAAAAACAAAAGTAATAATGTAAAATTTTTTTTTCTATATTTTATGCAATCGTTATCGGTTCATGCCTTTCAATTTCGAAAGCATTTTTTGTCGCTCTTTAATCAGTTAAGCCACAAATAAAAACACAAACAGCTATACAATGAAATGTCATTATGAGCTTTTGGCCAACTTTGGCATGCTTTCAAACAAGTATTGGTGACTATCGCCATTTATGGCTGTGAATCACTTTCATTTTAGCGCATAGTTTAAATGTTTTAATCAAATAACAACAAAAAATTCGTGGCATGTTTTGATTGATTGTTGATTGACAGCTGAGTAGTGCAAGAATTTATAATTATTATTAAATTGTAGACTTCATCAAATCAATCTTAAAGTCAGAAAACGGATAACCTATAATTATAAACTAATTTCAAATAAGGTAAATATTAACTTTCCAAACCTACTGATGAGATATGTTTAAATATGTTTCTTTAAATAAATAAATATTGATTTTGCTAAGCACCCATATACATAAAACCAGTAAATACAGAAACACTGGAAAATATATTACATATTTTAAGTTGGGCATCGAGAAAAAAATTCCTGAAAATTTTATTCAATTCTATACCAAAGCTCTCGAGTGATGCGCGCACAAACATATAGACATACAGACAGAAAACTGTTATTTTAGTTTAAATGTGCTTTAATCGTTTTCAAACATTTCATGCACATACCAATGAAAAAGCTTAAGTGCCATTTGACTTCATGACAATTTATTTTAAACGTTTGCAAATGAAAACCAAACCAGTGCCGGTGAAAAAAGTGCTTCATTGCTGCCACTTTCAATGTCAATGACACTCGCTGACTGGCAACATTGAACTTAATTTCAAATACAATTCACTCAACATAAAACGTGTTCCAAGGAAAGGGAAAGAGCTGGAAAATATGACGGCAAAGTCTTTAATTTTTTCCCACGCAGCACACAAGACGCAAGCAAGAGCGTTTTTTGTCTTCGAACATAAATTTCAGCACTTCAAATTCACTTTCGCTGCGCATAATTAATTGCTTGCGTGCCTTTTAAAGACTTCAAATGTTTTAATTTATTTCAAACTAGTTTGCTTTTATTTATTTAACCATTTTATTTTATTGTTGTAGTGCATTTTTTGTTAACGTTGCACTTGACTTAAAAGCTCATTACACACGCAAAACAACAAAAACAAAAAGTAACTCAAAACAAGAAACGTTAAAATATAAATCAGTTAGAAAGCACGAATTCGAATGTGAACAAAACCAAAATGGTATACTCGTAAATAGAAAGTAGTGCACGCACTTGTAGAGCAAATGTACTCTACGAAGGTAGAAGATGAGAAGAGATAAGAATGTGGCAGAAGCAAGTTAAAATTTAAAATTGAAATAAGTTTTATATTTTGAGATTAATTCAAGAAGCACGCACAAAATATGAAAAAGGCAAGCTGGAAATTTGATTAACTCAAAACTAAACTAGTTCAACTCTCCAATTTTTACGCCGATCTAGGAAAGCTCTAAAGTACCATCACAAACGATAATAATTTCGATAAAAATTATAATTTTTTTTTTTTTTTCTAATATTTTTTAAACAAAAATTCTCGAAAACCCTGCAGTTTTTAGCCAGAAAACGAAAAAAAAAATTTTGAATTAAAAAAAATCCCATTTCAGCTGTGAGTAACTGTATATACTTACGACTGTGCTTTAAACACTAGCAGTAGGTCAGTTGAGAGGCGATGACCGGCTATGTCAGTGTGTTCATATGTATGTATGTGTATCGCTATACAACTTTACTCACATTTGTGCTATACTTGGCCAATTAAGAAAGTAGCAAAAAAAAAATTTATTGCTAGTGAAATAAGCGCTAACAGTTAAAATTAAAACAGAAACTGCCATTTCAGCTATTCCAACACACTTTCACACATACTTTCATACATATTTGCGCATACATAAATACATAAATAGATGAACAACAGCAAACGTACACAAAACGAGAAACTGTGAAACTTTAATGAAAATCAAATGAAATTGCAACACAATCGGACGTGTTGATCAATGAGATGCTGCGCAGCAAACTAAAAAAAAGTAAAAAAAAAAAACAAAATACAAAATGACAGCAGCTGTCAAAATAGCAATGGTGCTCGGTCCGGTTAGTTAGCGTTGCTTTCATCAAGTAATTCAGCGCTTGAGCAGACTACAAAAGTTAAGCGAATCGATTTATTCACGCAGTTTTCATTAGACGCATTGAATGAAGAAACAGATGCGCATGCGTACCTGGATTTTGTGTTGATAACGCGTTTTATGCTAAATTTTTGTATGAATGTAGGCAAGTCAGTAGACATGTACTATAGCCAATGCGTGTCAGTGGTGTATAAGAAATGTTTGTGAATTTGTTGTTTTTTTTTTTTGTTTGTCTGCTTTTGTCAGTTTCTTCCGTTTCCAACGATGGCCAATTGATTGAATCACAAGTAGCAACATGCCAATTGTTGTCTGGCCGCTGGTAAAAATTTATTATTTATTATTTTTTGTAATTTTTTACTTTCAATTTACAGCGCACGTTTTCAACTTTGTGGCCTTTTTCCGCATAATTTCAATATTCTGCTGATTCATTTCTCTTTTATACGAATTTGCTTGATTAGCAATGCGCATGCAATACAAATGGATGAGGAATGTTGTTGTTCTAGCTGTAAGAAGTTCTTGTATTTGTAGGCTCAAATCGTAACAGCTTTGCATGCAGCAATATCAAACACAGTCTCGTACTCTATGTAGTTTATTTCATTTCTGAGCTTTGTACTCCTCAGCTTTCGCTTAGCATAGCTTTTCTAATGCGCTCACTAACTTTCAACATTTTTTTTACTCATTAAACTTTTACTCATTGGCTGTGCTTTTAATCGTAATTTCAAGCTAAGTAATTATTCATTATTTTTCTAGCTGCCGCTTGTCTTAAGAAGTTTTCGGCTTTCAGCCATTTTATTTTTTTTACTATTTTTGTTGTTAAATTTCTTTGAGCTCTTTTTCTATAGCATTTCACATTTTTTATTGCTACTTAATAACGGCAAATCTCAACATAACTGTTGGTTATTAAAAATCATTTCCTACCAAACATTGAAAATCATTAAAGTGCCGCACCGCCTTCGCCACCACAACCACCGCTCCAATAAATGTGCACTGCTCAAGGCGCATGTTGGTTAATGCAGTCGCTGCTTCCTTAAACGCAATTGTTGTTGTTGTATATTTGTATGGAAAGTGTCCGCCTGTTGCCACGGCCACGTCCAAACATTTATTGCCGCCCTCGGTAGTACATATGTATGTATGTCAGGCATTTGGCGTGTGTGTGGGCTTCTCAAGAATACATCAACTCGGCTGCATGCACCCTATAGATATTTAAATAGTTGCTTACTTAGGCTTCTAGTTTAGAACTAGTGCTAAAGTAACTAGTTCGATTGCAGCTAGATTTTCAGCAATTCAAACGTCAGGAAAATATTTATTTAAAATAAAATTTTAACGGTTTGCAGTTTATAGACTGCATTCGCAAAGTATTAGCACAGCGAAATGTGAAGCTTTTAAAATATTTGTTGGTTATTTAGTATGTGTACGCGCATCACTCACAAACCGCTACTTGAAAATAATTGTAATTTTACTCAAATCTTTCTACATGCCTAACTTAAAGTTTAGGATATAATTCATTTTTTTTAAATTCTAACATAATACAGTGATGGTAATAAAAGTTAACTGCTAAAATAGAAAATTTCAAAATTATAGAAAAAAGCAGAAAGTTTATAATATCAAGTATATTATTGAAGTTTCAAATCATCGCAAAAGTATTCAACAGCTAATTGCTATAAGCTCTCACCTACTTTGGATCTCAAGATGATCTAATGGCGCAGTGGACATGTCGTTTGGTATGCACGAGACATGTACCAGTTAAAAACTAGCGATATTATCTACATGTTATCAATGTATGTATGTAAGTAAGCATACACCCAGGCTCTCATTAAACATTTTTGTTAGCCCGCATTAACTCTTTCGAGCAATTTCTACCTCATCTTGACTGCCGCTTACTTTCACACGCACACTTACGTACGTATGTGTGTATGTATGTAGTTGAGTTGTTGCAGCGCCTGCGGCATACTTTTCACTCTCTTCTTTTGTCATGGTTATAAATTGAATTATTTATTAAGAACAATTTCATGCTTCCTTCAAGGAAAGCTTTGGGTTATTTGTAGTTTCAATAAACTCGTACGAGCACAATATTTTTTGGTAGGCGGGCGTTTGTCGATTTATCTTTTAAGTAGTTTTTTTGTTGCGTTGAGCATACGTAACATGGTATCTTTCACCAAAAAAAAAAAAAATACAAAAACAAAATAAAAACTACTTCTTTCGAAATTACTTACATGTAATAAAGTAATTAAATCATGACAATGAAATGTGCTCTTGTGCTTGAAGATTGATTGTGTGGCCAGTTTTTTGTGGTATCAAATTTTTGTGATAAACGTCACTTTCGGTAAAATGATAAATCGTGTTGATCTTTTAATTTGGTTCAATCAATGTATAATAATGACCGAATGTATTGAGGCAAACGGAATTCGAGTTAAGTGGACCACTTAAGGTTATTATAAAAAAAAAAAATTCAAACAATGAGGACGATCTCTAAAGGATCCCCCATGCATGAAAACAATTATGCAGTCCAGTGGCTCAATTAATTTGAATACCTTAATTCGCTCTTAAGAGTATATAATGCTTAGTTTAACACGAATTAAAATTGTCTTACTTGTAGAATATACATACATATATTACGAGTACATCTGCTTATTAGCTTCACATTACGCAAATAATCCTAATACAAACTAACAAAATAGTTGTCTACCTATTATTGATTAATTATCAATGGAAGCGTAAACAATTTTTAATTTGCTCCATGTCAATGGCTTGCTAATGATATTTGCTTATAATTAAGTCTATTGATAGAGACACATTTTATGTCAACTTTAAAGCCCTATAAATACTCAAGATGCTGCAATTCTATAACACAGTTCAAGTGCAAGTTTAAATGAAAAATGTTCACGAAAGTGTTTGTATTAATTTGTATTGCAACGGCAATTTTGCAAGATTTCAGTGCAGCACGTCGACCCCACAGTAGGGAGGACTACGACTACGACAGTAGGGAGTACTACGACGACGACTACGATTACTGGGGGCGGTCAACGCATTGTGTCAGCAATGATGATAGCAATTGGAATGAAGCTCATATCGATAATGAATACGATTTTTACAAATTGCCAAAACTGGCATTTGCTTTGAATAACATTTACAAGGACGACTTAGTATCCTACAAAAAAATGGTTCGCCTGCAAATGTATTTATACAAGTTATTCACAGACAAAAATGATGATAATGCTGATTATGCCTTCGATGTGGCTTATTATTTCTCAAAAATTAAAAATAATAATTTTTACAAAAAATTATCCAGCGCTACACAAACAACCCTCGATGAATATGTCGATTATTTGCCAGACTCCGCTAAAGCGTTATTCTTTGATGACACCTTTTGCTTAATGAATCGCAAATATGATGCTGAATATTTATATGCATCAAATACAAAAATTGATAATAAACGTAATTATGTGTTTGTAAGCACCAAAGATGATTTCAATCAAAAAGCCAAAAGCGAATGGAAAACAACAGCCGTTGATGCATCTACAAGCCGTGAAACAAAATTGAAATTTACACTAAAAAATGTTCAAACCAATCATTTTGCTTATGTGGAACGTAATTCTTATAATGGTAAGAGAAATTTGGTGGCCACTTGGAATGATAGCGCTAAGCCCGCAAATGTGGATTGGAACGTCAAACTATACCAAGATCAATTGATATTCAGTCAAAATGGGCGTGTTATATGCGCCAGTGATACGTTGAAAAGTGATAGTAGGCGTTATGTTTATGGTGTGGATGAAAATGGTGAGGCTGATGTGGCATGTCAATGGCTCGCCTTGGAGTGTCCCGCATGAAATGGATAAATATGCAAGTTAAATGTATTCAATAAAATGCTGTATATAGAAGTATATTAAATAAATATGAGCTTATGAAATGCATATTGTTGAAATGAATTCTGGCGCTCAATACTAGCTTAATGTCAGCACTGAGGTATACTCAAAATTCAGTCAAAAAATTCAATCGATTTAAACTCTTGAAATTCCATACAAAAACAACTTACAACTACAACATCTTAAGTGTATTCAAATGCCACTTTATACGCATCCATTTGTCTGTTTCTCTTCTGAAAATACAATTCAATCATTTCGCATTTAGTAGCCTCAAACTGCCTTTTGGCATCTGTTTGATAATTACGTTTTGTAATTAAAATTCATCTTAAATGGGTTACAATGAAATTGCCGACTTTTCCTGATCGCATCTTCTTTTCTGTTGTTGTTTCATTTCACAACATTCAGCTATAAATTGTTTTTGTTATTTAATTGCCTTGTTTTTTTTTTTGCAAATCGCCTTCTATGGTTGCATATCAGTAGTAATTTCTTCAACCTACTTTCGATTGCCACATGCCACATGTTGCACAGCAAGCTGCAACTTAATAGATATATATGTATGTACTACGAATCTATCGGCTACACCAAGCGAAAAAGTGAGCTACTCGTATTGCTCCAAACACTATATAACAACGTTCAATTTTTTTTAGTCAAGCATGCCCCGTTATACGAAAGTGGGCATGGTTGTCAAACCAATTTGCCTCACTTTTGACAGGAAAAATGCAGCAGTTTCTTTCTGTTTTAGTTACGATGATCAGATAATCTCTCATCTACCGCACAAGGACCTTTCATTGGAGACATTGCTTTGATCTAGCACTAGAACTAGTACTATTATAAAAGGGTAGAGTTATAGGTGCATTGCGAGCTAGTCGAGTTTTCTGCTGGGGTATGCACTCAATGCATATATGCATTTTCATGACTCCTGAATTGATGTTGAAGATGCCCTCTTTCTTCTGAATCATTCAAATTGCAATTTTTATATACATCTGTCCATGTCATGAGTAATAAATAATTGTAGCGATTTTAGTTTCAGAGAATGCCAAACACATCAAGCAACTGTTGAGGTAGCTATGATGATATTCATGCAAATAATGAGCGGTGTAAAAATTTTAGTTTTAGGAAAAGTTAGCATAAGGAGATGATAAAAAATAGTTAGTCTGCTAAAAGTTTGATTTTGAAATTTATTAAACAAATTCTTCAAAAAAGTCAACTCGAATTTTAATGACATTCGATTACTTTTTATCTTCAAATCGTATTTAAGGTATCATCTACGATCGACCTACCTACCATCCATCATTTTAAAATCGTTTGAATCTGTAAAATTTTGTGAAACATAAAAAATATGCCACCTTTCACAACATACTTTTTTTTATTATTTACAAGTTCATTAAATAAAAGTGAAAATTCATTCATTACCTTTTTACTATCACCAAATGTAGGCTGAACACTTAACACCTCCTCACAAGCGTTAATTATTCAGCAACTACTTAAGCAAGAAGATAGTCAAACAATGAAAAAAAAAAAACAATAAAAAAATTAAATGTGTTAATGTTTTAATGCAAAAATGCTAACATAATTTGCAGCCTCCTTATTTTTGCTTTCAACTCAACCAAATTGATGATTACTCGCTTTACAAGCTTCATTAGTCAGCAAATCTGATCTTTGTGGGCACTTCTCTATACATATATAGGTAGTAAATATAATTATTGTTGTTGAAGGTGTTGCTATTTGTTTTTTTTTTCTTTTGGTGAGCCATCTGCAAACGCAAAACTAATAAAAACAACCAAATATTATTCAACTTGATTTTTCTCTCTTCAGAAAGTTCAAATCATAACTTTTCACGATTATTAAAAATAATAAAAAAAATCAAAATTATTGAAAAGTAGCCAAACATTTGTTTTTTAATTATTTGTAATTTTTTTAAATTTTTTAAATCGTAATCAATTTATAATTTTCTTTTCTTGAAAACAATTAAAATATTTACTACGAATTAAAAAATCCGTCTAACCAATTAATTAATAATTACTGATCAAATTTAACCGAGGAATAGTTCTGAACTAGTTGACGACTAGTTGGGTTGACTACAGACTCATTTTTGCGAACTTCGTAATTTAATTATTTATTTATGCATGTGGGTTTTATTTTGTGATAACTGCCATCTTTTTATGGTAATGTTAATACTTTTTATAATTACTTTCTATTTCAATATTTAATAAGCAAATTGAAATGTGTTAATTAGCGAAGAAATGTGTGTGAACTTAGCTTAAGTTGGGTAATGATTATATCAGTCCTTATATAACAATAGGTAGGTAGGTAGGTGTAATGGCTGCGACCACATATGTAATTTTTTATATTTATTTTCTCCACAATTAAACTAAAATACGTAATGTTGCTGTCTGAGGTGTAATGTTGACGTCATTAATTTTGCATACGTAATAATTATAAAATTACTCATAATTACTGAAACTTTAACTGAGTTATATGTACATATGTGTCTGTATATTTTTTTCTTTATGAAATGACTCAATCTTTATCGTTAATAGAGCGCGTCTCATGGTCAATGCAATAACAACAACAATCTTAATGATGCAACCCAATAAACAAAAAAAGAAGTATACTCGTAATTATGCATTTACATATGTATTTATATTTTTTATATACCTACATACATACATTTATTCATGTTTATTTGCGAACTTCATGCAATCATTTACTTAATAATAACACACAACTTTCACATGAAGCAACAGAAATAAACAACAACTTTTTGCATGCATTTGATTTTATCGAAGGCAGACCGCAAGCGGCAAAAATACTTGGTTTTATAATTAGTGGCGCCAAGACTTCCGCAAATAATAAAAATAATCAATTTATTTGTATTTGCATTTTTTTCTAAGCGCAATAGAGCTACATGTGTACAAAGTTTGGGAAATTTTGAGTGGAATATTTTAATATTTTTGTTGTAAATCACGGGACGTCTTCTTAGTATAAAAGCTTGGTTTATTCTGTGTTCAAAAAAGTGACAGTGAATTTAAAATAGTGTCTTCCTCGTTTCAACTCGGTGCTGGATAGGTTGGCCCTATATCATGCACCACCTCTTCAATTCATTCCAGAGTTAACTGATATTTAACGCAATTTTACCTTCGCTAAGGTGCATGTTATGTAAATGTTTTTTCACATCTCTTACACGACAAACAAGTTTTCTTCACACACAAAAAGGAAAGGAAATTAACTCTAAAACTACATTTAACAGGTTTCCGCCCACTCCTTGCCACACGAAAGTGCACCTCAATTTACGAGCTTTATAAACGCATAAATCGCTTAATTAGCAGACATTTTGAACTCTCTTAAGGATTGTGTGAAGATGACAACTATTCCACGCTATTATGCGCATAACAATAATGTTGCACAATGAAGGTATTGTTTGTTACACCATGAACTGAAAGATACATCATTGTATATATGTTTGTATGTGGGCAAAATAAATTGCACTTGTTGCAACATGCATATGACACTTTTCACTATTTCCGCTGGAATGCGTTGCAAACGAAAGTGTAGAGCAATTGTCACAATTGATGAGTTCAACGGCAATTGTTGTTTGCTGTTGCATGCAATTGCTATGAATCTTATAGAGTTTTAGTGCAATTACAAAAGTGCTTTCTGCTCTGTCAAGCATTGCACTCGAGGACAACAACAAAAACATAAACACATACACAAACAACAAAGATGATAATCGTGCCGGGAAAGCAACGAGTTGTAAACTACTTACTATACATAGCTAAATAGAAAGATTTACTTGGTTTTTGCAACACTGAATATTCCATTATTCTACAAAACTTTCAATTTTTCTGGGTTCAAGATTGGTTCCTTTCGAACCTTTTTTGAAAGCAGTCAAAAAAACATTATAGTTGTAAGTGGTCCACTGCCGAAAAGAGAGAACAGAGTCCAAGTAGTTGACCCCCGTTTAAATTTTTTGTTTCAGTCCCCTTCAAATTGTTTGAAAATAAAGATATATGTAGTTATAGGCATGTTTTTGTATATTAACATTTTTATTTTTTTATTGAATTTATTTTATGTTGCTACATAAATTCGTATGTTTATTTATATGATTTCTTTCTTTGTTTGTTGTATTCCTATTACGTTTTTTATTATTTTTTATTTAACGTTTAATTAGCAGAAAATTATGGGTTATTAAACAACGATTGCAACAATAGCAATACAACCAACAACATTTCATATGTGAAGACAAATATAAATATAGACAAATAATAGTTATGTATGAATATGCAAACATGTCTACCACATAATTCACGCATTCGTCGAATATGCACGCATCGTGGTATTATACCCACCAAAAAATGTGTAAGCTTTTTTGGATCAAAATGCCTAAGATGGATGGAAATGTTTCAGAAATAAAAAAACCATCTTTAGAAATCATAGCAGATTTTTAAACCATTTTACTAAGTTCACGTCTTTCTCTGAGCGAACTCAAGTAAAGCAGGACTACTTTCATAATCACTTACACCATTTTTTGTTGCCTTTAAAGCACATACACTCAACATAAATACAGTTATTTAGCAATAACATAGCAGGCTTGTACAGGTGCTCTTTGTGGCATGACTTCTGCCTGCTATTATTGCCTTATGTTGCATGCCATCGCATAAACTACACGATTGATTATTATTGTTATTGTTGTACGGTATTGTATTTGCTTATATGTTATTATTATCATTATTATTGCCACGTATCACCGCACCGACCGCAGTTCAAGTACTTTGGCATTTTGTTGTTGTTTCGGTTACTTGATTGGTTGTACATTTGAATGGTTGACTAGCTGACTGTCACATAGCGACGGCCCATGACAGTTTTTTGACCTCTTAATAACCAACAACGTCATAGTGGTCGCTGCTGTTGCAGTAAAATGGCGCTGTCGGTGCTTTATGCGTTGTTGTTCCAAACTGAAAAACCGTTATGCTCAATGCACACACAAATAAACGAGCGGACATACCAAAGAGCGCTTAGTCACTTGTCGTCGGTTGCATATGAAGTCATGCAATGCGTTTCCTTTTCTTTTTTTTTTGTTTCGTTCTGCTATCTTCACTTATTTATATTTGAGGGTTTGTCATTATCTTAGCTGTTGTTGTTGTTGTTGTTGTTGTTGTTGCTGTTGCTATGCTCGTGGCTATTCATGTTTTGTTGCATTTTACTGAAATTTTTAAGAACAAGTCGACATATTTAATTTAGCTTTCGCTCTCAGAGTAGTTTTAAGGTTGTTTTGGGGAGAACTCATTTTCGGAAATTAAGAAATAAACGATTTTGTAGAAAAGGTTCTTAGTTTTTGAGGTTTTTTTCTCATAAATATAAACACATTTAAGTGGAGAAGAAAATAATATTAATTTGTAAAGGCCTACCCTGACTAGTTTCAACTGGTCTCATTGTTTTAAAACTGTCAAACCTATAAGATTTCAGTTACTAGTGCCCACAAGAGAGCAGAGAGTGCATACCCTTGAGTCCATAATATAGCCACTTAAGCCTCCTAGCTCCAAGCTGTTTTTTTTCACTCATGGCGTCCGCCCTTCAAAAGATCATTGAGCTCACTTCCTTTCAAAAAGCTTGTTTTGCGCAGAGCTTTAAACAAATAAAAAACAGCGTATTTTATATAATATATATACATTTTCGGAAACTTAAAGAAAATATGTATAATCCCCCACCAAAAAATAAAAATCTCTGAAATATTGTCATCTCTCATCAACATTTAGCCATCGGGTTATTGCCATACCAAATGCACTCTTAATAACGCACCACACGCCACATTTCAACAGCGCATTAGAAATACCAAAATCCTAGCAAGTAAGTAAATAATCCGCGCACAATTTTTATGGCCCAACAACAAGCTAGACGCGTCTATAAAGTAGCAACAAACAGCAGCAGCTAAGCATGTTGCAGCAACAAGTTGCAACCAAACCGACTGCTAACAACCTGTGTGGGTCTGGCTGGCTGGCTAGACAACGCGCCGCGTCAACTTTCCATTTTCAATTTTTTGTACAAAATTTTCACAACAACAACAACGGCAAACACAACAGCATTAAAAGTGTGTAGACGACAGCCACAAAAACGGCTTTTCATTTGTTTTTTTTTTATACCCAGCGTACTAGTACTAGTACAAGGGTATTATAACTTTGTTGGGATAACGGTTGGTTGTACAGGTATAAAGGAATCGAGATGGATATAGACTTCCATATATCAATATCATCAGGGTCGAAAAAAAATTTGATTGAGCCATGTCCGTCCGTCCGTCCGTCCGTCCGTCCGTCTGTCCGTCCGTCTGTCCGTTAACACGATAACTTGAGCAAATAATGAGATATCTTCACCAAACTCGGCATGCGTACTTATTTGGGTTCAGAATAGATTGCTATTGAAAATGGGTAAAATCGGACCATAACCACGCCCCTTTTTCGATATCGAAAATTTCGAAAAACGTATAAAACGGGTTAATTCAATATCAGAAGCAGCTACAATGATAAAATTTGCAATATGTATTGATTTAGGTGTTCTAAGGCCGATTTTATCAAATTTTTTTAAAAAGGGCGTGGCACCGCCCACATATATTTGAAGAAATTTTCAAATTTTGACTCTCAATAACTTCAGCACAGTTTATGCTAGTACAACGAAATTTTGTAGAGGGCATACTATTGTTGTGTTAAATTCAGATATAGAAAATAAACGAAATCGCTTAGCGACCACGCCTTCTTTTTCATAAAAGTTATATTGAAAGGAGGTGGAAATATTGAAAAGTCCATATCTAATTAACTGATACAGCTATAATAATATAATTTGGTACATACATCAATTTTCATATTCTTTACATTATTTTTGCAAAATTTTGGAAAGTGGGCGTGCCACCGCCCACTTATGAGTCACGCAATTTTCAAATTCGACTGCTAATAACTTCAGAACGGTGTGAGATAGATTTACGAAACTAGGTACCAGGCATCTTATGTTTATGTAGAGTACTACCATAGAAAATAAGAAAAATCGGTGAACGACCACGCCCACTTTTGGACTAAAGTTCTCTAAACGAGAGTTAGGAAACCGGAATATGCAATATCTGTTTAACTGATAAAGATATAATGCTAAAATTTAGTACACTCATTCACTTGATGATGTTATTAGTGATGTTTAAAGGTTTTTTGGTAATGTTTTGGAAAATGGGCGTGGCACCGCCTACAAGTGAATAAACAAAATATCAACATTTCACTATTAACAAGCCACTGTGAAAATATCATAAAGATCTGCAATGAAAACTGATCTTCAAATAGGGACAAACAACATAATAAAATCCGTGGGCGTGCCACCACCCACTGTTTTAAAATTATGTAAATATTGATTAATGGACACATATATCCGTATATCAAAAATTTCACAAAATACGTTAAAAGTTATGGGCATGGCACGCCTTCTTTTCCAAAGTTATATATAGGACATGGTATCACCATTGAAAAGATTGATTGAGTACTTTTGGCTCATGTAAGCGGTTAATGCTTTATAAGCAAGGGCCGTGGCCGCGCCCACCAAATTCGCTATTGTTTAGGCTGGGAATAGATTGGTTTTTAAAATGGGCGAAATCGGATGAAAACCCCGCCCCCTTTTTCTGGAAACTAACGCTGGGTATTAAATGTTCGGTTCACCCGAACTTAGACTTCCTTACTTGTTTTGTTTTGTTTTGTTTTTTTTTGGCAGTCGTGTTGTTGTTGTGCATTTAACGTACTTTGTATTAGCTCTTATTATAGTTGTTGTTGTTGTTGTTGCTTATTTGATGTTGCAAGCAATATTTTATTGCCAATTCGGAAAATTGCATACGCAAGCGTTTTTAAGTAGTATGTGCGCATGTGTGTGTGTGTGGGTCTGTGTGTGTGTTGGAACGTGTGTTGCACTCAGCCGCTTGAGACGGACTGGAAATTGAACTGTCGGCTTAAGTCGTCAACAAGCAGTTAATATACATACATACATATGTACAACCGCAACAAAAAGGAAAAGCAATAACGCCAACCAACAACTTGTTGCCGTCTGTGGCATGTTTGTGGCAACTTGCATTTTCATCTTCTCACTTTTCAAATTTATGACCATTGCAAATTTTAGTAGACAAATTTTCCTGTCTGCCGTTTGCTGTGGTGCGACGCATCTCCTTGGGGTTTGCTACTTTTTTTTGTTTACTTTTTTTTTTGGTTGTTTGTTGACGTTATGCCTTGACTTGGGCTTAGTGGCTGTTTGGTTTTCCTTTCACAAACATTTTAAGCGCTTTTGTTAAAGTGTTTGGTGTGCTCCAAGTGAAATGGGGAAAATAATCACAAATTGTTGTTGTTTTATTAATTTTGTTATCATTTTTTAAGGCTGCAACCGGTTGCTTGCTTCTTTTTCTGGAATTTTTTTTTTTTTGGTTACAAAATCGTTCGCATAAATCGTTGAAAATGAAAGTGAAATTGATTTAGATGACTAAAAGTTTATTGCGTGGCATGTTTTGTGTTTTTAAAGCAATCAAGTCGATAACTTCTTTTTAACTCGATCACAGAGTATTTTAAGAGAGATTTTAAAAATTGTTTACAGATTAAAAAAACAGTTCAAAATCTTGAAAAATGTATGCGTAATCTAGAGAATTTGCAATCCTATTATTGGCGGTGTAAATTAGTTGGTTTATCGCTAGCTAGAGGTCAGCAATTTTAGTCACTTACTTTTTTTCATTTTCCTCAAAACAAAGCAAATTAGAAAGATTTTTGTTATTGTCTTTGAATTGTTTTTATTTACTAACTACTTCCTTGGCAAAGGACTTTTCCATTTTATTTATTTTGCGCTTTTACTACAATAAAGAGACAGTCTTTTCACTGCAATATTTTTAGGATAAATTTTTTTTCCGTGTACTTTAATCTATTCAGCATAAAATGCCAGCCAACCAATTACAAACGCTCATAATTAGTTGCAATCATTGATTTGTGCAACATTCAACTAATTAATGAAAAGCACATATTTTTTTGTATGCGCCTCCACCATATTACATAATTGCTCAAAGTTTCATTTTCATGACCCAAAAACAAAAGTCTGATTGTTATTGGTGTAATTTCAAGCTAAATAAATGGATGCTCCCTATTTCCGTGCATTAGCTTCAAGCGTGAATATCAGCAAATTAAACTGTTCAATCAGCTAACCAAACAGACAATACACCATTTCACTTCCGTTTTGGTGTAAAAAGGAAATTGTGCTTTATTAACAACAACAATGACGCATCGGTTACTAGCCCATTGCAAGAGTAAATTGTTGAATGGAAATTAGGTGAATGTAATTTTTCGAGCTAAATAGGCTTTTAGTGACTAGAGTGTATTGGGCTTTTGGAAATTATTGAGGTCCATAAAGCTAGCAGAGCAAAGTTAGCAGAACAAAAAACTAACTTATGGACAATGATGTGCTCCAAATGTGCTAATTAAGTGCCCTAATCCCAAAAAATGTGCTCCTCTATTTTTGTCAAAAAATGATGTTCTGCTAGCTTTAGGCTAAACCTAGCAGAGCAATATGCGTAAACAGTGAAACAAGACAGTTAGCGCAAATGTTATTATGCAGAAATTATGTGCTCCAAATGTGCTCTTGAAATAACCTACCCTCCAAAAAATTACTGTGGTGCAGTGAAATAACGCCCAAGGAAATAACGCCCATGGGCCTTATTTCCTTTTTAAAAAGGAAATAAAGCCCATGGGTGTTATCACCTTTTGCTGATGGGTGTTATTTCCTTTTTCGAAGAGAAATAAAGCCCACGGACGTTAAAAACGAATTAAAACAAGCTGATTGAAGAATTAAGTATATGGTTTTCTTTATTTCAATAAATTTGAACATATTTGATATGTTTTTATAAGGCGGGGTGCAATATCGCCTTGTGAAATAAGCCCTTTAAGGCCTTATTACACTATTGAAAGTGAAATAAGGCCTTTATTTCAAAAAAGGCTTTATTACACTTCGAAAGAGAAATAAAGTCTTAAAGGCCTTATTGCTCTTTCATTTTTTTTAATGAAACAATAATATTCTAATTCTTTTTGTATTTTATTGAATAGTTACACACAAATTTCACGTTAACCAAAGAGGGAAACGTGGCACGCGGAAGGACATCACCGTGGCGGTAGCCACGGCTATGGCACACACCCGGAGTTGGAATGGCGTAGCCCAGGGTTATTTTTTGAAGCGCGGCCGAAGGCCGCCTACGCGGAAAGGTGTTCTGCACCTAAAAATCGTGGATCGGGCCTCCGTAACTATAATCCGAAGGGGGAAAAGCAATATTTTGTTTCTGTGAAAAGTTATTAGTGAAAAACCGAAAATTGTCCGGGGTCAGATCCCCAATTCGGGGCCCCATCCACGTTTTTTATGTGCAGGACACCTTTCCGCGTAGGCGGCCTTCGGCCGCGCTTCAAAAAATAACCCTGGGCTACGCCATTCCAACTCCGGGTGTGTGCCATAGCCGTGGCTACCGCCACGGTGATGTCTTTCCACTCTTTTCTCACAGGGTAATTTGTGAAAAAAATGCTAATCAATAGTTCGTGTTGCTCGCGTAAAATCCTATGGGCGTTATTTCTCTTTTAAAAAGGAAATAAGAGCCATGGGCTTTATTTCTTTTTGCAGATGGGCGATATTTCCATTTAAAAAGGAAATAAGGCCCATGGGCGTAACATAACACCTGAGCCAAATAATAAAATAAAATAAAAAATAATAATAACTTTAAAAAACAACTCGCCTTCTCTAAAGCTTAGACAATTGGTTTAGCATTTTTAGAGTAGCTCGGAAGTATTTTTGAACTATTCGGTAGGAAATCGTAGACTTAAACGACTTTCGGTAAAATGGCTTCAATATATCTTTTTTTTGAACTAGGTCAAAAATTCTTTGCGTTGCTGCCAATGAAAATAAATGTAGTCCCAACCGAAATAGAAAAATTTTTCTTTTGCTATTATAAAGTTGTGTGACAACGCTCAGAAAAAAATCTTTCACAATCGAACAGTATTTTCTTCCGCAAAGCTAAAATATTCATCACAACTGTTAAAAATTAACTTAAGCTACTGCACACCAATAGTTTTTTGAATCTGTCATACTGCCCTACTTGACTAACTTCTTTCATGCAAACCACGTCATAAACATTGAACTTGAACATTTGGCTGCACACAAATTTACTTCCAAAAAAAAAATTTAAAAAAAGCAGCTAAAACTGTCTGTGTGTGTTATTTATGTACATGTTTGTAACAAGCATTGGAAAAGCTGCATTTACTTTTCAACGTTTTAGTAAATTGCTTATTAACACAAAGTCGTAAAGAGATTAATGGTACTAGTTTTTCTAGTTTGACAATTATCAACCTAGATTTTTGGCATTTTTTTGTGCTTAGGTTTTGAGACCAATGTTCTCAAATGTAAGTAGCAAAAAAAACTTCAATATAAATAGGTTTAAAGTGCAAAAAAATGCGGCAAAAGCTCGAAGCTTTTATACAAATTTTCAAAGATATATCACTGCAAGTTTAGAATTTGTAGGACACATCAGAAATATTTAAAATAAATTTTTCATAAAGCTACTTTCTCAAAAGTTATTCGCGATTAACTAAAAACAACGTTTATTATATTTTATATAAGCTTTCCAGATTTATTAAGTTTATTTCTTTACTTCCTACTTCTTTTCATTTTTTCTTCTCTCTCTCTAATATCCCTATCCCTGAAGAGCTTTGGACTACTGTAAAACATAAAGTCTCTTGAGGAAAAGTTGGGGTTTTGGGAGCTTTTTTAAAGAGCTTTTGCTTTCTTATGAAAATCTTTGTAATTCCATTCCGCTACTTTGAAAGAAATGCTCAAAATATATTTAAATAACCAACACGTAGCAACAAAAGCGTAACGGAATTTGCTTTTGCATGTATAGCTGTAAACTATATTAATAATAAAAAAATACATTTAAATTGTCACAGCTGAAAGCGCTTCTACGCATGCGCGTTGGCCAGCGCGAATATTAGCAAAACGTGAAATCGATTTTAAAATAAATTTGTGTCAAAGCTGTTTGGAATTCTTTTATTATGCAAAGTCAAATGAAATCAAACAACGGGGAAGTAATCAAAAAGAAAAAATTAAAAAACGTATGCCCTCCATACAATAAAGCGCGTCTTACGCCTATCCCAAAGACTTATGTAACAATAACTACAGTGGATTTTTGTAAAGCTTTCTACAGTTTTGTTGTTTTTGTTTGTATTGAATAAACCTTTTTAAGATGTACAAATTGAACAAAGCTCTCAACAACCAAACATTTTTGGCGACTCATCAGCCGCCCAGTAACATAACTGACGCGCATTGACGCCACGTTAAATATGTACGTATATAACATGCATATGTATGCTTATATATACATACAAATACATACGCGTATATATGCGTTATGCTGTTCAAATAACAATGCGAAAATGTGAAATAAAAATAAATAACCAAGCAACAAAGTAGCGCTATTCAACATGAGAAAAAAATGAAAGAAAACGTTAGCCATAGGCATTAAACGGTATACAACAATCACAATTACAACAACGAACATTCAATATTCACAAGTAATCACAACAACAAACAGCAAGCTCAATAATTGTACCCTTCATGAAATGGTGTTTAATTTTACTTCGATCTTAAAAAGGTTCCTTAACTTTTTAGATATCTGATCTATAGCTATGCTAGTTCTGAAATAATACGAGCTCAGATCCTTGGTAGTTGCTTGGCGAATTTCGCTTAGAAGACACTTCGTTCCATTCGTGAGGCAGCTCACCTGCTATCGAACTCAAATGCGTCCCTTGGTTATTTTCGAATAATTTTTAGTCAACTCTCCCAACCGTTTATAGTTCTCTCATAATTGTGAAAGGCATACGGTCCAATAAATTTTGCTCCGTGATTTCTTCGTTTATGTGATTTTTTGTTTTTTTGGCAGTTTTTTGTATTTGCTTTTTTAGTTGTTATTCTCTTTTATTCGTTTGTATGTCTAAAAAAATTTGTTTTTATTTGGGTACTTCTTTAGTTGCGATTCTTAATTTATGTCGAGATATGGTAAAAATGCTATTGTCTGGCGAATGTGGCTTGGAAGCAATATAAGGGAGCTATGGAAAGCGCCAGCAATTTAACGAACAATAAAACATTTAAACAAATATTTTGTATAAAAAAGCCAAAAAACGATGATTCCAAAAAATACAAATTATTTCATTTAATAAAATTGCAACAGGTCGATCGATCGCTTTGCCTAATAGATATTAAGTAAAGAGTTATTTGAGCAAACGAAGCCGAAACAATAGTTAATAGAATTTTTGACTGTATGTCTTTATGTTTGCGCATCACTCAAAAACTATTAGAGCTAATTAAATGAAATTTTTACCCATATATTTTCGAGCATAAAAGTAAAGTTTAAAACATTTTTTATTGCAAAGAAATATTTTTATCTTAAAATAGGAATGCATTTTTCTTTTGTTGCTGTCAGATGTCAATTAAAAATTAAACATTTTTATATTTCTACCAACATTTGTAAACAATGCTGTGCTTTTCAGACAAGCTAAGCAACAAAATTTGTTTATCATAAAATGCATCAGTGCTAATAAAAACAGGTGTTTATAAAAAATTTATAAAATTTAAATACTTCGAGCATATATCTGCCGAAATATTGTATAAAAACAGAACTTAAAAAAAAAAACTATAAAATAAATACACTCAAATATCAAATTGCATCAACAGCATTAAACATTAATTCAACATTTCCTAAAAACAAAAAAAAAAAAAACAAAAAAAAAGGTTGGTTTGCAACAACCACTTTTTATTGTT
Source organism: Sphenella marginata (assembly GCA_951509765.1). NCBI lineage: Eukaryota > Metazoa > Arthropoda > Insecta > Diptera > Tephritidae > Sphenella > Sphenella marginata. The sequence continues at coordinate 53,657,972 of OX608083.1, forward strand.
TGTTAATTTCAAAGCACCATTTTCTTTTAAATTGAATACATTTGTGCTGCATTTTGACGCTGCATATTAGATTACGATTGCACTTAAAGTCAACAAAAAAATGTGTGTTAAGCCCTTCGAGCAACGTATTAATTATAATTCTGTGGCTTTTTGGGTTTTGAATGCTTTTTATGAAGATAACTTGAGGTCATTATAACGAGCATTTTGCTTTACATTGAGTGACATATTGAGGGTGTCTTGTTATACAGATTTTTTTAAATATATTTTTTATTTTTTTTAATTTTTTATTTCCAATATCCATGTTCAAACAAACCTAGTTTTAGCATCATTCGAGATAGTCAATAAAATTTTATTGCGCTACAAGTTCGTCGCTTAAGTCTTTCGTTATGTTTAAGTATTTTATGTGCTGAATAATTACAAAAAAAAATGTCTAGGTTTGATTTCCAGCTGTCGTTTCCATCATTTATAATATATATTTTTTATGTTGGTTAAAAAAATTCAAATTTCTACAAACTGTAATGCTCCAAGTGTACTGTCATACACATAGTAAAGGAATGAGGCCTTTAAAAATTTCGTTGCTATTCGAATTTTAGCGACTATATAAATTAGCTTCTTGCAATAAATTGAAAATATGAACTACCTTTTATTCCAAAACCCGTCTTATCACCCAACTCGATTTTATTTATTATAATAGCCTCAAGCAAAATGTGTGCGCAGGCGCATAGCCAACAGCTACGCATATCAATAATGAATAATTCAAAACTATAAAAGAAACAAGCGCCCAATAACTACATGAAATAAAAAAAAAACAGCAAAAACATCCGAGAACAGCAACAACGCGCGCTTAGACATTCAAATGGCAAGAAATAACTTTTTGAAATTTTTCGGTAAACACAAGCTATGCCCACAACAACAAAACACCAAAAGCAATATTTAATAACAAACCAAAATGCTAAACCAAGAATCACCACACAACAGTAGCAGCCATACAGAAATGTTGAATGTAAAAACGATAGCAAAACATGAACAGCAACAAGCCAGCAAAACTACACAAACCTTTCAATTTGTTATTCATTTTTTATTGATTTCGTTGTTGCTTTTTTTGTTGTTGTTGCAATAGTTTAGCTAATAAAATGCTTTGTTTTTTTTTATTCTTGGATCATTCACCATTTCAGGCGAAAGCGAAACCGCCTTATGTGGCAGCATGTTAGACCTTAAATGGAATTCCATTAGAGTTGTTGGTGCAGCTACTGTTGTTGCAAATAGCTACTGCTGCTTGTTTGCTAACGTCATTTGCCACACACACACATCACACGCATACATGCATACTCGTACTACATTTATATTTATTCATTTGCCTTAGTGGTTTATTGCCTTAAGGTCCAAATAAACGGGCAAGCCCATATGAAACGCACACGCAAAACATGACAACAAGGAGACGTTTGTCTTGCAGTGCTTTGCTGTGTGGCAAGTTAAATTTTATAAATCCAAGCAGTAATTGTGGTTGTATGCGTGCTTGCTTTTGTATGTGTGTGTATGTATTTGGGTGACGAAAACAGTAGCCGAGCGACAAACAACGATATGATAAGCGCTTGTGCTGCATGTTTGTTTGTATTTGTGTTTATAATTGAAAGGCGGTAAGTCAGACTGGCACACCAGCAACGCAGACCAGCAGACCAGTCGCTAGACGATTTTTATTTTTTTCCAATTTTTGTTTTTTATTGATGTTGGCTGTTGTTTGCCTCCCGCTTTATTGCTGTCGTTGGCGTTGTTATTGCATTCTTCCTGTTTAGATAAAAATTTGATCGATTTTGATTATTGCCCACAACTGACACAAATGATGAAGATGGCGTTGTTGCTACGGACTACCTGACGGCCTGTCTGGCTTGTTAGTTTGTTGACTGATTGAGTAAGCGCATCGATATTGCGGCTATTGGCAGTGATTTTGAAGTGGTTTTTCCGCGCTTTGCATTTTTAACACGCCTAGGATAATTTAGATATTTTTTAGATAGAACTTTTAAGAACCTCTTCAGTGAGACTTGAAAGTAAAAATGGTCGTACACAAAACGAACTTAGCGATTACTGAAGCCGTGCTGGCCACAAGCAGGCAAGTCGTCCTATACAAAAGTTAGCTCCAGGCGATAAAGGCGCTTTGAGACCACAAAAAAAGCTGGGGAAACCCATAGGCTTCAAAATTGGAAGGAAGCAGATGAAACTTGTAGGCGCACAAAAAATCTGAAACCCAAAAAAACAAGTAGCAGCAGTAATAATTAACCGTAAGAATAGCCAACGTTTTGTAAAACAAAGTAAAGAATTAAAAGTGATAGATAATGATAATAATAATAATTAAAAATGATGAGGCAAAAGTAATACTTAAATACAAGCAAAGAGGCGGCACAAACGATGGGCGAAAGGGCAAAAAAAAAACAACAAAACAAAATAAACAAGAGGCGCACCCAGCAATGATTTTCAGTTTTAGCCACATTAACTACAAAACAGCGAACGCGCGTGCGCGCATGCGTGAAATAGAGAGCTTTATAGTTGAAGCTTGAATAGCTAAGTTTGTGCGCGCACTTATCCACTGCAGACAGTTTTCGATACATACATTTAGCGCACAAAGCGTGATGCGTCAAACTGAGAAATGATAATGATTATGATTTTTAATAAATAAATTTGAAATGCAACATGCAATGCGGGCAGGCACACGAAGCATTTAAGTGAAGGAAAAAATTTGTTAGAAAAAGTGAATAAACGCTTTTTACAAAATAAAATAAAAATAAAACAACAATCAAATAAAGTACAACGCCAACAATAACAACTGATGTGTGGATATTGTAGCTTAAATAACAAAAAAAAAAAAAAACAAAAACACAGAAGCATATTTATCTTTGATTTCCTCAATGCTTTGTGGCATTATGTTTGAAGGCGGCGTGCACATGCGCTAACCGTCATGTTACTCACATAAATCGTTTGAAAATTCAGTTTTAAAATAATAAAAAATCTGCTTATTTTCAAGTTATTTTCATACTTATCTTGACCGCAACAATAAATAAGAAATGTGGAAAAGCTCGAACTTGCAAATATTTTACTTAAAATTATTCGTTTAAATGTTGTTAATTCACGCGCCAAGTGCAAAAAATATTAATTTGTGAATAGCACGATAGAAAGTGTGTAAATACAAACAAGATTTAATTTAGCAACAACATTAGCAATCGCTTTAAATAAACTTGGAAATATCTCTCACCAACCATTGATTTTTTCTTCCCCTGCGCTATAAGCAGACTTGCCAGATTTTATTACCAAAAAATTATTCTGACATACTTGTTAACATTTCTGCTTTAAAAATAAATAATTTCACCTAAGCGCCATGTTTACGCGCTCTTTGTTTTTGTGTTTACTCAAATAAATCATCCATGCACTGCACCCGTCGCGTTTGTGTACTCAGTCTTTTGTTTGTCGTCTACGCCATTGACGTATTTATTGCGCTACGAGTAATAACAATAACTTACGTCATCTAAGCTACTCAGTTGCATGCTGTTTTGTTTATTTGTGTTTTTATTTTATCGTTTTTAGGCATTTTATTTATTATTCCTTCTTTATTATGACGCACTGAACACTTGTTTGTGAGAAAAGTGCATTCGAGTTCGTTGTTTAAGTCTTTAGTTTTTTTTTTTTTACTTTGAAAAAGCTTCGTTTGCGCTTTTATGAAATTATGCGCTTATTAAAAAATGTTGATTTATTTGTATAAAATTTTAGTTTTTTTGAGAAGGTGCTTTGATAAAATAGTGTCTAGCTTTATTGACAGTTCAAAGTCAAAGTCAGCTGGGTAAAGATCATTTAATAAAGTAACGGATTAAACAGAGAATCAATTGCATGAACTCAATTAAAAATTTACCTAACTTTTTAAATTAACGAGATATTTGTTTTGTCGTTTCCATTACAAAAGTTGTCTTTTATTTTCCTTTAAGCCGCTGACTATTACTCAAAACGTCAGCTCGCATAATAAATTATTCATTGAGCCATGTTAATGACTAACTTCAGCACATTCTAAAGTTTTGTTTTCATTAGCCAATTAAAACAAATTTTGATTAACAACTTAAGCTTTTTTAAACGCCACAGGCTAATGAAGTGTCTTCAAAAGTTTAGCGTTATGCAAATTCATTCCCTCGGCAACTTGTGCTGGTAATAAGGCGCTAATAGTTTATATTCTCAGATTTAGCGCTATCTACATTATAGCTAGTAGAATGGTAAATAGTAGCCTAGTTCTATTGTTTTCACATTCTGTCGGCTTTTGTTATTATTATAATGCCTCTTAAAGATATTTCACCAATTCCGTTTTGTGTTCACTCAAAGTATAGCATTGCCAAATCTGAAGCATAATAAACCCAAAAAGCTTTGTTTAAGCAAATATTTCCTAATTTAGTAGATAATAATCACCAAATCTCTTGCCAAAGCATACCAAATTATAAAATCACCAATCGCCACGATCGATGACCTTTCGCAAGACCCCAAAACCAACATTAATGTTGCAAACAATTTGAGTTCTCATCACCATGTTTGCTTTATATGTTTACTTTCAAACATGCATACATGCATACATACATAATTTTTCTAATTTATTTTGCAATTTCAATCAAAATTTAAAACGCCTCAATTAATGTTGCATGCTTCAATTTGGCAAGCGACAATAATGGACTGTAAATGAGCAGATACTCGTATCTATGTATGTATGATGGAGTTTGCTCAATTCTTTTGTGCTTTTAGCTTTGCATACTAGAGATGGTTGCGCTGCCAAGCACTTAATACCAATCCCGTTCGCTTAGAGCCTCAATTTTTAATATTTATATTTTTGTGGGTTTCTCCACGGTTGCAATTACAGTGGCAAGTTTGTTGAAAATTTTATGAGTACAGCTCTCCTTCAGTAGAATTTTATAATTTAGCCAGTTGCATTTGAACTTTGTTTTGGCATTAATAACAAATAGAAGCCGAAAATATTAAAATTAATAAAAATATAAATTTCTCAAACGTACCAACATGCATACAAGATTTTTTTTTTTGAAATTACATACCTATGTTTTTCAATATGTTTGCCTTGTAAGTTTGTATGTTTGTCCAGCAAACTGGTATGCAAAACAATCAGGTGTGCAACAAGTCAGCAGCCGGCAAATAACATACAATTAACATGTCAGTGGCAAACAATAATTGTACAACAGAAACAAAGTGAAAAAAAAAATACAAACACAAAGCGTGTTTAACAATAAAAATCACTTACAAAGCAATCACTTGTTGTTACAACAATAGCAAAATACTTACAGAGTAAAGCTGAAAATAATTGGCAGACAGCACTCTAATGCCATTCATAGCAAACATCAAATACCAGTTTTGTCTCTAATGAATGGAAGACTGTAGAAAATTAATAATTGTAAGCAATGAACAAATTATGAAAATACACATGTATGTGTGTAGTTTTTAAACAAATTTAAACCATAAAAATTTAAATAATTGAAAATTTTTTTAATTGAATTTATAAAAAAAAACACAAAAATTACAAAAAAACTTAAAAAATAAATAAAAAGATGTTGCTTTAAAAACACAAAACACATAATATTTTCATATGATTTGGCTGTCTGGATAAAATTTTTTTTTTTTTTGCATTTATAACAGGAATCTGTTTAACACTAATCAATGCTTGTTGACCTATTTTTATTTCTATTAAATGCCAACTTTTTTTATTCAACAAAAAAGCAGGGATAAAAAGAAAACAAAAAAAAAATTTGTAAACACAATAATTACAAAAAGAGATGCATAATGCCTCTGGCAACAAAACAACATATTTATAGCACACTCCATTCCAGCAAGTTCGTGTTTTAAGTCGTTTGTTTTGGTGGGTGGCATCATGCTGGCAGCTGTGTAAGGTGATTTCATAATCACTTGCAATAGCTTACATGTTGTTCTTGTACATTAGTGTTTAACCTTTTTGCTACAACAACAGCAACAAGGACACTAAAATGATAATCACAGCAAGTAAAAGCAAATAAATAAAAATTCAAATAAATGAAGCTATTACAAGTTAATCAACTCGGAGGTGTTAAACTGCGTAGAGCAATCACAACAACAATAACAATTTAGTCAAATAACAACGAGTGTCTAAGGCAGTTAATACTATAAAACATACACACACACACACACACACTTATATATGTATGTAAGAAGTAAACAAACATTGCTAGCTACAACATTTTATTTTAAAATTTTTTTTTGCGCCAACTTTAATTTGTTTATTTTTATTTTACAACCACCCATCAATATGACTATATACCATGGTTGTTGACTTTATGAGTTTTGTCTGCAGTTTTTAGTGTCTTCAGTTGGCTGCTTGTCTGTTTGACTGACTGCTCTTCACAGGCATAAGTATGCATGTGTTTAGTGAAGTTTTTTATTTAAATTTTTTTTTTTTTTTTAACTTCAATTGCCGTATACCGCTTAAGTGCTTGGTAACACCAGCAAAACAAAAACAAAAAACAACAACAATATCCCAAGCATCATTTAGTCATGTGCAATCGATCATTATGACACAATGCACACATACATACATAAGTACTTGCAAACAGTTTTACGTACTTAAATGTTATGTGGATTTCTGTTAGCACATAAACGGATGGGATTTCTGCATTTCTGAGAGCTCATTTTCATAATGTTTTGCTTGTAGTATGGTCTCTGTTTTTATTTACTTTGTTTTTGCTGAAGGCCCACCAAGATGCTGTGGTAAAATATGTCACACAGACACACACAAATGGTGGCTAATTATCGCGATGGCGAAGATGATATACCAGCGGTTCTGACCTCTTTATCTCCAGAATTTTCGAACTTTCAGCAAGCAGCTTATACAAGTTTCATCGGAAATCATAACTGAACTTCTCTTGAATTTCTTATCCATATTTTTCAAATGAGTTTTAGTCTATTTATTATGCAATACTAGATGACCAAGAGTCCAGCATGCATCAAAGCGAAATTTTGTACAACAGCAAACTCAAATCAACCTCAACTATTAGTTAGCAAAAAAATTTCATTAATACACGAAGCATTCAATTTCCAGTTGGCAACGCCATTATTAAGGTCTATAATTGTTTTCGCTTTGTACACTTAACTCGCTTAACTGTATGAGCACTTAACTATTGTCGTAACGAATGTATGTACGAAGCGCTTTTTCTTCATGTTAGTTGCTATTGTAAGCGCATTTCTTCACCATCAGTTATTTTTACTGTAATTTTTTTCCATTCTTATTTCTGTTGTCAAGGCATTACATGCCATCAACATTTTCAGCCGGCATTGTTGTTATTACTGCCATTTCTGGCACCGTTGTTGTTGCCATCGCTATTCGCCACTCAAAGCTTGACCTAAACATTTGCGAACATCTGTTAATGCTATTATTATGCGGTAACTGTTGTTATTCGGTATCGGTATTTATGCACGGTGGTAGCATTTGAGTGGTTCGAAGTTGTTTTGTTTTGTTTTTGTATGGATGGTAAGGTATTTGTGGTATGATTCGTACTTTACTCAAAGAGATACATATCTCACTGTACTCTGTTTGGGTGGATTTTTGTTAAATTATGCTCGAAGGGCAGAAGTAGTAACCTAATGCTTAAATAACAAACTGTTCTCATTTTTGGGAACAGTTTTTAAATGGAGCATGTAAGAAATATTGAATTAAAATTAATTAAAATATGATTACTTTCCAAAAAGATTCGCTAGTATCAAAAACTGGGAACAGTTTTTAAAAATTGGATTATTGAAGAAAATTATAAAGTTGTACAGTTTTATAAATAAACTCCAATAAAACAACCAAAATTTTTACATTAAATTCCGAAGATGTAATATTCATCGAATTTGCACCAATCTGTTCACAAAAACTGGGAACAGTACACAAAAATGTGAAATTTGACAAAAACCCAGACATTGCGTATTTGAACTCAAAGCTGATGTTTTTTTGAAAACCAATTTGACTCCAACAACTGTTCCCAAAAACTGGGAACACTTTTGTTAAATGTGCATTTAAAAAAATACAAAATATAAATGACTCATATGGGCATACAGGGCTTGTAAGCCGCTGCAAACCTAATTCTACTTCAACACTCTTGTTGCCTAAATAACACCGTGTCACAATTTCATTTAACTAACTGTATTGCTGCATTTCTCCATATATTTTTTTGCTTTCGTATTTATTTTCCTCCATCTTTTTTTTGTTGTATTGCATTAAGTACTAACAACATTTGTATTCAACTCTCACCGCTGTCCGCCCATATTTGTAAATCACTTAAGCAACTCACCAACGACAATATTGACGAGGCAGGCGACGTAGAGAATGGCTAGCGCAACCAGCCCGCAGTCTGCCGATCAGGGAAGCGGTGCAAGTATGCTTCTTACAATCAATACGCTTAGCAAAACAATTTACCAATTTTGGTTAAAAACGCTATAGCAACGCCCGTGGTAACAACAACAAATAGTGAGGCAGCATAGAGACTTGAGGCTGCACGTTCCACAGTCGCGCTAATGGACGCCAATTGCAGCAGCTGTCCGCATTGCAACACGTGCGTTTTGTGTCTAATGTCAATTGCGTGTTTCATTCTTATTCGTACTAAATGCACTTTATTCATGCTACTGCCGTTGTTGTTGTGACAGTAGCGCACTGGTCACTCCTTGTTTTATGATTTTCGCGCGAAATACACAGATGCCCGTCATTTGAACGGGCAGAGCATGCGCGTGCGCACATTTTCGCCACAAATGGAGTTATCAACCAAAAGCGTCTTCATCACACACACATACACACACACACACACATGCGCATATAGGAAAGCACGCGCTTGTAACTGCGCTACAGCACATGACTTGCAACAGCAATTGGCTGCTTCGTTGTCCGGCTGGCATAATTTTCTAAGGAAAATATTTTGTATTCGCCATTTGCTCAAAACATTGCCACATTGTTGTGTGCGTCTAATGTTGCATGCAACATGTGTTGTTTGTGCACTTATTTTGTACGAAGTTGTCAGCGCTTTTTGTGATTTTCATTCTGCTGCTCCCTCGTCGTTGTGCCTTTGGTTGTTTAGTTGTCGTCAATGATTGTTGCTTGATTTGCTGTTGGAACTAATGAAGAGAGCAACATAACGTATGTACATGTACATATGTACAGCGTACAACAATAACAACAAAAAAGAAATAACAATAAATTACATCTAAATGTGCAACAACAAAATAAGAATCTTATACTCCAGAGGCAAACACGCGCAAGCGCAGCACTTAAGGCTTAAACACTTATTAGACATGTTTGGCAAGTAGAAATCAAACCAAAAACGTTTGCAACTGGTACATGCCGACACATGTGTATGTATGTGTGCTTTCTCGTAACATATTGTTGACATGCACATTGTTGCAAAATGGGGAAAATAAACTTGTAACTATAGTGTACGGACAGATTTTACTGTAATGAAATGATTGGAACATTTCAAAAACTCGATTTGCAAGGGTCCCAACTTTCTTAAAATTTTTTTTTTAATTTAAATATTATTTAAAGAAAGTTTTGCGAGTTAGGCATCACGGTTATAAAGCAAGAATATAAGCTAGCTGACGGTAATTGAGAGTATGTGTGTGTAAACTAGTAAATATCGACCAGTTTGAACTGTTCCCATACAGTTTTTATGTACTATAAATTGTGTTAAACAAATCACTAGACAGCAGAGATAATTAATAAGTTAATTTTAGCTGCTTAAAACTGTTCTCAGTTTTTGGGAACAGTTATTTATCTATGTAGCTGTGATTTTAAAAGATTAAAAAAAGCATAGAAACTGCCAAACATATAGGCAAGCATTTGGTTTAAAAAACATACTCAACACTGTTCTTATATCAGTTACCTCAATACAGTTTTTTGAGCGCAGATTGTTTGTAGTTATAAAAAAAGTTGAGAACAATATTTAAGAACGTAACTTTTTCAACTCTAAGTATTCTCACTTTTTTGAAAAAGTTTTTTGTTTAGTTATTATTTTTGAAAAGTCAGGCAAAACAGGAAAGAATTTTATGTTTGAAAGTCAGCTTCGAAAGGTACATGTACTAATTGCTATCAGTAGCGAAAACTTCACATAACTAGTGTAATTTCGAAAAAGTGAGAAACATTTAATATATTTCAATTAAAATAACAATAACATTAGCTGCTGCAATTAATTAATTTTCAAATTAAAATCAGTTCAATGCCGACTTGCAGTGAAGTTCAATGCCACAACACTTTGCTGCAGTTAAAATAGTTTTAAACAATTTAGGCCAACAAAGTGAATAGCTACAAGCGTTGAAAAAAACTGATGCAAGGCCATGCTATGCCAACAAAATTCAAACTAATTAATTTCTTTGTTTTTGTATTCTATAAATGGCACTTTAAAATAATGCGAGCAATTAAAACTTTTCTTAATTAAAGAGAGCGGGATTTGTAACGTATTTAAACCCACTATGCTGTACCGATTACCGCCAAATTGGGTACAGTATTTTTTGTTTGAGATTTTTTTTAAATCTCATTTTCTTTTTCCGCCACTACAATTTTTCATTAAATTAGTATGTATCTAAACTAAAAAAAGTTGCAACTCAACTTTTGCATTAACTATTTTGCTCTTGTCATTATTGTTGTTGACATTCATTTTTGTCCGTCTTTCATAGCATTCATCAATTGAGAAATTGTTGTATGCAATTAAAAAAATTGCATGTACGTGCCATAACATTTACCATAACCAAGAGCCGACAGCCAACAGCCGCACTGAGAACGCCTGCGCTTACTATTAAATGCGAATAACATCCATCAAACGATTTAGCGTAGTTCCAAGTATGTATGTGTGTGCGTGCATGTGTGTGTATGTGTTGAAAAAAACACTTATAACAGCTAATGTTGCACCAAACTGGCACATGAGAATGCGACTGATAACAGTTGAAGCGTGCTCCACTTCATAGAAAATTGACAGTCACATCAACTACAGCATCTGCATTGCTAAGCACAATCATACTTGGAGTGTATCCATGCCAGCAGGGGAATCAAATCTAGTCACCGAAATTTAGAGCTTGAGTTCCGTACTTGAAATTTTTTCCTACAGGGATGCTATACTTCTACTCGCTCCTGCTCCTGGCTACCGCTATTATTATAGTTAGTTTTTTCTTGTGCAAAGTCTGTTGATACCACTGAGAATTCCTCATCTTGTGCTGTGTGTTCATCTTACTTTGATGGTGATGATGCCATCAGTGAAGAGCCAATCCAAAAAAGTAAAAAAAAAAAATTTAAGCAATTCACTTACAAAGAAACGCCTAAACTACAACAATAACATTCATGTGATGCTCTGCTTTGGTTATGGCAGTCAATAATTTCCACTGCTGTTCTGGTTTCTGTAGCAAAATATTTTCTACTTTTGTGCTCACCATCGTTCCATAGAAGTTATAACCACTCAAATGTTTAATAACATATATCATTCGTATACAACAAATACTTGTTGTTGTACCAGCACAACGTGATGACGGTCAGGCGAAAAACTGTGTAGCCAATGTAGTCTGATCTCATTTCAGCGCCTCATGTAGGGAGCTAATCGTTTATTTTAGCAGTTTTCTTACTCGTTTTGCCTGCCATTGAGTGCTTGGCGTTGCGACTGCGCGCAATCATTGCAAAATCACCAAACACTAATGATACGATTTAGCTCTGTCATGTGATTAAGATGTGTCGATAAGATGTAAATACCTATGTATGTACGCGTATGTTTGTGGTCAAGTAAGATTGTGTAATACATGCAAATACTCGAAGCACGCAACTGCCGCTCTCTATGAAAATATAATTTAGTGTACTAGCACATTGGTTTTTGTTGTTTTATTTTACATGAAAATAGATTAATAACAAAATGCGGTTTGAATATATAATATTTGCTACAATGTTGCACATTGCGGTATAAAGTTGTAAAATGTTGTCTTTATTATTTGAAGTTGCTCAGAAGATTGCAAGAGAGTGAGGTTTATTTCAAGCTTTTCGTGTGTGGCAAATAGTTAGAAGAAAAGTTTCTGGGAACAGTTTAAGTATTTATAGGAGCTATGTTTAGCGTGGCTAATTTTTGAGCCAATCAACAGAAAGCAGTTGCTGAGAACAGTTTAGAAGTTTTAAAGGGAAAAAAATAACTTAACTGGGAACAGTTTTCGGAATGTTGCAACAAGAACAAAATTTTTTTATATTAATTTGTTTTGGTTCATGTTTTATTGGAAACAATCCCTAAAACAGCTGGCAATTGACTTAACCAGCCAACTTTTGAAATGAGTTACGATACACAATAGAAATTATTGGTATAATTTTGAACAAGCTCGGTGGTATACTAAACAAAAAGTTTTAGCAATAAGCCTCATGATTCAAATTCCTATTAAGTTAGACACAACCCCAATTAATGTGGACGAAACTCTACAAAAACCTAGCTAATTTTATCTTATTCTAAACTTCTATCAACTTCTATCAAAACAAGAACTTTTTACCGCTCCACAGTTAGTTCATATATATGTACATAGATACATATGTGGCATGCAACACAAGCATATTTGTCTTCTAAGTCTAATCGTCGGCGCCTATTTAATTTGTTTCTTTCACTCTTCCACTTCCACTTCTATTTCAAACTCAAATGAACACATGTCATCGTTTAACATTGACATTGTTGTCTTAAAAGGTGCGCCTAACAATTTAACATTCCCAACAATGTAAGACAACAAGAAAAACAAAATTTTGTATTTCCAACAACAAACACACGCATATGAATACAACTTTCAACTACACTGTGGCTTTCTTGCACGACCAGTCAGCGATCTCAGGAAGACAACAGACAAGCAGTCAGTCAAGCAAACGCAGTGTGGGGGAGACAAACAAATTAAAAGCCAACATATCCTTGCCAAAGCTCATCACCATAAATGCCTGTAACTCTATACGAACGACAGATGACGCAATGTTGGAAATGTTGCAGCAAAAAAAAAAAAAAACTCGACTGTAGTTATTGTTGTACGTAATATAAGAGAACATGCGCAATCGCAAAAGCGACATTTGTTAGTGTTGCTTCATTTAACCAGGTGTCGACACTGATCTGTAATGACAATAACATATTTTTATGCGCATGCTTACCGGGTATGAGTTGGTGTGTAGTAGTGCTGAGGGCTGAAACCGGATCGGAACAGAAATGGGAAAATGAAAAAAGGAAGAGAGGAAGAAAAAGGATTTCGGACTTTCTGAAGCTCGTAATAGACGGTATTAAGGGAAGAAACATGTGCGAGTAAACAAGAATTACAAGATAATGATGATATCGTATAGTTTTGTTGTTGTAAATTTCTTATCATAATGGGTCTTTTAAAGCCTATTCGGGCCTCATCTTCATGCTTGAATGAGAAATAAAAAGGTAATCGTTTTTTTTCATTTTCTTTATGAGAATTTGTAGATCCCCCCGACGAGGTACAGCTCCGCATATTTCTCTGTAAAGAAGCTAAGCTTAAAAGCACATCATTAAGGAGCGATTCTTCGTTGCTGCTTTATTTCTAGATCACGAAAAGAGCTCCACTTAGAACTTTCCTGACCTTCTGTGGACATGAATTTACCGATTTTGATAACAGTGAATCGGGTGTTCTGTAGATCCCATGAGTGTTTAAAGCATCAAATCGGCTTAAAAAGCTACTTAGGCGATTTATGTCGGAGCTTTTCTTGTTAGTTCGAATTTAGTAATTTACAAGATAAAAATATTTATTCTAACTTACCACTTCTTAACTCTCAGCTAGTTAAGTATGCAACAATTTTAGTGACTCACTCGAATGGCGCTTCAGCCAACAAAACAATAAATTATCATACGAAAGTGACCGGCGAAATGCCAGAGGAGATATACATAAAAGATATACAAATCTAAAAGATTCTTAATTAACTTTACCGAACGACGTCAGCAGCAGCAACACTCCAAGAGGGCATTCTCAACTTGCTCATTGCCACTAAGCAACAGCGACAAGCAAAAGCAACAACAACAAGCATAGTACACCAGCAGCAAAAAAATACAACAACAAATTACATGAAAAAAAGAAGAAAACACCGAGTCGTAACAGAAGTTGTGATGGACTTATTCAGGCGTTGGATGCCATTGGCAACTGTGACTTGTCAAACAGGTGTTGCGGCCGTTACGGATGAACAGCAAAAACAATAACAACAAAAGCAATAAAAAATAGAAAAAAAGTACCAACAATAATCGATGTTAATTTTAAATAATAATTTAATAAAAAACAATAACAACAAAAGCAATAAAAAATAGAAAAAAAGTACCAACAATAATCGATGTTAATTTAAAATAAAATACAATAAAAATTTAAAAATAAAATAAAAGAGAAAAGTAGAAGAATGCTTGGTTTTCCTTAGTAACGGGTGTTGCATTAAGGCGTGTTGTTTTGAAAAAATTTATAAACTCAATTTGAATCGATAATCTACATATCGACAGCCACACTGCAAAACCCCGTAAGTCACTATTTTTCCAAAAATAAGGTTCTGAGCCTTTCCCATAGATCGTGATATTTCGCACATTAAAATTCAGTCAAAATCGGGTTACAACTTCCCGTTTCTTTCCAGTGGTGAAATGAAATAATTATTACAGTTTTTTCCCTCTCCTGAAAACTTTTTGGTTTTGAACATACAGTGTTTTGCAGTGTGGCTGTCGATATATTAGCATGCAAAGTAGAAGTTAATGGTATTTCTTATTCAATTGTATGCAACATAAATTATATAGAGTCGATCATACTCATATTGTTAGAGTGAGGTTAGGGAACACGTGCAGGAAAAATGTTTGCTTGTTGGAGGAACAAGACTATTCCTCGAGATCTTGGAGATTTACTTAATCGAAAAATGTTCGTTAATAGGGTTAGAACAATATAGAACCGAAGTGAAAACGAAGTTTGACAGTTGTCTTCGGCTTTTAAATGGCTTTGAAACATACACAATTGGCAGCCAGCTACCTCTAAACGAACCACCTGTTTCAATAAAAAAAAAATAATAAAATAATTCCGATGATCTACAGATTTACATATATAAATTTATAATTTTTGTATAAGTGACTATAGCATGCAACAGAGCAGCCAGCAGCGACGCGCACACTGAAGGTCAGCAACTTTTCAATACAGCAACAACAACAGCAATGCGCTATGCAGTAGATTTATCAATAAAAACAGCGACAGCTCAGTAGCCTGCAAGAATTGTGTGTTGCTTCCAAGCTTACGCTGACTCCCGGCCAGTGTTGCCGGTGAAAAAATTTAAAAAAAGGGTACTCGATTTATTTTTTGAGTAACAAGGAAAATCATGGCAAATGCTACTTTTAATAGGGGACAGTATTTTTTTAACTCAAACAAAGAAGAAGAATTAGCGAGAAAAAATATTTCATTGGAATTTTAAAAGTTAAAAACGCCCAAAGAAGTCTCATAAAGCGCTTAAACGGCAACACTGCTCTCGCCGCTTTGACTTCGCAATCCGGCCTGTTTGTCTGGCATGCCATCGTCATCACAGTCATCGCCATTATTGTTGCTTCAATGGCTACTGTATTGTTGTTACACCGGCTACTATGAGATGCAATGAAAATTTTTAAATTACAGCTACTTGCTACGATAACACACACACATACCCACAAATCTATGAAAAAGCATTGGCTAAGAGATTTGAAAGTATTTGTTTATGTACATATATACATACATACATATGTATGTAATAGGAATGATGGAGGAGTCATGCTTAAAGAATATGTCATGTGGCGTCTAAAATGCAAATTGTTACATATTTAATTATGAAGAAGATAATGGCTTTTAAATTTATTTTTAGCTTCCTCGAGCAGGTTTTCAAATTGCAATAAAACGACATTTTTAGTAATTGCTGTCCTCTTTGGGTTTTATGTACATTAATCGATGCATGGTTATAAATAGAAAGTCAGAGATGTGGGTATAGCAGGAAAATACGGCTGCTTAAGTTTGGTGGAGGTATTTAAAATTAGTAAATAATTTTAAGGGGGGGGAACAGTTTTTCTAATATTGGGAACAGTTTTTCTAATATTGGAAACGGTTTCTAAGAAAGCGAGAGCGGTGCTTGAAAAGTGAGAGAAGCTCTAAAGACTTGGGCAAGGTTTTTTAAGAGTGGGAACAGTTTTGATAACATTGGGAACAGTTTTTGGAAAAGTTATCAAAGTTCAACACTTCACCCCGAATTGAATAAAAATGTGTACCAGCCTGTGCATGTCTAAAACCGTTATTTTCTTGTACCAACTATTCGTAGAATGCACTTTCAATTTTCAACCAACTAATTCATTTGGCTAGATAAAGCAAATTAACGCTCATAGCATACCATAAGCATGACGCAACATAGCCATAAAAAACAAAACACAGAGCCAAAAGCAAGCACCACAAATGGTTGCAACCAACAGCCTCAGAACTCTGCGTAGATATGTTTGTATGTTGTCCCAAAACCGAAATTCCAAAAGTAAGCCAGACAAAAAAGAAGAAAAAACCAAACGGAAGATAAGAGTAAATGGTTGAAAAACCAATAAAAAATACTTACAAGCACATTTACATACATACATTTATATAATGAAGTCAAGAATGTCGAAGAATGTTGTAAATTCCAAAGCTGTTGCGTATATCCCGCCAAATCCAGTCTTTAACTGGCGTGCCGATATGCCGGTTGCAAAGCACGCCCACATTGTTGACGCGTACGTTGCGTTGTTGTATGCTAAGGAAAACGAACGCAATTTGCGTGCAAGTGGTGGCTGTATTCTTTTGAAAGCGCGTTGTAGAAGAATAAGCAAGTCGCGTGAATCTTGTGCTAAATAAATTTTTAAAACCTTTCCTAGTTTTTTTTTTGCAACTTGTCGACAAGAGATTGCTACTTGTGCCGTTTGTATGGGTCAAAGTAGTGCTGAAAACAAAATAGTCAAATAATAAAAAGTATGAAAATTGCTTATTTTATGCGAAAAAAATATTCACAACCATCCAGCACTCATACCATACGCTGAGAACCGAAGTGAGAGGGAGAGTTTGTTGCAACATTTTTGTGGCATGGTAGGCAGGCAGGCGATTATCTAAAGAAGGTAATCCTAGAAACCACTTGCTGCATGCATACATTTTGTATATTTGTGCAAGTATATGTATGTATTCAAAGCTCATAGCAAGAGTTATGATGTATTAAAAAGTATTTAATGCGTCAAAATACCCTGTCGGAACAAGAAGTAGGTTGATAACATATGTACGTCCACGATATTTTAATTGAATTAAAAAAGTCTATAAGTCTCATTGGGTTAATCTAACTTACTCAGCGTGAACATTTTGAATGAACATGATTACACTAAACCCCATATTTTGATACTGGGAACAGATTTTCGTGTGGGAACAGTTTATTTTGTTTAAAATAATCCAATCTGTACCACTTTCGTGTAAACGACGAACATTCTGCGTTCTTAGAAGTTGCTGCTAAGTTCTGGGAACAGATTTTTAAACAACATGGGAGCACTTTTTTATGATCAATACTTTTACTGCAGTTTATATATAACACAGAAATACTTTTTCTGAACAAAATTTGAAGACCTTGCACAATTAGAACTTGTTAAACATTCTGGGAACAGTTTTTTATACTTCATTTTTATTTGGTATCTCCTACGTTCTCACATTCCTACTGGGTAGACCGGCAACAATGTATGTAATATAGACCGCCATAACAAATAAAGACAAACTCACGGCCAATTCACTTTGAAGTTGGCAACCTTTGAAAGAATGCGGACTTGCCAGTTTACCACAGCAACATAACCTCAAAAAATAAAAATAAATAAAAAATGGCATGCACAGCAAACAGAAAGGGAATGGCAGCAGCCTCAAATAGGTGTGAAAAATCACCTCATAGATGTATGTATGTATGAATTCAAACATATGTATGTACGCGTATGTAACAGCGTCGCGCAGCACGAAATAAATTCATAATGATTTGTGTTGTTGGCTCATATTTTTATTTACATTAAAAAAAAAAAACTAAAGCCAAACAAAAAACCAATTCAAAAGCAAAGCGCTTTAAATGAAGTCAGGACAAGGAAAGATCTATTTGTAGTGTGGAATTATGAAGTGTTGGCGGTGGTGGTGGTGGAGGCGCATACGAAACGAGCTCATATAATTTGTGGCATATGTTGCACGGTTACTTGGCCTGCGGTTGCGCTGAGTGCCAACCAACATTGCATTCCAAGCAGCTGCCGGCTGCAAGTCCAAGTCAACGCTTGTTGGCGGCATAGAAAAATTATTGCACGTGCTGGTTGTTTTGCTGCCTGTCGAGTGCTATGTTGAGCAGTGGCGCTTGAGGCATGCAACATGTAAAAAAAAAAAACAAAAAAAAAATTCTTACCACATTCAACGAAGTCGAAGAATGAAAATTAAAACAAGAAAAAATGTTGCAGCGCAAAATTCTTACCACAATTGTGTGGCATGCCGTGTTTTTTGTTCTTGCACGATTCACTGTGGTTTGTGGCGTAGTGACCATTACCCCCTCTGGAATTGCGCTGCAATGCAATTGTCGACCTAAAAATTTTGAAAAAAGAAAACCAAAAAAACTTTGCTTTGAACAACGCGCAGTGAAGGTGAAGCAGTAGGCTAGCTGGCATGACATCAAGCTAGCGGGTAAGGGGAATGCAGTTTGAGGTCGTTCAATGACTCCGCGCGTCTACTAATGTCGCTTGGATTGGCAACATTTTTTCTCATGAGAATTTTGTTCTCAGGTGCAAATGTTTTTTATTTGTTCTATGCAAAAGGTGAGAGTGTTTCTTGCGTGCTGGGAATATAGAATAAATTTTTAAAACAAAAAAAAAAGAAAGGGGAATAGCAATGCGCTTAGCTATTCGATTTAAGCACCCCTTAAAGTATGCAATACTTTTTAATAATTACTTTTTCATAATTTAACTAATAAATATATTTTTTTTATTCTCTTTCAGTTCATTGCTCCACTGGTCTGGACCATTTAGTTGTAGCCGTAAATTATGCGCCTCTTCAAGACACGCAAGTCCATCGACACATTTGGCAGCACCAACACCACAATCACCCCATCATATCCACAGCACTACAGCAACAATACATCGCAATCGACAACACCAACAACATCAAATGCAGCAACATGCACAACCAAATTCCACAAAACTATTGCCAACAGTTCATCCATTTCATCCTCACTACCAGATTTGCATGATTCACCCGTCATGATAATCAGTTGCACCAATCTAAGCGCCAGTCATACACCAACACCACGCACCCCTACCAGCGTCGGTGCACAGAGTGTCATCAGTAGTGGCGCTTCAACACAAACACATTCACCAGCTGCCAGTGGCGCATACACACACACATACAATAGCCAAAACAGTAGCGGCCGTCAAACGCCTTCAGCACTTTCGGTTGCTTCATTAAATGATGCGGCCTTGCAGCGATTACATCATCACCAACAACAAAATCAACATCAACAGCACCACCATCAACAACAACAACAACCACAACATTATAGCGCCACACAATTATATCAAAATGGTAACACTGGCGTTAGTGCCAACAAATGCAAGAACAACACATTGCTGGTGAACTATGGCGGCAGTAGCAACAATATTGCTGCAGCTCAACATTATTACCAAAAACTGGAACAACAATCATTGGGCCAGCAACGCAACACTTCATCCTCGAGTAATTGTATCTATGATAAGAGCAGAAATGGGAGTTGCCACAATATTTCGTTGACGTCAAATGCAGACAAGGGTGGAGGAGGTGGTGTTGGTGGTGTTGGTATTAGTATTAGCGCTGGTGGTACGCCAATGAAAAGTTGTAATGGTTCAACTATATCGCTGATGGCGTCAAATGGTAAGTGGAAAACTTTTGGTTAAATGAAGTAATTAATTATTTTCTTCAAAAGTCCAAAATATTTGAATTTTTTGAATTTTCCTTTTTTCTGCAGGTCATTTACCCAGTTATCAGCTGGTTACTGCTGTACCTGTGGTCATTTTGGATGATGAAAAAAAATATACTTCAAATACAGTGACGACAATGTCAAGTACAGCGACGACCACAACAGCAGCTACAGCAACAACAGCAACAACAACCACAGCAAGCACAACCACCAACAGCGCAACTAGAAATGGTAAGAAATACAGCTTAAGTCCACTAATGATATTTTCTACATAATGCAATAACTTGATAATCAAGGGCGTTCAACATAATTGATTACTATGTTGTTGTTTTGTTTACTCGATATGGAACGAATATATGCAATTTTATTTAAAGCTTACAAAAAACTACCAAAAGCCATACATCGAAATTTCTTAATACTTTGCGAAAACGAATTTTTCATGGTGGATTTTTTGTTATGGTGAGTTTCAATGTTAGAAGTTTATTAAGACGGTAGTAGATTTACTACCTTTTTAAATTGCTTCGCTACTACCTTTTAGTCATAATCTACTACTATTTTTAAAATAAAAAAATTACATGTAAATTTGAAACTTTTTGAGCTCAAGGCCTTCTTATCAAAAATAAAAATAAAAACAAATGAAAATTGTATTTTATTTTATTTTGATAAAAAGGTCTTGAGCTCAAAAAGTTTAAAATTTACATACATATATCGAAGACCAATAAATAACCAAAAATATAAAAAAATTACTTTACATATAATAGGGCGTTATAGAGAAAATTCTGAGATAGCTCGTTATTAAAAAAATTTCTTCACCGTTTTTTTAGTATTTCACCATTGTAACCCTACCACATCTCCACAATTTAAAGAATGTCCATATGTTTGTAGATAATTTATAAACTGAGAATCACGTACGAGTGCGAAGATTATTATTTTTTTGCATGCATTGCTCGCTTACGATTTCCACTTTTCAATACCAACATATTAAATCGAAAGAAGTTGGATATAATTTAGCACAATTGAATAGCGATGTGAGACTCGCAAGAGTGATTGATGGTTTGGCAATGGATTTTTTTTTCGGTCTCAAATACTTTAAATCCATAATTTACATTCATATAAGGTTGAATCAATCTATAATAAAAAATACGTTCCTCTTGATATGTAAAAATTTCGTGGTCTAAAAATCAAATTTTCCTGAAAAGCTTTTTCATACAAAGTATGCTCTTCGTGTGCCGTGAGCAAAGATATTTAGTGTTAGCCTTTTCTAGCAAAAATATTAATCAGCATGAATTAGAATTTGGTATTTTATAATATCTTCGAAGGTTGTTTTCTTTAGCTTACGGTCTTACGAGTCAGTTCCTTTAATTTTTTCAATCAGCCGAAAGCCTATGCCGCTAGCGCTGCATTGTTTAATTTGTATAATAATTTGTATTACTATGTAAGTTTTTTTAAAATAATATAAAAAAAATGTTCTTTTCAAGTTTCACATCTCTAGCACTCACTCATTGGTTAATTGACTGAAATCTTTGAACTGTTAACATACATTCGCCGCAGTGCTGATCTTTTTTCTGTTTTTTTTTTCCTTTGAATTGGATTTTTTTATTTGATTAACTTACTCCTTTATGCTTATTCGCCATATTCTTCTTATACATATATGTATCTACTTACTCAGTTATTATTTATTTGCTTTTATTAACTGCAAATTGCCTTAATTTTCTTGCCAATCAACTGAAGCAATCTGCAAACAAAGAAAACATTCTCATATAATAATTCTGTAGCATTATCAAGTTCAATACTGATATTACATTAACAAGTTCATAATAAATTTGATTGAAATTGTTTGCTACATTTTTTCCGCCCTTTTCCTTGAATAATTCTACAGTTCGTTCATATGATTCTCACACCTAGCACTAGCTTTAAAATCAGTTTAGAAATTAGTAGTAAAGATGATAAGAAATTACAGTTAAGCTGGAAAAAAACCAATGTTCTAATAGCTTAAGGGGTAACAGAACATGCCAAAATTTCGCTGATGCATAAGTCTAGTAGCTGCTTAAATGGCTCCTTAAGAAAAACTATAACTCTTGTGCTCTATATTTTCGACAAAAAAAATTTTTTACTTAAAAATAAAAGCAATACTAACTTAAGTTTTTAGTAACTGTTCTTGGTCCTTAGTTTGATTTCCAAAAATGTTCTATCCTCCCTAGCCCTCGTATGCATATTAATTTCTTCTACAAAAAAACGACAAATAATCCAAAAAGTTAAATCGAATTAAGTGGAAATCAAAATACCTGTCGTCAGCATGCAACTAAATTTTTGCGTTCATAAACATTTACGATTGCATGCGTCCAAAAACAATTTTGTGCATAAAATGCACGCCAGCAACATTTGACAGACCACGAACCAGTTTATGTTGTGGTTTATAAATTTTTAAGTTTTTTTTGTTGTTGTTTTAAAAATTTTTTTTTTTATAGCAAAAGTTTCAATATCGAAATTCAAAAGCTAATACTAGCTATAGTAATTGGCTGGTTTGCACTTTGGCTGCGCTCAATTTGTTAGTCGTACGCGTTCATTTAAATTGCTCGGACCTGTTTGCTAGCAAATTCGAAAATTACAATGTTACTGTTAGATTTTGTAAATTTTCAAAAACATTACAAATACTGTGTAGTTTCTAGTATAACTGTAGTTCTCGTATATTCTTGGTTAAATAGGAAATGTGTTTGAGGTTAAAATATTTGCTGCCCTGCGTAGGGTCAAAAGCCGAGGGGGATCAACAACCTTGCCAGGAGCAGGCACAACAAAAAAATATAAAACTCAAATGTTTTGTGATAAAAAATGAAATAGCAGAGTTTCGTGTTAAGGAAACTGCTATGAAAATACCAGGTTTTGATGTTCAAAATGACAAAACACCAGCAACATATTTTGCGAGAAAAAACAGAAATTTTCTGAGAAAAGGTAAAATGCCAAAGCATGAACTTTTGAGACAATGATACTCCTGAGAAATACTACTTTTCAAATTTTTTAAAAAATTCAGAGAGCCAGCATATTTTTTCGAGCCAACTCTGCACACCCTTTCCTAATGCAGATCAGTGACAAAACTTAAAAATTGTTCTAAGTGCACTATACTACCCGCATCATGCCCAACTACACCTTTAGTCACCAAATTCTTATACCGCCAAGTCTTTAAAAAGGCATTAAATAGAATAGTTTTCCATAAGTAAATTTATTCTTGCGCTGCCGCGAGATCATATAGTCTCAATAACTTTCATCTATCTAACTGTCTGCTGCATAGGCGACGCCCACTAACCAAACTGTTTAATTTAGACCAAAGCAATTGGAATTGCAAAATTACGATCAAATGTGTCGCGTGTCAAGCCCACTTTTTGTTAAATGCAGAAATTATGATTTTCGCATCTTTTATTCCTCCCGATAGTCACTTTAGCCTACATTTTTAATTTTTTTTTTGTTTTGCTTGTAAGTTAGTGAAAAAAATAGGAAGAGGCTAAGTAAGTGAGAAGTGCTTAAGTGAAATTTTGCAAAGCATTTGGTGACTATTCCTGCAGCTAACTATTCTCGATTAGAGCGCGCAACAATACATTTAAATTTTTTATTCGCTTCAATATGTTTTAAGAAAGGTGTTGGCTCACACCATAAGGCTCCGCCTGTGCGGCACTGTGGGGTGTTTTGAAAAAAATATTTTGAAAATAACTTGAGAAGAAAATTCTAAAAGCTCATGATGATTTTTAAAACCCTTAACCTCATTTAAAAATAATGGAAAAGCTCTTTTTATATAATTCAGAATTTCAATTTTAAAAGCTTTTTAAACCAATTTTTATGAATTTTGGAATTAGAATTTATACTTTGTTAAACTAGAATTTAATGGGCCCCAAATCTTTATCTTCGTATTTTGCTTAAAAAGACATCAGAATTTTTTTGAAAAACTTTTTTTTTATTAATGGTGAAAAAAATTTTACTGAAAAGGAATCTGCAACGTTCTTAGCATTTTTTTTATACAAATTCGGCGTTAAACCAACAAAAAGTGGGGAATAAGTTTTATTTATTTTTTATTAAAATCAATAACAAATGGTCTATAAATTTATTGTTTCTCTTTTTATTTAAAAAAAATCGATTTAAAAAATTCGTAAAAAATTTTTTAAACAACATTTTTCCCAAAATTACCCACTGTACACAACCGTTCTCGTAAGCTAAGCGCTTCGGCTTTTTAGTGTTTAATGTTTTATTGCCTCGCAATGTTGGAGAATTTGGCTGGCTGCATTTCGTGTTTGAATCTTTAGCCTCTAAGAACATTTAATCGTTAGCATGCTGTCATTTGTTATCAATGGACCGCATATTTGTGTAGGAGCGTTTGTGTGGGTTTAAATCCCATAAATATGTGTGAAACACTAATAAATATAATGGTTAACGAGTTATGGACGAAACATATGAAATGGGTGTTAAATTTAAGCTAATATGATTTTTGTTTTTTTTTTTTTTGCTTTTACATTTTTCATTATTTATTATAATGGACATATTAGAAGAACTCAAAGGATAAGGATAAAAGATAAAAAATGTCGGTGCTTATTTGCTGCATATACATAAAATATTTATTAGTATTTGAGATATTAGTAGAAGCTATGAAAGATGTTTGGTTTGGATAAAAGTAATGGCTACAATGTTTATGTATGTCTTAAAAATAACAACAACAAAAAAAAAAAAATTTACAACAAAATCTGATGAAAAACTGATGCTGCATAAAGCAAATTCTTTTTTTATTGGAATTTTTTTAAAGTATTGTGACTTTGTTGTTGTAGCAGCACCTTCTCTTTTTTCATGGAGTTGACCTTCACGCCTCAGAAAGTTCTTGAACAAGTGTAGATCATAGTTGAAAATTCCAACTCATGGTTAGTGAGAAGATGCGACATGTCGGAGTTTCACCTCCAAAGGTTTTGGGTGGTGCTGCCGTGTTGACAGCCCTTTGCCATCTATGAGTTCGGTACCCACTAGGGCGAACATTCCTCAACTAAATTCTGGGATAGACTTTTTACAAAACATTCTGAGGTTGCTTGATCTTCCACTCAGTCATTGAAACAGAAATAACAGCGCTCGATCGCCTCAAACCCAAGTCATTCTCCCTGTCCCTTTCACGTTTCACCGATTGTACCAGCTAGAACGCTTCCCATTTTTCACACTTCAATGCCTTTAATGAGTGCAAAATGTACCACAAAATAGTTGAGCTTTTCAAATCAAGTGAATACTAAACAATTTCAACAGCAACAACAACTGACAAAACTTTCAATATAAAATTTTGTGATTACATTTCCACTTCAACGATTGGTTTGGTGAATTGAGTAGTTGGAATGCAACATTGTATTGAACGCCAATAGCAAGATATAAAGCAAATAGTACAATAACAACAACAATAGCAACCGTTAAACTAGAAAATCGGCACCACAACGCCATTGCCATCAACAGCAATCAATATTAAATTAGAAGCGAACCGAGCATTCCGACGATGACACCAATGCGCCAGTACCACACGTTCACCGCAACACCAAACAATCAATGTTAGTTTGATAACAACAACAACAAAAGCAGCAAAGAAATCAAAAATAATAATAGCAATAACCAACGACTAATACTAAATGTACGCCAATGGCAAAAGTAATCAAAGTGAACACGTGCTGCGCATGCGGTCAAAGACGGCAGACTAACTAAGCGTTGGACAGGCGACGATGAATGAGAATGAGAGGCACTTTTGGAGCTTGTAAGAAGCCGACCAAGCAACCGCAAAAGGATGCAAATAGCGTCAACTAAACATACATACATGCACATGTATAAATTTCTAAGTAAATATATACTAACATGTATGAATGACTTCAAACTGATCAAGCGCTCTTGAACGCATTGAAAAAGACAAAAAAAAAAAAAAAAAAACGAAAAGCCCCTCATGCGCTTCAAGTGGCCGTCTTTGACTTGCGTGGCATGCGGCGTTTAGCGGCTTAACGGCAAAATGAGCGCGTCAGGACAAAGTCAGCGCCAATTCACCGCCAACCATAGCCACCATAGGCGCTGGCTTGGTTGCATTAATACGGCTTCAACTAAGTCGATAGCGTTGGCAGCCTTCAGGCGACTTAGCGGCTTTTCATATGCAACCTAACTTTCTAACTATGTGCTTGCGTGTGTTTAGAAGTGTGCTACACGTCTCGTCTATCAATAATTTTACACATCAGAATGTAGAGTATTTTCCAACAAACACAACAATTTGTTTACCTAGCGCAAAAACAAAAAAATTGTGAGGAAAGTAGCTGATCGCCACACTTTAGATTCTGCAAGCTCGCTGCTGCCCCTGCGCGCTGCATCAAAACCGATAATTCGACTTGAGCGCCAAATTGCTCTGTGTTTTTTTTACAGAACACAGTTTTTGCGGGTTTTTTTGTATTAGCATATATGATTTGATT
This sequence comes from Sphenella marginata, assembly GCA_951509765.1. Lineage (NCBI taxonomy): Eukaryota > Metazoa > Arthropoda > Insecta > Diptera > Tephritidae > Sphenella > Sphenella marginata. Next base: position 53,684,384 of record OX608083.1, read on the forward strand.
CTTGTTGCACCGCCTAGCATGATAATACTCAACGCACAGTGGGACAAAGTGGGAAAATATTGGGCTGGAAAAAATTTCACATAACATTATCGTCATTCTCTACATATTTTTTTTTCTTATAGAACTTTCTGTTAAACTTTGAAAATATAAGTTGGAAGTAAGAAAACAAAGTCGGTCTTTTACAGAACGCCCCAAAGGTTCGGGAGCTTATGATAGTCATTTGGTCGGCAACGCGAGCTCTAAAATTTCTTTCACATAATTAAAAAAAAAAAAATCCTCTTACATCTCTAATACTTTCAAATGCTGCTCAAAGGTTCCCATATTCAAAGAAAAGTTTGCAAGTCTGACGGCAAAGATAATATTTCTTCAAAGAGCGTGACCAGAAAAATAATTTGGAAATAATTTGAAAATCAATTTTCTCGCCTTATCAACCCCCTTCATACCACAGTACTTGTTTTTCCCAACGCCTCAAGCAAAATTTCTTCGCCTTCTTTGATTCAAATCTGATTCCACATAAATATCGTTAAGTGCATATGACTCTAAGGCATATGGCCAATCATCCAACTAACTATGCCACCTCCTCTCTGTCTTTGTTTTGTAGCAAGAAATTCTTGTTGTATTTTCATTTCTTCAATTTATTTCACTCTCTTTATTCATTGTTTGTATTTGTAAACGTCAATTGTTGTATCCGCCGCCAATGATGGCTGCAACATAATTGATGGCTTCACTTCAGCCCACGCAATCATTGAAATGTTCAAATAATCAAAATCCATCCAACGCCACAGATGTGTTAGTAAATCAACGGATGGCAGACCGCAGGCGCTAAAAGATTTGAATATTCAAATTGCAGTATTTTATAGTTTCTTGTATTTTTGCGCTTCCTGTGGTTCCTGCAGATTTGCTAGCTCTTTCGCTCTTGAGACTCGCAGAAGCCGCAAAGTGTTTCACCGCTGGCTAACCATTCTTGCAGTTGCTTAAAATTAGATTGCAGAGAGAAGATAGAATTCAAGCAGCGGAGTGGGCTGCGATTGCTGAATAAGAGCAAGCTAAATTTGTTGGTAGCTGAGATAAGTGGTTAGAGGATTAGTGGCTTTGGACTTGTTGGAATAATATGAAATTAACGGTTGGCAGAAATAGGTCAGTAGAGCGAGTATTGGTCAGCATGTGGTCATATTACTGAGGGAGAGGAAGTTGTTAACAAATAGAGAGAGCATTGGACTGAGATGAGGGGATTGAGGACTGACGAGCCTAGGATGCTTGTTGTTGTAGTAAGCGGTGGGAGGGCTGAAGCAGAAGAGTTTGAACAAGCTTTTTTCTGCGTTCTTAAATGCCCACCACTTAAAGAGTTATCTCTGTTAGTATCAACCAAATAATTTTCTAATCATTTCCTTTCTTTCTCTCATTTTTTTTGCAGTCTTTACCTGGGGCAAGCGCATGAGCCGTAAATTGGATATACTGAAACGCAGCGATACAACCACCACCCACAAATCACACACCGATCTACGTTCGCTCTTTCACCCATCCGCGCAAAACAACAATAACAATAATGCCAACGCCAAGGACAATTATCGCACGCACACATTAAAGAAATGCAAATCGGGACCCATCGAGACTATCAAACAACAACAAAAGAATCAACAACAACAACAACAAAATGAGCAACAACTACAAAATGGACAAAAGACGTCGCAGCAGCAACAACAAAATGGCGATATACAACAAAGTAAAAATCAAAAACAAAATAAAACGCAAGACAACAACAACAGCAGCACACAACCATCAACACCAACGCAACCGAATGCGCAGCAACGCTCACAGAAAGCAATCAAGAATTTCTTTCATCGCATCGGCTCAACCGGCATGCTTAATCACAAGTCACACAATTTGATTAAGGCCGCCGAACCGCATAGCTCCACTGGCAGCAATTTGTATCGTAGCAGTTCGACTAGTCAATTGACCAGCTCTTCGTATATCAAATGTGACGATCCAACTGAGGGACTGAACTTGGCCACAAGTCGTCATGGAAAATTGCAGAAAGGTGCCACAATTGCGGCCACAAATCTAAAGTCGAGCAGCTGCGATGATATCGCCAAAGTGAGTGCGAACGCTGCGGCGACTGCTGACACCACACTTGGTAGCGCGCAGACACAAGGCGCAGGTTCACAATCAGCCAGCGCTGGGCAGGAGCCGACAAATCGACGTGGTGCCTTCCCCTATGCTTTCCTGCGCTCGCGTCTCTCAGTGTTGCCGGAAGAAAATGGTGGTTCAGTTATGCGGCAGCCTTCTTTGAGTAGTCTACATACAATAGATGCTGGTGGGGGTGGTGCGCAAGACATGCCACATGCGGCATCACAATATCTAAAAGTGTGTCCACAACATTCACCAATTTCACAACATCGCAATTCAACATCAATGCTACCCAGTGAGTCTGCACCAATGGGCGACAACATGCTGGACTCAATATCGATGGCAAGCACTTCTCCAAATCACCAACAGAAGGTGATTTATCGGAATGGCGCACTTATCAAGCGTTACTCTTCGGACGACAGTGCAATCAGCAATTGCTCACCACAACAAATGTCGTGCACTGGTGGTGCATACATGAACGGTGAGGTATTGGTGTCACGCAACAACAGTCTCTCCTCCAAGGACTGGGAACCACTTTACCAAAGATTAAGTAGTTGTCTAAGTTCGAACGAATCAGGTTACGATAGTGATGGAGGAGGAGCCGGCGCTGGTGGCGTGGGAAGTGTTAGCGTAGGCGGCGCAGAGAGCGCGTGTGGCAATATCATTTTCGTGGGCAATTCCACAAACGCGCAAATGTTGAGCAATAATCTTGGTATCTCCTGTGGAGATACAGAATCTATTGCATCTGGTACGCTGAAGAGAAACTCGTTGATTTCACTAACCTCATCGGAAAGTGGCGTGGGATGCAGTGGTTTGCGTAGTAGCAGCATTTGCAGCACAACGAGTGGTTCCGTCTCGTTAGGGGGCTACAATTATGACTACGAGACCGAAACTATACGACGACGATTTCGGCAAATTAAATTAGAGAGAAAGTGTCAAGAAGACTGCATTGGATTGGTGTTGTCGCCAAAAACTGTGATGACTTCGACGAATGAACAGCAATACCGTTACCTAATCGTAGAGATCGATGCGTATGGCATGGCGCAGAAGTAAGTAGTGTGGCTTTTGAAGGGCCTCTCTGGAAGTAGACCAGTGCAAGTTCACTAGAATAATTTATATTTTTCTTTTTTTTTTCCACAGAGATGGCCGTCTGCGCATGGGCGATGAGATTGTCAATGTAAACGGCAAGCATTTGCGTGGCATGCAGTCCTTTCCTGAAGTGCAGCGTCTACTATCGACCTTCGTGAATAACTGCATCGATTTGGTAATCGCGCATGATGAAGTTGCCACCGTCACGGACTTCTATACAAAAATAAAAATCGACGGCAGCTCTACACAAAGTTATACCGAAATGGAGTCGTTGCATGAGAGTGCAGCGGATGCGTTGCCAGTGTCTGCACCGCCTAGCGCCAATCCGCAAAGTGAATACTTGGCACGTGCGCGAAAACGGCTCAGCTACACACAGCGCACTCAAAGCACGGACAGTATCAACAGCTATGATCTGGTTAGCCTGCAGATGGCCTTGGAAAACGAAGATACACACCAAACGCGTCGCCCTTCAGCGGATGCCGTTGATTCAAGTGAGTTGGATGTGGATGATGATGCGCGCTCATTGGCCAGTGTGTCGACAATGCACTCACTCAGTTCGGTAGCGGTACCTGCGCCCATGCCGCTTATGCAACACCGACGTTGCTCCACACCGCGTCACTCTATCGATGCGGCGACAAATAGCGGTGAGTTTGTAGCCGAACATGTGAAGCGACGTGCGCGCTCTTCCTCTGGCCAACGTAACCTCGAACTAACACCTCTACACAATGCAAGCGCTGACTACAAGCCGGTGTATGCGAATCGCGCATCAAGCATATCGCTAGCTACGCACACCATCAGCGATGATGAAAAGTGGCAATTGTTGGCGCGTAAGCGTTGCTCTGAGGGCGCCGCATTAATGCGCATTCAGCAACAACAACAGTCGCAAGATGAGTTGGTGGCAGGTTGTGGACGCGTCGCGGGTAATCGTAGTGCGTCGCTGACTTATGGCACAGTTGCGCCATTGGCTGCAGGCAGTTTTCGTGATGCGGTCGATGGCGCAAGTGCTCAGGCGAGACTGCAACAGCAATCACAGCCTTTTGCGTCGCGCACGCACTACACGCGCAACTCCATCAACCTGTCCAACTCGCATTATCGTTCGCTACGCTTTGCGCATTCACGGCTCAGCTCATCACGTTTAAGTTTATTTATACAGCCGCAAGCGGGTGGTGGCGCTGCGGCTGAGTGCAGTAGATTAACAACAAATACTAGTAGTTCTAATAACCAAAACTCCAAAGCCACTAACAATAGTACAAATAATACTAAAACACCAACAACAAACGATGCACAGGATTCATTGAATACGAAAAGGAGCACAAATGCTACCGATGATGACGCTAGCACACAGCGGCGACAAGAGCAACAGCAGCAGCTGAAGAATCAACAACAACAACAATCGGCGACTGATCTAACTAACATTGCTACTAATACAAATGCTAAATCATATCATCAACAACAACATAACTCAAGCCAAAATCATTATAACCAACAACAACAACAACAGCAATACCAACAACATCAACGCCCCCATTCAACGCATTCACATATATACCAACAACATTTAACTGTACCATCAACAGCATTAACCGCTTTGAATAGTTCGACTGTAGTATCGAGTGCAAAGCATACGATGGGGCCTTCGAACGCTCTGCAGTATCATCGCCCATCATTGCCTGCACCGAAGCTAACAATACGCGACGAGGAAATGGCCGAAGTTATACGCGCTTCGATGAACGACGGTAAGTGGGTGGGCGGAATAGAAGAAAGTAAGACCTAGCTAGACGCAGGTGATGCAATTTAAGTCACGGGGGTATTCAAATTATTTTAAAACCTAGTCTTAGATTCACTGAAAACTCCCTCAATATTAACATTGAATAATTTTGTTTTACACAGGCTCCAGCCGGTCCACTCAGAAAACGATAACATATTTTAAAGGGCCCGGCATGAAATCACTGGGTTTTAGTATTGTTGGCGGACGTGATTCACCTAAAGGTAATATGGGTATTTTTGTGAAGACAGTATTCCCAACGGGCCAAGCAGCCGACGACGGCACATTGCAAGCAGGTATGTTGTGGCACCGAGAGAACGGGATAGCGAAATCTTCAAAATACTATAATTTGCTTTCCTCTTTATAGGCGACGAAATAGTCGAGATTAATGGCACTTCTGTACAGGGCATGAGCCACGCTGAAACTATACGCCTATTTAAGGATGTGCGCGAAGGTGCTATATCCTTGAAGGTGCTAAGGAGAAAGTAAGTTATATACAAATTTAACTTTCCGTGATTTCAAATAATTTCCTTACATTCTGCTAGGCTACAAAAAGCAAAATCAATGGGCGCATAAAAAGGATATAAATATTGAGTAGAAACCCTTGTGGATTATCCGACAAAAATAAGACTACAAACTTATGTTGCAGACAAAGCCGAGATTGAAAAATACTTAACCTAAGTCCCTAACTATAAAATATACTTGATTTGTATTTGGTAGTTTAATTTAATTTTAATTTTTCTATAAGTTCCCGTTTTATGCTGTTACAAGAATTAAGAAATGACTTGTTAAACAATATATTAAGTATTATGAAATAAGTATAAAAAGGTAACCTGTATAGAATTACTTCAGACTAAGTGTAATATGCATGTATTTATAATAACTATTCGAAAGTATTATATATGTTCAACGGTTTCAATAAAAATGTTAAATAGCGAAGATTTACTGTAATAAACACTAAAAAATTAAGTTTTATTGCTTAATAATAAAATAGCAAGTGACCAAAAATATATTCTCTGCATCTATACCCTCGTCTTTTTGGAAATTTGTAAAAACACGTATTATTCTACTTCTGAAAAATCTTCGTTGCGATATCTAACGCTTGATATCTCAGGATTTTGAATTTCGTTTTTTGTTTAAGTAACGGTAGTAAGCACGTGTTGTTTCGATACTTGGTAACTTACCAATCATCCCCCCCCCCCCCCGCCGCCAAGTCAAAGAAATCAATTCAAGGCGTTTTTATTTATGTACATATGATATATAATTTTATTTCGACATTCTTTATATTTTCTTTTTCTTTTAAAGATCTTACAAAAGAAATGCAGTAATAATTTGACGCGCATGCGCATTAGAATTACAATTGTTACATTGAAATATTACTACGCGTCTTATCTAAATAAGTTATGTTTTTAAACAAACAGTTGTAACATAGTTTAATGAGAAAAATGTACTACCCTAATAAAAATGTAAACTAGAAAAGAAGAAAGTTTAGCGAACATTCAAGCCCTTTTTCAGAAAATTTGTGGGCTCATTTTCAGTAAGAACAATGAATTGAATTGAACATACTCTTAAAACTAAATTAAATTTTCTCTTCACAAAATGCCTTAGATGCTTTTTATTACATGCGATATCTTTTTCTCCAAATTTAGATATATATATATTTTCAATAGGGGCCTTACAAGCCTTGTTCTTGAATTCTAATTAGTGTAAGCTACAAAAAATTATGTTTCGTAGCCCTACATTTACAATTTTGTTTCTGGTTGGAGCTAAATTATTTTCTTTAGAAAATGAGCCCATATCTGAAATAGAATACGTACAGCCTTACTCGATTTTTTTAAACCAATTATTTTTACAATAATAAATTCGGCTTAACGGACTTGCCCTGTTGCTATAGTTCATCTTCAAATCCTTTGCTTTTTTGAATTTTCTTTGTATTGTTCCAAGCACAAAAGTAAGTTAATTCAGTCTCTCACAAGCATCAACAGATTCTAAAAAGCCGGCTGGGTTGGCATTTTATTTTGATTTAATGAAAAACAAAATCGAAATTAGCCTAGATGAAAATATTTAAAGAGGCCGAAAACGTATTCTCGCGAACTCGTCTTCCGACGATGATGATTGTTGCGGCGCTTGCTCATTCTCATCGTTGTCTTCACTCATGGACGAGTTTATATCTACCCAGCCATCACCGTCGTCATCATCACCGTCGTTATCGTCACTGTCATCATCGCTATCACCGTCATCGTCATCGTCGTCGTCGCCGTCTCCGTCGGAACGATTACGTCGTCGACGTTGAAAACGAATGTGACCGTTTTCACTAATGTCAAAAACTAGAAATTAAAAATAATACATTTGATTGTAGAATAAAAACTTGAGGGTTATGTATCTAATGTAAGCTTACTGTCTGTTGTATCGCTCTCCGAACCGTCCTCATCAGATTCAGGCTCTTCATCATCTTCCTGAAAGCAAAGACAACCAATTATTCATTATAGCATCCATCAGGTCTTGCGCTGCTACACCACCCCCAGCGCCTGTGTCGGCGCGCACAGCGTTGCCATATAATGTTAAGCTACCGGCGCCACCACCTCTGTTGTTACGATAATTGCGGAAAACATTACCCGCACCACTTCTATTTGTCGATGTTGGTGCTAGTCTTGCGCTGTGAGCGCCGCCAGCGGCACTGGGACGTGGCGCAGCATGACCATTGCTACCGCGACCGATCACTACACCGACGCCGCCATTGCCACTGGCGGCTGCGGGCAACGCAGAGCTACGAAAGCTCACGATGATATCTTCACCACCGCCGCCGCTGCCGCCGATGTGTCGCCGACTTGCGTCGATGTCTATATTAATTTCACGAATACGTCCGAAACGACGGATGTGATCAGCATCACGACGGTTATTGTCAATATTCTCGGCGTTGCGATCGTTTCGGTTTCGGCCAGGGGCATCACCATCACCTCCACCTCTACCATCAACACCATTACCACCGCCATTGTCATTTTGGTTTTCGGTAGGGTTGTTATCGTCGTCAACATAGTCATTAGCGTCTGCAAAGCCGGCAGCACGATCTGTGCTATTGCTATCGTCATTACCGACGCTAATGCCTATACCCGACGTTTCACCATGACGCACCTCTTCTTGATTTTCTAGCTTCTTCATGCCCACAGCATAAATTTTAACAAACGTTTCTGGTCTCGAATCATACGCTGGCTGATTTTCTACCAATGCAATCAGACTCCCATTATCATTGATGCTCATGTCATATATACCACGTCGCACATCGATTGTTGATATCGAAGAATAATCATAGGCATCGAGCACCTTAAAACTCGTTTCACAGGCCGGTAATTCTTCTAGTGTATCGATACGTTCATCCGATGCATCTGCATTGTAACTATACATAACACGCATTGGTGAAAATTTTAGGAAGCATTGATCAAGAACAGGCACAGTCTGCAAAAGGTGGAATGTGCGCAGGTCCCATACTTCGGTATTTGAAATAATCTATAAACACATTTAATTGAGTACATTTTCGTAAAGTATAATTTTTTTGCATCCTAATACCTCTAAGCCATTAGGATGAAAAACGCCAGAAAGACATTGATTTAATTTATCAAATTTGTGAATTTCCTTGCCCGAACGTACATCCCATAAAACACCATCTTTAAGAAAAAGTTTTAAAAATTGTTTTGCATTAATTTTTTGTTAAATGATAACTTGCCTGACAATATAAGCTCATCAGTGGGGCAAAAGGTTGCACGATTCTTTACATATTGATTTCCCAGCGTAGGAGTAAATGTTGAAATCTTATTCCCCGTCTCAATATCGTAAATAATAGCGCACTGAAAAAAATAAGCAAGTGTATATTAAAAATTGAAGACTTGATATTGTTTTAAAAACTTACATCATTTTGTGTTCCTAATATCTTGTCTTGAGACAAATTGTTAAACTCACAATAGTAATCATCGGCAAAACTCAACTTCGATGTAAACTCATTATGTTTGATGGACCAGAGTACGCTTAGTGGTGAGCGCCAAGAGCATGATGTCAACACAAGGTCACCAGGACGATTTGAAATTATGGAGTCGACCACATAACTGTGGCACACCGATGAAAATACTTCAACACCAGTAGAAAGATTGAATGCTTTCACTTCACCGCGATGAGTGCCCACGAGCAAAAGCTTAGGCGCAGACACTATTTCACAAGTGGAAAATTGTAAAGACGGAAAGTCACTAGAACGCACTGAGCGCCAAGGCGCAAAATTTGAATGCACATAACGACGATCCAAGCGAGATGTATTGTAGCCAGATTGCGCTTTAAAAATCCGTGTTGTTAAGTTCAGATTATTTCCATGAACACGACTTGGCTTTGGATCAGGACACTTGTGTGGCGTAAAAAGGTCAAATTGTGGGCATGTTGTCATGGGATTATTGCACAAAGCATGCTGATTAGTGAGATATTCCGTAACAATAGTGCCTAGAGTAATACCTGTTTGATTGCTATGTTGTGGCGCAGGCGATCCACCGCTCTCAGAGCACACATCTTCTGGTAGTGAGGATATTTGTTTTTGCATTGAACGCTGAGCATTAGCAAATGCTACAGCATTACTAGTAGTAGTTGGAACAGATGGTGTTTGTTTTTCGGACTTTTTCACCAACTTTATAGGAGTTACAGTATTGTTGCCACTACTGGTCGGCAGCTCTTCTATAGTAAGACTATTATTAAGCTGTTGTTGATCACTAGTAGTTCCATTTGCCATATTATTAATAGCATTGTTAACATCTTGCATACGGCTGCGCAAACGTTGCCGTTGTGATGATGATGAGGGCACTTTGTAATCAAATGGTGATTGATGGAAGCTTTTCGTAGTGTTTGATGATGTTTGTGGTAAACCAGCTTCTTTCTGTAGAGTTTTCGCAGTTTGTAAAAGACCTTTGGATTCTAAATGATCGTGTATGAGCTGATATAATTGCTGTTCATTATATTGTATTTTAGTTTGAGCTATCACATTGGCCTTGTGAATGTTAGCAAGCGAGGGATCCATTTTGTTGGAAATCGGTTTAGTTTTACCTGATACACGTTCTACTAGCTCTAATGCGTACTTCTGGAATAACACATGCTCAGCTCTTTTTTCTTGGAGTATTGGATCACGCATTAGCGTTTGGATCTGCCCATTAGCAAAAAGTGTCAATTTACCAACAATTTGACGAACCCGCTCAGAGCGTGCAAGGCCGGCTAACGCGCGACATGCCATACCACGAATGCAATCCGCATCTGTGATTGGTGCTTTTACTTGCATTAGTGATAATAGTATAATAATTCCATTGTTAGAGCACACAGACTCCCATACTTTCTCAATCAACTCTTCGCAATAGGAATTCTTTTGCTTATTACGTTTTGATGAACTGAATACCTTGGTAACACTATTTGGCTCTTTCTGAAATATAAGGCAATAGTAAAGACATTTTTTTTTATTAATATTCATATTCGCTTACCCTAGACAAAGGTGCACAAACGCAATGTACCAAAACGGCTAGTGCTGATCTTTGCACATCCGCATCCGCAGTAATATCACCTGAAGCAGCAGCTAAAATAAAATAAATTCCTGAAGCGCCCACACTATCCGGTATGTCTAAGCGTTCACAATAAACTAAAAATACGCGTGGAATTACACAGCAAATAGACAAGACATCCAATGCTGAGCGCACTATTTCAGATCTAAAATAATTTTTGTTTAGTCTAACAAATTTTAAGAATGCTTCAAATCCTTATACCTGACGTTGTTATTCCAATCATATGAGAGCGCTATAATTTTTAGCAGCAAAGTTATGCCACTCACTTTTAGTAGTTTATCCACAGGCGCCCAATGTGCGCGCATAGAAGTATTTTCTTGTAGCATTCTCACTTGCTCGCTTATTTGTTCCAAACTCATTTTCGCTGCTTTGGTGATTATATTTTGTGAGAACTCTGTTGTTAATAGACATTGTTGGCGCATAAAATTGTTATATTTATAGAAAAGGTGACTTTCCATGTAACGTTTAAGCGCAACACACACATGCCGTACGAGTTGCCGTGAGGCACACTCCAAGTCATCGTTAACAGGATTCTCATCGTCATCGTTGTTGGAAGGATTTAATATTTTTAGTATGGAAATCTTTAAAGAAAGTAATAAAGAGCACCATTGAATAACCTAGTTTTTGGAGGAAGACTCAAATACATACCACATTGTAAAGTTTGCGAAGTCCATCCTGCGAGTCGAACTCATCCAAAATAACTTTAAATTGAAAGCTCAAACCAAAAAACATGGTGGCATGGCAAACTCCTGAATCGTATGAGCGCTCCATTAGCCAGAGTGCGTAATGCACCAATTCTACGATAACAGATCTGGGCATGCTGCAGATGCGTTCCATAGCTTCTTCACAGTAGGCGAGGTAGTATAGCGTTATAGCGACGCCAGTAGCAGCAATGCTGGGACGTGGTACTTTGAGTAGCAACTATAATCAATATGAAATTATTATTAAAAGTATTAATTAGTATATACCAAGGAATTCTACCTCCAATCCACCATGCGCTATAAAATCCAATGCGAATTTCTTATGGCATAGCAGGGAAGCGAGATATTTTAAACCTTCAAATCCTAAACACGTATCACGTCTATCCAAATTCTCCAAGTAACCAAATATTAATGGCATTGCTCGGTATTCGAAAATCAAACCCAAATAGTCTTGATGATTGCCAAGAGCAGTGAGGTATCTCAGCATGAGTGCTTGATTGGATTCACATGTGGGTGGATGTAGAGGAATATACATTTTTTTGTAACGCGATCCAGTTCCTTGAGGAAAAGCATCCCGACTATTTTCCATTAATGTTGAAATATTGGAATTTGAACAGTGTGTATCTAATGAATTTTTGGAATTGGATGCTACAGCGTTATCTATTACTGGAGAAGTCTTTAATTGCTCTGCTGCTTGTGGAGATGAAACTGCTGCACCATCATTAGTTATCCAAGGAGGTACCAACTGCTCAAATGAGTTATCTGCTAAACCAGACAATGTTGTTGAATTTGCAGCTAACGTTTGGTCAGGAGGTTCTCCGGCACGTTTCGGGAATAAATTATATATAGCTTGTAACATATGTAACCGCTTTAATATCTTAGGTATGAGACGATGATTGTGCTCCCTGAATGAAACTGCAATTTCGGTAACTTCCATTGCGGCAGCTAACAGGCCAACAGCATAACTTTGCAAAGGTTCTATACTGTCCTCTGCCCAACCAAATATTCTATGAATAAGATGCTCAAATTCTCCTTGGAAAACGGCCGATGTTTCCAAACCCGGTGAAATAACCAAAATTAAACGACAAGTTAAAATATTAAGTTCAAGAGAACTTTTCTGGATGTTCTGGCGAGTAAAGAAGTTGTCGCGTAAATAATCGCTTACAAGCTAAAATTGAAAGGTTTTGTTTAGAACATGAAATATGCAAAATCCATTTCCAATTTGGGTTACCTTGGTCATGAAGGCATCTTTCCGGAAGAGTTGTTTAAGCAGCACACCAAATTGGCACTTTGGGTCCGTACGATAGGGATGGCGTTCTTCAAACGGATCATGGTCTTTTCGCATGTAAATATCTTTCTCCTTTTCAAAAATTTCGACCAACCTAAAAAGTTAGAGAAATGGTATTTTTATTTAAATACATAGGTACATAGGTACATAAAAGTACTATCATCTGAAATTTAATGCTTTTTTCATATTAACAAAAATTTCGTTAATAGATCCCTTGAAATTTTTGCTAAATGCTAATTTCACCATGTATGATAACAAATACCATACAACAATAACATATATATAAAAACTTTCTAGAAAAGCGAAAGCAAACAAAAAAGCATGCACGCCATCAATG
>OX608083.1:53697466-53787466 GCA_951509765.1 Sphenella marginata
AGGTTCTGCATCGGCTGGGGCAGCTGCGCCAGCATCATCATTCTCACCACCAGCTTCTTCATTCTCCACTGCAGCATTCGCATCTACAGGCGCAGGGTCATTAGAGCCATCTTCTTCTACATCAACCATTTCCGTATCAGTATCAGCATTTGCCTCCAGTGTTGGGGGTTCACCACTGCCGTTGGTGGTAACTTCATCTCCATTTGGAAGCTGTTCAACCGTCGTGGAATTTTCTACTGGAGCTGATGCCTCTGCTGTTGAAGTCGTAGGTTGTATATCGTCTTCATCTTGCACTTCTGCATCACCTTCCCGGTGCTCGACTGGTTCCACGTTGTTTGGAGGCATTTAATGCCAATACTTTTAAGCTATTTTCACAAACTTATTTCTAACCTTACAAAACTTTTCCACAAAATGTTCAGCGGAGAACGGAAATTTTCTTCCCCCTCGCGTTATTGTTTTTGGTATTCGCTTTCTTAAATTTTTTTATGAGCTTCCTCAAGGTTATACGTATGAGTACACTTCACAAATAGTTAACAAACAAATATTTTTGTTAATTTACACTTAGCAATAATAAAAACAACATAAAATTGGTAAAACTTCGCATTAATTATTCTTTCCACAAACGAAGTCCACCGCACGAATTAGAAAGAAAATGCACGCGCTTTTTTAGCAGCTGTCAAATGTCAAAGTCAGAAATTAGGTAAAGTGCTGCCAAGTTCGCCCCCAATGAGATAAAAAATATATCCGTTTCACTCTTTTTCTGGCTTTTAGGATGTAAAAATTTACAAAATTTGCAAAAACTTACCTAAAGCAATTTTATAAGATCATCCCTAATGTTCTAACCACAAGAAAAACCAGCACCTACACAAAAACATTCGTTGCATATAATTTGTACTTACCAGCATCTTTGGCCATTTAAAAGATGCAACTGCATCGCTGGTACATGCGCATGCAGTTAGAACACTTTTACGTACGCGCGACATACCGAATTAATAACACTTTTAATATTTTTCACACTTAAACACGATTCGGTCGCGATCACCCGCACTTTCTCACCTCTTGTTTTATTTTTCGCGGCCATTTAAAAAATGCAACTGCATCGCTGGTACATGCGCATGCAGTTACAACACTTTTACGTACGCGCGACATACCGATTTAAGGTATTTGTTTCCTTTGGCACTCAACTACTAATAAATTAGCTAAAAATATGATAGGGGTGTCAAAAGACGCGTTTTGACCTCAGTATCAATGATCCGAAGTCGAAATTTCATTTTTTTGTTCCAGTGAAGAGATATTTGCAATCAAAGTTCCGAATTTTCTGTCATTTTCATGTGGTTGTTGTAATCACAAATTACACTGTGAGAAAAGAGGACATCACCGTGGCGGTAGCCACGGCTATGGCACACACTCGGAGTTGGAATGGCGTAGCCCAGGGTTATTTTTTGAAGCGCGGCCGAAGGCCGCCTACTCTGAAAGGTGTTCTGCACATAAGAAACATGGATCGGGCCCCTAAATCGGGATTTGACCTGGGTAATTTTTTGGTTTTTTGTTAATAACTTTTCACTGGAACAAAAAAATTAAATTTCGACTTCGGATCCTTGATCCTGAGGTCAAAACGCGTCTTTTGATACCCTTATCATATTTTTAGCTAATTTATTAGTAGTTGAGTGCCAAAGGAAACAAATACCCGATTTAATAACACTTAATATTTTTCACACTTAAACACAATTCGGTCGCGATCACCCGCACTTTCGCAAAAAAACTAATCACACTTGTCAAATAATTGCCCAATTTGGCGCAATTACCCATTGACCCATTAAACAAAGCCAGCCCAAATGTCATCTCAATATCAACCAGCGCCTGCTACAAAATTCAAATTCAAATTTCATTTTGAAAATTGATCAAAAGCCCTCTCTTCTTCTTCTTCTCTGGTCAAAGTCAGAAATTATCTAAAGTGCTGCCAAGTTCGCCCCCAATGAGATAAAAAAATATCCGTTTCACTCTTTTTCTGGCTTTTTGATGGCATTCGCATTTTAACAATTTTAACAGAGTTCTGGAATTTAACAGAATTCTTGTGCGGGCATAAGGAATTTAACAGCATTCTGGTAGCACGATTTTTGACGCATTTAATGTTAATGGCTGCAATAAACAGCTGTTTTGGTAGTTTTGGTAAGAACTCATAATAATAATTTTTTATTAAAACATAGAGATACGATTGTTGCGAAAATTAAAGAAAATACCACTCACACACATTGACATGAACCAACAAAATTGCATAGGATGTAAAAATTTACAAAATTTGCAAAAACTTACCTAAAGCAATTTTATAAGATCATCCCTAATGTTCTACCACAAGAAAAACCAACACCTATACACACTAGGGCGGGTCGATTCATTAACCGATATCGCGCCATCGATTTTTCGATAGGTTTTGGGCCCAGGAAGAAAAAGTTCCACTACGCATATCCCAAAAAATAATTTTCGAGCCTGCGAAATTTCATTTTTTTGAATTTTCTTCGACTTTGATTTTTAAGGTTTTCTTCATGACCTACTAAACAAACTTTCATTTGGTTTGCAAATTTCCATGTAAACCCTTTCCGACCCAAAAATGTCCGCTAAAAACGTTGGCGATAACAGTTTTTTGAAAAAAACAATATTTTTTGGGTTTTGGGGAGTGTTTTGGTCAAAAAATCTATTCTTTCGCTATTTTTTTTTAAGGGTTTCTTCAGCATACATGCAAACACTTTTCGATGAAAACGAATTTGTCTCACATATCCTGTCCCACTCAAAATTATGCGCTAAAAACGTTGGTGATAACAGTTTTTTGAAAAAAAATTTGTTTTCGGTTTTGGAACATATTTTGGTTGAAACATCTACTTTTTCAATTTTTTTCATTT
The DNA here is from genome assembly GCA_951509765.1 of Sphenella marginata. Classification (NCBI taxonomy): domain Eukaryota; kingdom Metazoa; phylum Arthropoda; class Insecta; order Diptera; family Tephritidae; genus Sphenella; species Sphenella marginata. The sequence continues at coordinate 53,700,364 of OX608083.1, forward strand.
TCAAGGCTCCAAATCATTTTTTATGTATTTTTTTCGGTGTCAATTAGCGTAGTCCCACGTGAATTCATGTGCTAAAGACGATGGTAAATTCAGTTAAAAAAAAAATTATTTAATGGAGTTTTAGATGAATTTTGGTCGAAAAAACCATTTTTTTAGATTTTTCATTGACAAAACTCTATTTTAGTATTCATTTGGCGATATGTATAATGAAAAAATCACTGAAATTTCTTTGTTTTCTCTTCCTGGTGCGATTTCATATGTATTAGTGATCGATATTAGTGACCGATATTCAGACATCAATGTCGATCATTGACAAATGCAAAACCAAGTAAGTAGTTGGGAAAATAACTGAGGCTAGGTTTTGCATTTATCACGCCTTAAGACGCCTTACTTGGTTTTGTGGTGTCACGGGAGATTTAACAAACTTACGTATATAGTTATGTATTAAAACTAGTGCTGTGCGATTAATTCATTAATCAAAATTTTGAGTAATCATAATATCGATTACTCAATTAATCGATTAATTATGATTTTCGTTTAATCAAAAAGGGTCTTTACTTGATTAATCAAGATTTTGATTAATTAAAAAGAAAATAATTGAATTATCGCCTTTTTGATTAATCGTTTTTTGAATAAAATGATTAATCATATATTAAAACGGAAGTTCCTTGATACTTCAACCATTTATTGCATCTTCGACATTTTGCCCATTCACGATCGGCAAATACCTCAAAATTTTCTTAAATTTTTTTTATTTTTAGTAATTTGAAGCATATTTGGTTTTTAATTTTTTTTATTTTCAACTATTTCATGGCAAATTCGAAATTATGATTACTCAAAATTTTGATTAATCAATTAATCGCACAGCACTAGTATTAATACATAACTATATACTTAAGTTTGTTAAATCTCCGTGACACCACAAAACCAAGTAAGGCGTCTTAAGGCGTGATAAATGCAAAACCTAGCCTCAGTTATTTTCCCAACTACTTACTTGGTTTTGCATTTGTCAATGATCGACATTGATGACTGAATATCGGTCACTAATATCGATCACTAATACATATGAAATCGCACCAGGAAGAGAAAACAAAGAAATTTCAGTGATTTTTTCATTATATCGCCAAATGAATACTAAAATAGAGTTTTGTCAATGAAAAATCTAAAAAAATTCATCTAGAACTCCATTAAATAATTTTTTTTTTTTAACTGAATTTACCATCGTCTTTAGCACATGAGTTCACATGGGACTACGCTAATTGACACCGAAAAAAATACATAAAAATGATTTGGAGCCTTGAAAATGAAAAAAATTGAAAAAGTAGATGTTTCAACCAAAATATGTTCCAAAACCGAAAACAAATTTTTTTCCAAAAAACTGTTATCACCAACGTTTTTAGCGCATAATTTTGAGTGGGACAGGATATGTGAGACAAATTCGTTTTCATCGAAAAAGTGTTTGCATGTATGCTGAAGAAACCCTTAAAAAAAAATAGCGAAAGAATAGATTTTTTGACCAAAACACTCCCCAAAACCCAAAAAATATTGTTTTTTTCAAAAAACTGTTATCGCCAACGTTTTTAGCGGACATTTTTGGGTCGGAAAGGGTTTACATGGAAATTTGCAAACCAAATGAAAGTTTGTTTAGTAGGTCATGAAGAAAACCTTAAAAATCAAAGTCGAAGAAAATTCAAAAAAATGAAATTTCGCAGGCTCGAAAATTATTTTTTGGGGTATGCGTAGTGGAACTTTTTTTTCCTGAGCCCAAAACCTATTGAAAAATCGATGGCGCGATATCGGTTAACTTTCGTCCATACAAATCAACCCAGCCTAATACACACACATTCGTTGCATATACAAATTTCAACCACTTATTATATAATTTGTACTTACCAGCATCTTTGGCCATTTAAAAAATGCAACTGCATCGCTGGTACATGCGCATGCAGTTAGAACACTTTTACGTACGCGCGACATACCGAATTAATAACACTTTTAATATTTTTCACACTTAAACACGATTCGGTCGCGATCACCCGCACTTTCGCACCCCTTGTTTTATTTTTCACGGTTCCATTGCAATCAAAAAACTTGTTAGAACTTTTGAACTAAACTTTGAAATACATTTTTCGATTGGATCTGTAAATACAGTATCTATGAACGGCTCTTGGCCATTTAAAAAATGCAACTGCATTGCTGGTACATGCGCATGCAGTTACAACACTTTTACGTACGCGCGACATACCGAATTAATAACACTTTTAATATTTTTCACACTTAAACACGATTCGGTCGCGATCACCCGCACTTTCGCAACCCTTGTTTTATTTTTCACGGTTCCATTGCAATCAAAAAACTTGTTAGAACTTTTGAACTAAACTTTGAAATACATTTTTCGATTGGATCTGTAAATACAGTATCTATGAACGGCTCTTGGCCATTTAAAAAATGCAACTGCATTGCTGGTACATGCGCATGCAGTTACAACACTTTTAAGTACGCGCGACATACCGAATTAATAACACTTTTAATATTTTTCACACTTAAACACGAATCGGTCACGATCACCCGCACTTTCGCACCCCTTGTTTTATTTTTCGAGGTTCCATTGCAATCAAAAAACTTGGTTGAACTTTTCAACTAAACTTTGAAATACATTTTTCGATTGGATCTGTAAATACAGTATCAATGAACGGCCCATGGCCATTTAAAAAATGCAACTGCATCGCTGGTACTTGCGCATGCAGTTACAACACTTTTACGTACGCGCGACATACCGAATTAATAACACTTTTAATATTTTTCACACTTAAATAAATACAGTATCAATGAACGGCCCATGGCCATATAAAAAATGCAACTGCATCGCTGGTACATGCGCATGCAGTTACAACACTTTTACGTACGCGCGACATACCGATTTAATAACACTTTTAATATTTTTCACACTTGAACACGATTCGGTCGCGATCACCCGCACTTTCGCAAAAAAACTAATCACACTTGTCAAATAATTGCCCAATTTGGCGCAATTACCCATTGACCCATTAAACAAAGCCCAAATGTCATCTCAATATCAACCAGCGCCTGCTACAAAATTCAAATTCAAATTTCAATTTGAAAATTGATCAAAAGCCCTCTCTTCTTCTTCTTCTCTGGTCCAGAAATTATTTAAAGTACTGCCAAGTTCGCCCTCAATGAGAAAAAATATATATCCGTTTCACTCTTTTTCTGGTTCCTTTTTGATGACATTCGTTTAACATATTTTTCCGCTCTGGTAGCACGATTTTTGACGCATTTAATGGCTGCACTTAAATAAACAGCTGTTTTCTTATTTTTTTGAAGCTTGACGTTCTTGTAAACAAAGTTTGGTAGTTTTGGAATTAGCAAATTTCTAAATACAAATAATTTAGCTAAACAAAATGTCCTTTCTGTATATACTAAGTTGGGTATCAACGGTGATACATATAGTTTTCATTACGATATCAATTGGTGAGCAAGTTTTATTTCTACCAATGTTCTGACGCATTAATTTCTATCTTTTTAACAGCGGCGGGTCTTTACTACATTGCCGAGCTGGTGGAAGAGTACACACAAACAGCACGTAAACTAATCACATTCATGATAAGCGCAACCGTATTTGTTTATATGATGTTTATGTTCTTTGACGATCTGCCGTGGAGCATGATTTTGTGCGGATTTGCTGCGCAAACGTTTCATGGAATAATTATGAGCAGCTTTCCATTTATACGCTTCTTGTCAGTTCCCTTTATTGGTGCGGCGATATTTTTAGTTATTAATCATATTTTAGCGTTTCAATATTTCACAAGTGCTTATTATCCGTTTGTGCAGGTATGCATGCAATGGTTTTTTTTTTGTTTAAATTTTGAATGATTTTTTTGTTTTTAGGTTCTCGCATATTTTACTATTTGCCTTTGGATGGTGCCTTTCGCACTTTTTGTTTCACTCAGTGCTAATGACAATGTTCTGCCCACGACATTTAACGACAGCATGGGTTTGTTAAGTGCATATTGAAATATTTTCTTAAAACTGACGCATTACCATTTTTGCAGGAAGCCAAGATGTGGTGACAAATTACTTTGCTCGTGGCAAAAAACAAGGATTGCTCTCACTTTTTAACTATGCAAAAGATAGTTTATTACCTACTCGAAGTAAAAAAACCTTTTGAAGGTTTCATTCTACTTATTTCAATTGTAAACTACCTATCTAAAATGCACGTAATTATACATATGTATATGGATTGCAAAGCAAGTCCCTATGAAGAAACGGACTGTTACCGGTAAGCAATTTTTTTGGTAAATAATAAAGGCTGGTAATTAAATTATTTATTACATTTATAAATTAAATACACAAAAATAGAAACATACACCAACGATTTTTATCGCTTATTCATAACCAGTACAAAGTATTTATTCATTATCGTAAAAGAACAAACCGCTTATATAGTTAATAAGTTTTAAATGCGTCTTAGGTAAATCCGTATTTTCTAGGGTGGGTGTTGAAATTCCATAGTGATGGCGCGCCCACTTTATTTTTCCTGTGTTTTTACGCTGCCATCGGCCATGCCGAAGTAGGCTTTTGTCGCCATATGTACAAATAGACCCGTTTCTACAACACCTGGTATTAGTAGTAGATCAGCATTCAGCTTTGCCCAATCACAGTCGCATTTCTGTGGAAAATGCCAGTCCAATATAAAATTACCATTATCTGTAACACATGGTCCAGCTTTTGCTACAGCCATACGCAATTTCAGTTCACCGCCATATTTAGCTGCTATACGTTCACGAATCGGCACGTACGCCATTGGTACTACTTCGATGGATATGCCTTTCTTATATTGCTGTCCCAAATTTTCTGAGTTTTTTGTATAATCTGCAATTATTACCAAATCTTCTGCACACGATGCAACGATTTTTTCCTGCAACAAACAACCACCACCGCCTTTAATCAGCACCATATTACGATCAACTTCATCTGCGCCGTCAATAGCAACGGATAGCTGTGGATTTCTATCAAGGTCACCGAGTGTCAGATCATGTTCTACAATTAATTGACGTGCCTGAAAACTGGTAGGTACACAGATCACCTTTAAACCTTCTTTGAGTACGCGTTCAGCTAGTCGTTCCACAGCAAATACCACGGTTGACCCGCTACCAATACCTACGGCGGTGTTTGTCTTCACCCATTCGTCGACGGCACGATGAGCAGCAATGCGTTTGGCTTCACTTAGAGACATTATATCTTTGTTTATGTTGGACGGTTGTGCTTTAGGAGATTGTGCAAATAATTTCTTTGTTAAACGGTTGAGATTCCAATGATGGACGTTTATCTGAAGTAGCCGTAAAAATGACGTTCTTGTCATGCGATGGCATTAACTTCAATGCAGCTTTGTGTGAAAAATGTTTGTTATTCGAGGAGCAGGTAAACGATGTGATCAAATTATTTCTTAACCGGAGGGGTCAAATCAAAAATCCTAAAAACAAAAGAAACGTCAAAAAATTGATAAGAATTTTTTGACGTTTCTTATGTCTGAAAGAGTTGTGTTTAGCGGGCATTACGAATTTAACAGAATTCTTGTGTGGTGGTGCAGGGCTTTTGGTCAATTTTCAAATTGAAATTTGAATTTGAATTTTGTAGCAGGCGCTGGTTGATATTGAGATGACATTTGGGCTTTGTTTAATGGGTCAATGGGTAATTGCGCCAAATTGGGCAATTATTTGACAAGTGTGATTAGTTTTTTTGCGAAAGTGCGGGTGATCGCGACCGAATCGTGTTCAAGTGTGAAAAATATTAAAAGTGTTATTAAATCGGTATGTCGCGCGTACGTAAAAGTGTTGTAACTGCATGCGCATGTACCAGCGATGCAGTTGCATTTTTTATATGGCCATGGGCCGTTCATTGATACTGTATTTATTTAAGTGTGAAAAATATTAAAAGTGTTATTAATTCGGTATGTCGCGCGTACGTAAAAGTGTTGTAACTGCATGCGCATGTACCAGCGATGCAGTTGCATTTTTTAAATGGCCGCGAAAAATAAAACAAGGGGTGCGAAAGTGCGGGTGATCGCGACCGAATCGTGTTTAAGTGTAAAAAATATTAAAAGTGTTATTAATTCGGTATGTCGCGCGTACGTAAAAGTGTTGTAACTGCATGTGCATGTACCAGCAATGCAGTTGCATTTTTTAAATGGCCAAAGATGCTGGTAAGCACAAATTATGTATATAATAAGTGGTTGAAATTTGTATATGCAACGAATGTGTGTGTGTAGGTGTTGGTTTTTCTTGTGGTTAGAACATTAGGGATGATCTTATAAAATTGCTTTAGGTAAGTTTTTGCAAATTTTGTAAATTTTTACATCCTATGCAATTTTATTGGTTCATGTGAATGTGTGTGAGTGGTCTTTTCTTCAATTTTCGTAACAATCGTACCTACTATGTATCAGTGTTGGGCAAAATTTACATAGTTAACTAATGATTGAATGTGTAAGTCATGATTGATGACTAATGATTATTTAGTTCAATCACGAGGTGATGACTAACGATTGATTAGTTTTAATCATAATCAATCATGATTACTTATTTATGATTGATATTTTTTAATACCAGGAAAAGTAAAATATTTTTCTGCATCTGAAAAAAATACTGAATTGCACACAAAACGTTACTGTAGGTTAGGTTAGACTTTGGTGTTTTAGTGTAAAATTCAGTATTTTTTGGTGGTCAGATAAATACATGCCCCGGTAAAATACTCGTCAGGGATGGGCAATATTAGAAAATTTGAGTGACGAGTGACGAAAAAATGAAAAAAAAATTTTATTCATTATTCAAAAAAATTTGAGTGATGAGTGACTGGTTATTTCGGCTATCATTTAGAAATCCCTCCAAAGAATTTTGCAATAAAAGTGGTATCAAATGAAAGAGGGGCTTCTCCTGATTACAAATATATATATCCTAGGGTGCGGAAATGTATAGTTTTTGAGATATTTCATGTTAAAAGTTGAAAATTTGCCCAACTTCCACAGCAAATATCACCTTAATTTTCGCACTTTTTGTTAAATATGTACACACGTATGTTTGCATTATTTAAAATACCACCCACATTAACCATTTTTTGCAATAATTTTGGAATATTTTGTGCAAAAACTCACAATTAAATAAATTAACACTCGCGCTTATATATGTATGTGATTTACATGTTTTGTTTGGCATTACACACTTCTGCTGCCACATCTACAAAAAAAAAAGGTGCCTTACTATATTGACCCCATTCATTTACACATGCATAGAATAGTAATAGGGAATTAAAAACTACGCGGAAGGACATCACCGTGGCGGTAGCCACGGCTATGGCACACACCCGGAGTGGGCATGGCGTAGCCCAGGGTTATTTTTTGAAGCGCGGCCGAAGGCCGCCAATGCGGAAAGGTGTTCTGCACATAAAAAACATGGATCGGACCCTGGAACCTCTTATTGTGGGTACTTTATATTTTTTCAGCTCTGGCATCACTGTTTTGTTATGACACAAACAGTATCTCACATACATAGAAAAAAATGTGCGAGAAAATGGAAGCGCGATTGTTATTTTATTTAATTGTGAGATTTTGCACAAAATATTGCAAAATTATTGCTAAAAATGATTAATGTGGGTGGTATTTTATCTAATACACACATACGCGTATACATATTTAAGAAAAAGTGCGAAAATTAAGGTGATATTTGCTGTGGAAGTTGGGCAAATTTTCAACTTTTAACATGAAATATCTCCAAAACTATACATTTCCGCACCCTAGGATATATATATTTGTGATCAGGAGAGGTCCCTCTACCATCCTGAAAAAACCGTTTTTTTCTATCATTTGGCACCCTCTCTAAAAGTTTGCCGTTATTTCTTATTCAAAAAAATCAAAGTGATAAATAACATGTTATTTTTATTCAAGAAGTGCTTGAAGAAAACTAATATGTTATTCGTCACTCAAGAAATCCTGAGTGATAAATAACATGTTATTTTTATTTTTGGAATTCTTGAATAACGATAAAACGTCATTTTTATTCAGTTATTTAAAAATAAAAAATAAGTACCCTGAGATCCCGGAAAATTATACCCATATGCGCATTATACTTGTCGTCATTTTCGGTATCATTTCGGAACTGTTTCGGGATTATTTCGGGACCAGTTTCGGGATTATTTCGGGACTATTTTCGGGATTGTTTCGGGACTTTTTCGGGACTATTTTCGGGACTGTTTCGGGACTATTTTCGGGATTATTTCGGGACTATTTTCGGGATTATTTCGGGATTGTTTCGGGACTGTTTCGTTACTTTTTCGGGATTGTTTCGGGACTTTTTCGGGATCATTTCGGAATTATCTTAATTTATTACTACTTCAATTTTTTTTTACTATTATCACGTTAAGGTATATTTTCTTTTTGATTCAATCCTTTGTTTATTTTTATTTATTTTAGGTATATTTTTATAAGTTCAATATTTTGTTTATTTCTTTTATTTATTTTTTTTTATTAATTTTTCCATTATTGCTTTTAAGTACATACATACATACATATGTATGTATGTACATGCATATATTTTTTTTAGATCCAATATTTTTTATTATAGCCTGTGTATATTTTTTTAATTCATTTCGGCTTCGAGTGGGGCATTTAAAATCCCTTAAAAGCAAGCAAAGTAAATAATAAGCGGAACTAGGTTTTAGAAACCTGAAGAGTAATACACAAATTCATTCAGCTATCTCTCGACATATTAAAAACAAGAATCGCACAAATCTTCACACGATATCTTAGCTCTTAATGGCTGTTTATACTCTAATTCCTTAGCTAAATCCCTATATAAAAACTATGTAGATGGACATGCAAATGTGTGCTGTATTCATTCATTAATAATGATGGTTATGCTTACGCAGACCTGACTGACTTCATCTTTTCTTTTTTGAACTAAAGGATTGTATGCCCACATTAAGGTGTTACCTTCTAGTTTGGCTATTAGGGTGTGACATACATATGTATGTATTTTGCAAACCTTTTTGTATTTAAAACTGCTTACTCTCTTCTGCTAGGAGTTTTCGGCTTAGATCCTTTGTTATAATTCTACCTTGCCCTGTACACCACTTATTGTCATTTATAAGTGAAAATACCTTCAATAATCCTATGAATCAAATTTTTTTTGGAAACCAAGTTTTAATGACTTTGGAAAAATTGTATCCTATCTTTACGCTGCCTCATACATATGTGATTTGAACTTTGTCATTTCATTTTTCATTTGAGATTTTGTTTACCTCTTTCTTGAACATTCTACAGACATTTTTCCTATTCGTGCATTTTTCTGTTTATGTCTTCAATCTTCTCTCTAGTAAAACCTTTAAAGGCGATAGTAAAGTGGGCTCAGTTTTTAGCAACCCAGCAGAGTTTTTAAGGCACAGCAAACAAATATTGAAATGCGTTTCTTCAAAAAGTGATCTCAAAATTCTCAGAATAGTATCCATGACTATGAGGGGTGGTTCCACGGAGGTGGTTTCAAAAATGTGGACACTAAATTGCTGATCCCTTAGATTATTCTAACATTAATTGAAATTACAATTTCTAAGAGAAAATATGAAGTGTTGAGGGTCTTAACTGGCTTTGATTCGAATTCTTTTTTAAGGCCAACGGTTAGATTTAACTACCTTCTACTACTAGGCGTTAGAAACCAGTTATCTAAGTAGTTTCCGAAACAAAACATCTGATGATAAGTGGGGACACTTTGAAACATGTAATCCTATCCATCACTGTGATTAACTTTGTAATTTTTTCTCCAAATATCAATTTTTCCACACAAATCGAATATAATAATTAAAACCAATTATTATTGTTCACTGGGTCTCAAGCTTGCAAATGTTACAAAACATAGAATACTTTGACATTCAAAAAATCTAAAAAATGCCAAGCAACAGCCACATGAAAAGAAATAAATTTTATGACATAAGATTTGTACGAGTACTCACAACTCACACACATACACATTATGTTTGCATCCTGTATGGGTACGAAGTTATGTATAAGAATAAAGTTTAAACTTGTTAGAAAGCACAGTACCTACATATGTAACTCAAAGTAGCGCTATGTCGCAGCACAATTCAATTACAAGCTTCATTAAATCGACTTACGCGTATTACATATAACTAGCTTTGCTGCTGGCGTTTTTTTTGTTTTTGAAGGAAACAGAGCATTTGTCGGTGTGAATGGCAGTCATTTAACTCTTTTATTACACTCCGAAATATTTTGAAGCGACTGAACTGGTGGGCGAAAACAAAGTGTTTTCAAAGTATATGAATACCTCTTCCACTCCTCGTACAACTAAGGCTATGAACCTAATTTGAACGAAGTCTCCTTGTAAAAGTATAAAAATTGGTTGGCGCTTGCCTTATTCACTTTTTAGTTGATTATTAAATGTTAATGGCCAATTTCATGCTAGAATACGCAAAAATCAAACTTTCATTTTCTTGCTGATATCTATTTCTGAGGCACTTGACACAATTTTTATGGCACCTGAATTAATGGCAAGAGTAGTTAGTTGAGTGAGTGCGATATCAGTGGTTTCAGTGGGTGCACACTCATATTCAGGACACTTAGTCTGGTCTGGTAAAATAAATGTCACATTTCACACTTCAAAAAAATAAAAAAAAAACAAGCGCAAAAGATGAAAGTAAAAAAAAACCAGAAAAAAGAGCAAAGAAATGATGACCACTTTATGCAGCACACAAACAAAAACCTTGAACGTGTGTCTGCATCTAAAAAATTAAATGTCAATACGTTGTTCAAATTAAATGTTCAATTTGGATACGCCTTTTTAATTCCCATCAGCCAGAAGAATAAAGGCAACAATGCCGCCGACTGCTGAAGAGGCCACAGACACGACAGCCAATGCCCAGAGGGCAAGTAATCGAAATTAGTCTCTTATTTGCAGTTAAATCGACAGAGTGCGGTGAGTAATCAAAGTGGACAGCGCGTAATAATAATGAAATAATGAAAAAAAAAAAAAAACGTGGAGAAAAATAATCAAATGAGTTGTAAGACTTTTTTCCTTGGTTCGCGAAAAGTAATTTACTGTCACTTTTATGTTATTGTTGGTGTGCGCACAGTGTTAGAACTACCTCGTAGGAGTAAAGTCGTAGAAATTATGAAATAAATGGTGGTAAAAATGATGACACCGTAGTATTTATAGATTTTTTAATGGTTTAAAAAAAATTTCACTTCAAATGAGTGGTTAAACTCGTAAGTTTTTGACAGAGATTTTCAAATTGACGCTGAGTCAGCCAGACGGTTCTGAGTCAAAAAGAGACTTGAGTCACAATGGCTTATCTGCTTAAAAAAAAAAATGTATTTAAATATTGAACGCAGCTTTTTTAACACTAAAGTTTCTATGATCTTAACCCATTGTGGCGATTTTCTAGTACTCCCTTTGTGAGAGGTTCTCCCTTCTCGGAAGTTCAAATTCTGACACATAAAATGAACAAACTGGTCTTGTTTCGACTCTCTTTATAAAAAATTGTGCTGTTGTTTTTCTTTAAACTAAATTTTGTCACACAATGAATGTCAGGAACAGATATTGTTGTCGCAACTCTAACAAAAACCATTTTCTGTGCAGCATCAAGTAAAAACAATGAAATGCAACAAAACAACAACAACACAAGATATGTAACTATTCAACAAATTTTCACGCCACTTCTTTTTTGCGCTGCAGCTTTCACACCCAACACTCAACGCTGCATGGCATAATTAGTTTTGGGGAGGTGTGTGGCTGTGTGCGTGCCTAAGAGAAGGGCGGAGACCGAAAATGGAGTTGAAAGAAAGCGCGTAATTATCTCATTTTGGTGTGAATTAAACATTAATACGTTTACATTACACAAAGACAACTAATGAAACCAAAACGAAAGAATGAAAAGGATTAAAAAAAAAAAACAAAAACAATTTTAATCTGTCCATTGCGAAACGCTTTTGTTCGCTCGCTACCACAAACATTCAAGATTTAAGTTACATGCGCAGATTTCGGTTTCCATAAATAAATGTGGTTATGTTGTGCAATATCTTTTGCAATTGTTCTGGTTAAAATCTCATTATCCAGTTGTTGGAATTCCTTTTTATGAACATCAATTCACTCGTTACAAATTTCAAATCTCATTAGGGGAGCGCTTTGAGACCGACCACCCCACCAACCACAAAATATTCTATGAAAGATAAAAGATGTAAATGACCAACAATTTTTCTAATGGGGATCTTTCTCGCTTGCAAGCACCGCCGCAACTGTGGAGAACTTGGTTGGGCGTTCGCTCCAATGCAACCCTTGGCATTATGCGCAACAATGCCTGGCCCCTGTGTGGCAGTTGATGTTAAACGATTCGCCCGTAATGGTAGCGACCGCCCTGAAGGTCATTTATTAAGACAAACAGAATACGAAAACATTTGTGAAGCAAATAAAGTTATGGGGCTAAAAGGGATCCCCGCACGCCAATAACCACAAATGAATTGTAGAATGAAAGAACCAAAATGGAAATAAAAAGCGTATATGAATGTAGTGAAATCAAATTGTAATAATGTTGATGATGACGAGTGTTTTGGTGGAACGGATTTTGCACAGTGGTTCGAATTTAATGTGAAAAATAGGTGAAGCTGACTTTTGCGGATAGAGCGAGTCGCTTTCTATCTGCTATGTGGAAGAGAGAGATATGTCCAGAACTCAGGCATGTGTCATATCCTGGGTCCCGAGTCATATGGGTATATACGATAGAAATATCTAGAGTCGCTTGAAGAACCTCAATTAGATTGGGAGAGGCGAAAAGTATACAACCTAGGGTTTGGATTGCTGTGACTTTCCAATAATTGAGGATTTCGACCCGCCTTCCTCTTTTTGCTCTGCAATTCCACAGCGGATATTTCCAAATGAAAGTGAATAAATATTCGTTCGCTGTCGCTTTGACCCACAGCACATAGAGGACAAAAAAAGTGCGTTTAAGTTTAGGTAAGAAATAGCATCCCTTCCTTTTACTTTTAAAGAAAGGTAAAAAGCGATTTTATTCTGTCTGCATGCGGCACGCTCATTAAGCTCACCTGATGCTCCCAGCTAGGCAGCGGTTAAAGAGTTTGAACCCATAGCCACGCAGCATACACAGCTCAGCACAGCCACACAAATGTTTACCGCGCATACCTTGCCTTTGTGTTGGCTGGACAAGTCTCTGACTCGGACACGCATGATTGATTGAAACATTTTTATGGAATTGTGCGGAGTTGTGGAATTTTATGGTGCGCCTGCACTGTTAAATCTCGCAAACATTTTTCTTTAATGCCACAAACGTTTTTGCGGACAATCGTACGAATGGTTACGAGGTTGCTGGAGCTTGTGCTGGTTGCTTTGATGATGCGTTGATGTGCTGGACCACAATGTACGGATTTTGTGTATTTTACTGGGCGCCGGTGAAGCGGTGCTATGTTATTGTTGTTGTTGCTTGCGTGTTGGAAGTTATGCTGCGTTGTTGGGCCGCGCCTTGACGGCAACGTTTAAGCATTTAATTCACAATTTTTTTGTAGTTGTTGTTGTTGTTGTTGCTGATGCCATTTTGATGACAACAAAATTGATTTAATGTCTTGTTTTTGTTATTGTTGTATTTGTTCTCCTTTTTTTTTTGTTCAGCAACTGAATTAATGAGGATTCGGGGAGCACAGGTGGTGTGCTTTTGTACGGTTAAAACGAGCTTAATTGGTACACGTAGAGAAGTAAATGAGTGCCGCATTTTAATATAATAAATAATATTATGTGTTAAAAAAAATTAAATGCGAAAAGACAATAACAACAAAGATGCTATACAACAAGGGATATCTCAATGGCGTTCGCTTATGAATTTCACAGTCTATTAACCTGTTTTGTGAGACTTATGTAGAGCTGCTTATCGAACTTGATGAATACAAAAGAAACAATTTTGTGAATTTGCTCAGCTGGTATCCAAGTGAAACATTTCCAGTAAGTTGGAAAACTTGGTCTTATTTTTAAGTCGGATAAAATATTTATAAAAATTTCTAACCTAAAAGCTTTTTGAAGCACTCATCCAACATTACAATATGTTATACTTCGCTGTCTTAAGCAAATACGAAGAAAACAGAAAAAGCTTAAATATAAAATATCTGTGCAAAAATCAAATAATTTAGGGTTTTCTTGCTTTCGAAAGTTGATTACTTTTTCTTTTCATTTCTTTCATTTTCCACAAATTTCTTTCAGTGTATGCATTGCTAACATTTTTTTGCCTTTGACGTTTCTCCAACAATACATCCAAATACACGTCCATAGGTACTTTATACTTGTTCAATTATGTAGAACAATTGAAAGTATAAATTGTCATGTTAAGTAGTGTTAACAAAAACTCCAAGACAATTATTGCTGTCAACTAGATTTCTTTACTTTACTTTCTGCTATGTAAAATGTGCACGCAACGAGCTTCAAGCTTTCAAGTCAATCAGAAAACAAAGAGTAACCCCAATGAATGGAGTGGTATTTTGCCGTCAGTGATGATACTAAGAAATGAGAATCGTGATAATTGGAGGCATAATGATTACGACTACTTGTCAGTTGTCAAGGGGAATAACAACAAAGTGCCGCAGGATGACAAAAGAGTTACCTAGTTATGTACCTAGTTATAGCTGAAATGAATAATTGTAAAAAACTAATTGCAGTATTAACTATTGAAAAGAAATCTGAGCTAGAGTAATCGTTAGTTTTCAGAATTTTTTTTATTGGCATCGTGTGGCGAAAATATTTAAAACGAAGGAATTTCTCAAGAATTACGCTGTTTTTATATCTTGCTTTTACTTTCGATTTCAGTTTTGATAAACTCAAACTCCCTACCGTAGCACGCATAGCCCTAAGTAAAAGCTTACATCAAACTTGCTTTTAGTTATTTTTTACAAACTTATAAAAGTCTGGTTGAAATTTAACGCCTTTCTTCCTAATAAGTGCCATACAATAATTGTTATAGTGTTGTCACATTAAGTTTTTATTCGCACTTTGTCATTGCTTCAATTAATTTAGATCTGAATATAGAGCTTTTTTTCATTGATATGGTCCCTAAGTGAAGAAATATTGTTTTGCTTTTTTCAAGATTTTAACTTAAAATATTCATATGCAAATTTATAATTCACATAGCATACGTGCATATTTTTAAAACAACAAAAATGTTAAAATTTCCATACAAACTGTTGGCTTTACTTTTCCCAATTGATTTTATTGAATTTGTATTAAAATACACAGAGTAGCAGCTGCGTTTTAAAAATTGCAGCAACAATAACTTTAGCATTTCAAATGTACACTATTTTATTAAAAAAAAGCGCACTTTTTCAATTCTAGAATAATTCTTATATATCTAATGCATTATATGTAGTACTTACATATATATGGAGCAAGTGCTAGTTTTTTTTGCATTTAAAATATTTTAGCACAACATGAAATGGCTAAAAAAAATAAATGAAATAAAAAATTAATAGCAACAACAAACAATTTAGTGCGCATTACAAACACATTAAAAAATTCGCAGTTTTTGTTGGTATCTTGCGCAATCGAGAAAGCTATTAAGCCAAAAGTATAAGGGCAGTAAGCCAGTAGAGCAGGAGATGCAACAATGCGCCAAGAAGAAGCAGAGCAGATAAAATGAAATAAAAAAAAAAAAAAAAATTAATTACTGTTTAAATAGCGGCATTCAGAGAATTTACGGAAACACAGAAAAAGCAAAAAAGCAGCCAAATTATTCATTCACCTGTAGCGTTGCGCTGAGAACGCTCGCTTGTAGATGTGTCAAGCATCGAGCAAAGCAAGAAACTGGCTAGGATTTATTTAATGTATTTGTTGTATTCATGTAAATATTGTGCACTATCTCACATTTTTGTTTAGCAAAAGGGAAGTTTCTATAAATCCCAACAAAAAGTTGCGGAATGCATTAACTGCGCTTTGTGGTGGATTGTGCATTTAATGAGCGGCGTTAAGTCCTTGGATTGGCGCTTGTGACTTTGCACTTTCAACACAGAAAATTCCGGTACGTAGGTAAATTTTTGGTATCTGCAACGGTAATGCTTAAAGCAATTACCATTAAAAGTGTGTATGGATGGCAATATCGAAGCAATAAAACGGAAACCAGCAAGTGTTGCCAACGTGTTGAAATGTGTTACAGCAAAAGGAAAAGTGAAAATGTGGGTTTGCTGAAATGTAAATTACTATTAAAATTTATGATTAACTTTTATTGCAAATAAAAATAGTCACACAACCAATATTTGGCAAAAACTAAATTAGTAAATGTAATAGATAATTCGAAGTGTGAAAATTTAGTTTTATGAAATTTTATTTGCAATTTATGAGTCCAAGCAATTGTACATATAAACATTTTATAGAAATTAATTATTTTGGGATTTCGATGATATGGCACGCACAATAAACAATATGGGGCACTGAGAGTAATTTTATTGACCCAATGACAAATGCAATTGCTGCGTTGTTTACACAATAAAAGAGAAATAAAATAAAGTTTATCGCATGCGAGTTTGCTTTGGTATTTATGCATGCAAAATAACTATTTAGTTTTAGTGCTGCATTATGAACCAATGCATATTTATATGCGAAAGCTCAAGGTCAAATATAAATTGGCATTGCAAGTTTTTGCTTGGATAAACTTTGGGGACTGTCTTGGTACCCAGTTCATTATACGCAAACAACTATTTCGCACCAATTTGTATACTAATTTTTATTGCCGCCACTGTATAAAGCGATAAAACGGATTCTAAACTCTAAACGCGATCTCTGTTAATATATTGGTGAACATTTCATTCAGTTCTTTAAAGCGATTTTTGAGTGATGCGCGAACAAACATGTAGCAAAAACACAAAAATTCTAAAAACTGTTTTTTTTTGGGTCTATTCTTTTTGTAAAGCCCTTTTCTCTATATTTTCACATAACTAGGCAGCAGACGATACTCCAGTATATGTTGCTAGTTTTGGAGAAAAATTTACTATTTTTTTATTTACTGCGGTCTTTCACGTTCTGTTTAAAAATAAAGCAGAAGCGAAATTTTCCGAAAAAAAAATGCCTTGCCCATTTTAGCTGTGAAAAGCGATTCTATATTAAATTTCAAGTAATGTTTGTCTTGAAATTTTTATATTTTCCGATTACTTCTCACATTTCAACAAGCTTCTTAAATGGTCTTTAAAATTCTCACATGCGCTACAAATATATTTAATATGAAATTAAATTTCTTAGTACCAATTTGCATATTCACACTTCTTTCAAATTTCGTTTTCCTCGCCATAAACCAACAGCAATTACATAGTAACAGTGCTACATCCTGAAAGCCAGCATTTTTAGAGCCTCCTTTCATGTCTTTGGCTCTTTTCCATTTTCACACTCAATTTTTATGCATTTAACATGTTCAAAGTATCGTATGGCAATTGTAGTGCAACGTAGTGCAATCATGTTGTTACCATACAAGCTCCAACCACACACACCCATACAAATTCACATGCAGGCGCATACATATGTACATCTAAGATTTCACCTAGGAATATTGAAAAGGAAACCTCGGCATCGAAAGGAAGACGGTACTAGGTAATCATTTCATTATAAATTTTTGCGCTCATTTTACTATGAACAAAATGTGTAAAAATTGCTAGAAAAGCATCAAAAGCAACACACACAATACCTGCCGTCATGCGAGCCACACACACACAGGCACGCACACACACATACCTACAGAGTGCCACATTACACGAAGCACTTGTTTGTGTAATTTATTTGCCGTAACTTGAGGTATTTTCCTTACAGCTTTATTTCACTTCCTTTGCTTACAGTGTGTGTGTGTGTGTTCGGGTGTGTAAATCAGTGCCGCTTGTCCTTTGCCTACACAAAAGGTTTGCGCTTCTTGTACTCCTCAGGGTTGAATTTCGTTTTACGCGAATTGCATGAAATCGATAATTTATTAAAGGTGATTACGGTTGCGGCCTGTTTGCGTGTTGAGGCAATTTGGCGAGCGAATGTAGTTTTGTATGTATGTAATTGTAGACGCAGTGGTCGCGTAACAGTCAGCCACCTGAGCTCATTGCTGAAAAATGGGTATTCATGAATTGTGTGCTGATCAAAGTTGGTTCGCTGGTTATTTGTATATTTGTACTTTGTGTGTGTGTGTATGTGTGTGCGTGTGAGCGTCCATTATTTGATTATATTCACTTTACATATGAAAATTTACTATTTGCCTGTTGGTTGTGCCTTGTACCAATAAATGAATTTCCAGTGGGCAAAGTGCCAAACAAGCTTTGCGCTGGCGCTAATTGATAACAAGCTGGCGAAGAGTTGTGATTTGGGGTTTTGGGACTGATTTGCAAGTCTATTAAGTTATTATTTGAAACCAAATTGGTTAGCTTTTTCTACATAGTACTTGGTGGGCACATAAAAATACGGTTGAGTGGTTTGGATTCTAGCGAAAAAGAAGAGTGAAGGAGAGCTGGGCGGATAGAGGAGATGGAGAGGAAGGCGTAGATAGAGAGGCCGACTTAAAAAAGAAGATGTAGAAGTTAGCTCTCTTAAGCTAGCCCAACCTTCATAGCCCAATCAAAAACGGAAATCGTACTAAATTGTCCAATATTTATTGCTAATTTAGTACGCTTTCATTTAATTTATTGCACTTGCCTTTTAAAAAATATCGAGGGTTGGGCTACCTTAAATTTAAGCTAGCCCAACCACGAAAAAAATTTTACAATAATCAAAAAATGAAAACGTACTAAATATCCCTATATTTATTGCTAATTTAGTACGCATTCATTTAATTTATTACACTTGTCTTTTAAAAAATATCGGGCGCCCTTGGTCAGCCCAACCAGCCCAACCTTATATTCAAGCTAGCCCAACCACCAAAAAAATTTTACAATAATCAAAAAATGAAAACGTACTAAATATCACTATATTTATTGCTAATTTAGTACGCATTCATTTTATTTATTACACTTGTCTTTTAAAAAATATCGAGGGTTGGGCTACCTTAAATTTAAGCTAGCCCAACCACGAAAAAAATTTTACAATAATCAAAAAATGAAAACGTACTAAATATCCCTATATTTATTGCTAATTTAGTACGCATTCATTTAATTTATTACACTTGTCTTTTAAAAAATATCGGGCCCCCTTGGTCAGCCCAACCAGCCCAACCTTATATTCAAGCTAGCCCAACCACCAAAAAAATTTTACAATAATCAAAAAATGAAAACGTACTAAATATCCCTATATTTATTGCTAATTTAGTACGCATTCATTTTATTTATTACACTTGTCTTTTAAAAAATATCGGGCCCCCTTGGTCAGCCCAACCAGCCCAACCTTATATTCAAGCTAGCCCAACCACCAAAAAAATTTTACAATAATCAAAAAATGAAAACGTACTAAATATCCCTATATTTATTGCTAATTTAGTACGCATTCATTTTATTTATTACACTTGTCTTTTAAAAAATATCGAGGGTTGGGCTACCTTAAATTTAAGCTAGCCCAACCACGAAAAAAATTTTACAATAATCAAAAAATGAAAACGTACTAAATATCCCTATATTTATTGCTAATTTAGTACGCATTCATTTAATTTATTACACTTGTCTTTTAAAAAATATCGGGCCCCCTTGGTCAGCCCAACCAGCCCAACCTTATATTCAAGCTAGCCCAACCACCAAAAAAATTTTACAATAATCAAAAAATGAAAACGTACTAAATATCACTATATTTATTGCTAATTTAGTACGCATTCATTTTATTTATTACACTTGTCTTTTAAAAAATATCGAGGGTTGGGCTACCTTAAATTTAAGCTAGCCCAACCACGAAAAAAATTTTACAATAATCAAAAAATGAAAACGTACTAAATATCCCTATATTTATTGCTAATTTAGTACGCATTCATTTTATTTATTACACTTGTCTTTTAAAAAATATCGGGCCCCCTTGGTCGGCCCAACCAGCCCAACCTTATATTCAAGCTAGCCCAACCACCAAAAAATTTTACCATAATCAAAAAATGAAAACGTACTAAATATCCCTATATTTATTGCTAATTTAGTACGCATTCATTTAATTTATTACACTTGTCTTTTAAAAAATATATATAAACGGGGGCATTACTGGCTGGAGTACGATGATTTAAAAAACAAATGCCAAATACGCAAAGAAACGTACAGGGTATCTCCCCATTTACTTTTATTTATCAACCTAAATTAAGCAATAAATAAAATAATATTTGGACAATTTTCATTGTTTGATTATGGTAACATTTTATTAGTGGTTGGGCTAGCTTGAATATAAGGTTGGGCTGGTTGGGCTGACCAAGGGGGCCCGATATTTTTTAAAAGACAAGTGTAATAAATTAAATGAATGCGTACTAAATTAGCAATAAATATAGTGATATTTAGTACGCTTTAATTTTTTTAATTTTGTAAAATTTTTTTCGTGGTTGGGCTAGCTTAAATTTAAGGTAGCCCAACCTCGATATTTTTTAAAAGACAAGTGTAATAAATAAAATGAATGCGTACTAAATTAGCAATAAATATAGGGATATTTAGTACGTTTTCATTTTTTGATTATTGTAAAATTTTTTTCGTGGTTGGGCTAGCTTAAATTTAAGGTAGCCCAACCTTCGATATTTTTTAAAAGACAAGTGTAATAAATAAAATGAATGCGTACTAAATTAGCAATAAATATAGGGATATTTAGTACGTTTTCATTTTTTGATTATTGTAAAATTTTTTTCGTGGTTGGGCTAGCTTAAATTTAAGGTAGCCCAACCCTCGATATTTTTTAAAAGGCAAGTGCAATAAATTAAATGAAAGCGTACTAAATTAGCAATAAATATTGGGCAATTTAGTACGATTTCCGTTTTTGATTGGGCTATGAAGGTTGGGCTAGCTTAAGGGAGCTGTAGAAGTTAGAAGCTAGAGCTAGAGGTAGTTGTAGGAGTTAGTTTAGACTGAGAGCTAGATTAATAGAGTGAGCTAGAAAGACAGAAAGCTCAAGAGAGAGAAGGACAGAGAGAGTGGATAGGAGAATGAAATGAGTAACAAAAAAAAAAAAAAAAAATTATAATAAAGTTCAAAGCAGACGTTCCTATCATCCGCATTGTACGTACAATATTTAAACTCATCAGACGGCTCCACAAAGATCAATCGCTACTGTTTAGTTCACCATCTTTCGCTGATTTATCTGTTTTATCTTTTGATTAAAAATAATTTCTGGCATTCCAATCCATTTAGAAGATTTCCCCAACAAACAGCAGTCGCTAATACAAATGAAGATATTATATTAAATCACATGGGAAACCCAATACCTTGTAGGAAAACTTACTCGATCTGGAGGAGTGGCCTTTTTGAGTGCACTTAGAGCTCCTACTATTAGCTCGGGGTTTTGTTTTTATTTTTTTCTCTCAACTTGTCTAAATTGTACAGCTTTAAATCAAGTTCTTATCTGGCGTTGAACAAGCTGCAATCATACCAGTCCTTGTTTTATTCAGCAGTCCTAGTCACTTGTTATTAGTTTCCCTACAGGGTATACATCTAAAAGCACACCATTTCCAACTGCATTCAATACCCAAGATTATATGAAGCATGGCACTCCATTATTTTCCGCTTTTCATTTTATTTACCTTTACATAGAGTAGAGGAAACTACAGTTTGCTTAGTATAAAACGGAATGAAAAATTGACTTTACAACAGCATCCTGATTAGACACTCTTGGCACAAGGCTCTGTCGGTTACTATGTAAAATAAAGCTTCACACATACATACATACATACATACATACGTATATTATACAACAACACTTAACACTGTTACAAGCATAGCTAAACAAGTATACTTGACAACTTTGTAATGAAAAGTGCACAGAATTCATCTTCAAAGAGCTAGGTGTACTGCTTTATGCACACATATAGGGATACAAAAATGTATGTATGTATATATGTGAATATGTAAATTAATCGCCAGTTGGATTGCGGTATGCGCTAATAATACTACTTCTCTCATTCATTCAACACCTTTTAACACTTATCAGTAGAATTGTCAATGTATGGGGAAAATGCAAATAACTAAAGGCGCTTACATGAAGACGAAGGCGAATTACTTACATTGCAACAACAAGCAATGCATAGAAATCAGCAGCCATAGTATTTTGCTCACAGTGGTAATAGCATACTCAAACACCCACTTCATCATTATCAGGCACGAGGGTGGCCTTTTAAATTTTACACCGTTGGAGATGAGCTTCGATAATTTTATCGGAAAATTTGAAACTTTTGACAAAGTTCAGACGTTTCCAAAAATTAAAAAAAAAAACTGTTGATGAAATTACAAGCAAGGTTTGGTCCGAGAGTACCACACTTTGATCTTTTTTAAATATTTTTTCAAAAAAAATACACTGTGTAACAAATTAAAAAAAGTTAAAAAATAAATATTTTTTTATAGTTTTCCAGATAATTTGTAGATACCTGTATTTTTTATCATTTAAATGATTTTTAAAAATTCTTTCTCGAAGTTAATAAAATAGTTATTTGCTTTTAATCTGAAACAAATTACTTTTTACTTTGAGTTCTTTTTAAAAACCTTTATAAAAAAAAGAGTGCTTGTTTGTTAATACGTTTTAACAAAAAAATTATTATTTACTGCACTTTTATTATCCGGGACAACCCTCGCACAAACATACATACATACTCGTACATCTGCTTTGGTACCTTTTAAAATCTTTCCAACGCCATTGCATTGGTGCAATCAAATTCATGTGCTCAACTTTTTTTGTTGCTTTTGTAGCATTGTTCTCTTAGAGTTATTGCAATACCTCATTTGTTATTGTAGTTTTTGTTGTTACTCTTTTGCAAAAATTGCACATAGTTACCAGCCATGCACAAAAGTCTGTTTACAGTTAGTTGTATGCTGGAAGAGCTTTTTAGAAAATTGCTTCAACATGTTCATGCCCTGCTTCCTTTCGAATATCCTCACTTGTTGTAAATACTTCCTTCTGCTTTCACTTGGCCATTTCCACATTTTCACAATTTCCACATTTGCACGTTGCTACATCTTCTTCATTCGTCAAGAGGTTTAATCACATAATACGTTGCCGTATCATTGCCTCGGGAGTGTAGCATATACATATTATTTTTTTCTTTCTATTTTTCTTCATTTGCTTTATCGTCAGCCTTCAGGTGTGAAGGTATCAATAATACAAATGAAAAAATTTCTTCATTCGGCTAATGCTTTTTTGGACGTTTGTTTTTTTTTGCTCAATGGAATTTTTGTTTAGCTGTTGTTGTATTTTGGAGACTCTTTAAGTTTTATTCTAATAATTTCGTCTGTTTTGCACTTTTATTTGTTTGAGGGATTTATTTTTAATTCGTTTTAAGTGAAGACATGAATATGAAGTGCTAATCATTAATGCGCCATTTTTGTTTTTATTTTATATTATTTTGAAAAAATTATAAAAAAATAATGCTTCAGATTTGAACGGCTCGAGTACACTAATTAAAGCGATTTATTTTCATTTTAATGATGTTCGGCTTATTGAAATTTGTTTGGTTTTTTGGTCAAAATACCTGGAAAAAGTCATGTAAATATACTAACTCGACTTTGGCTATTATAACTATACAACTTTTTCTTTTTTTTAAATCATGGAATTTTAAAAATCGAAGCTTTTTTAGCTCTTAGCTTTTAAAATAATTTCCCCAGAAAAGCTTTGTGTGTGGTATTATATTGCGTGCTTTCAGGCGCAACAGATACCATTTTAATGACTTCATAAAGTTGAATCAACAGAAGTTTCAAACATTTGACGACTGTTTTAGTGCATGAATTATGCTTAGAATACATCTCCTTATCATTTTCAGTGGAAACTGATATCATTTCAAAGTTAAAAATTCTTGACCAAAAAATGTAAAAAAATTATATAAAAAGTATTTTAGTGAATTGACTTTTCGTTTAACTTTAAAACTTTATGCAATTCACCGAATACAAAAATGAATAAGTTTGAGTGCAAATATTTTCTACGAATAAACATTAAAAAAACTCTCTTCCACAAACAAAAACCTGTTGAGTTCGACGAACGGCAAAATATGCACAACTTTGACAACTGATTTCATAACGTCAAAGTAATTAAAAAGGACGTCAGAAATTGTAGTATTAAAAATAAAATATTCCAACAACACATTCATGCCACAACTTGGTCATAACGAAACGAAAGTGTGCGGAGTATAAAGTTAGGGCATACAATGGGTAACCGGGGGGCGATTTGTTGTTGTGCATGCAAAACTTACATTTCAAGTTGAAAATTAATTTGTGCAAAACGTCAATTTGCATGAAAAATACATGCCACACATACAACACACCGAGAGCAAGGATACATTTGCAGCAAAGACGGCCAAGTATTTGTAGAGAAAGTAGTGAAGTGAAGTACAAAAAAAAAAAACAAACAAACAAACAAATGAAAAGGTAGCAAGAGTTAAATGCCAAGCCACAAAAACTTTCAACTGCACTCAAACCAAAGGAATGAGGATGCAGGTGATTCACTGGAGTTTGTGCTACGTGCCAACTCCAAAGCAAACGAAGTTCGAAACTATGTGTAGAGTTATAATGGCAAAGTCGGTAAGCAGACGTTAAAACTTTAACGCCAAGCAAATTGCAAAAGCGCATTTTGTTAGCCAAATGCACTAGAAAGTGCACAAAACAAGAACAACAATCGGAAACATTTTGCAACAATAACAACAAAAACCTAAAATTACTTGGAAATCAATGTGAAATTTTTGAAAGCATAAAAATAGGCGTACAAATACGCACTAACGGCGCATAGCCACAAATAACAGTATCCCTACCAACCATGGCTAACCATGGTGAAACTCTGATTCCAAAAATTCACAAATTTTTACTAACACCAACGCATATTTTTAGAATTTGTATGGAAAACGACAAGTGCCTAAAAGTATGCCTCACACTTACACGCAAAAATCTTTTCAACATGGGTAAAAAGTGAACCTCTCTGAACAAAATTACCCACTTTTTTATCCTCTTTTTTGGTAAACGCGACTCGATGATTATCCAGATTTTTATCCGATCATGGTTGGCAGGGTATATGCCTTAAAGTACACATATGTACATACACATACATATATTGCTTTTATATGCTGAATATATGTATAACGCTCTTATATATGTAGTAAGTAAGCACAAACAACATTAACGAAATTTGTGTTGTGCATTTAGGCGCTACAAACATTTGATAGACATTTTGATGTACGGCAATAACGTAATAGACTGACTAACTGACTGACTGGCAGACATTTTCACTTGCCATGCATACATAAGCGTTTATCTGTGGGCATAAACAACACTCAAACCCAATAGTCCATCAGTCCGTCACTCAGTCAACCAGTGAAAGGATTCTATGTAGTGTGTATGTGTGTGTGTGTACATATATATGTATATGTGTTTGTCTGTGGCCAACCAGGCGTGAACTAGCACCGCAAATACCTCAAAAGTGTTTATTAATATTTTGAAAAGTGCTCACGAATAGCAGCGCGTCATTCAGACTAGACAAGCGCATATCAAACACACACACACATACATAGCACGGATGATGGTATGCGGTGGCGTATGAGTGAAATACAGTTATATACTTTTAGTTTGTACATACCCTGTAGGGAAACTATTGATGCGCTGGCGAGAGGTAATAACAGCCAAAGTAGATTTTTTTTGGCAGAAGCTTTTGAAATTTCAAATTGTTAATTACTAAAATAAAAAGTTTGCTTTAAATATTAGCTTTAGTTATAAGTTTGATTTTTTTAAGCCATTGTACATACATATATACAAGCTTTGTTATGAATATTTAAAAACTAACTCAACTTAAGCTGCTGCTATCATTCACATTTATTTCAGCTTATTTTAGGTTAGGTAACTATTTCAGTAAACAAATTTAATATTTTCGAACGTAAGGTTAACTCAATAGCAACTTTTTTCGTGTTAGGCAACAATGTCAAGGGAAATAAGGTCAATTGACTTTATTACGCAAATGGAAATAACGTCAATTTTATTTCCAAGCGAGAAATAAAGCCAACACAAGATTTTGAAAATATAGGCATTGATGTTATTATCTAGTTCAAATGGAAATAGCTTAAACCCAGCGATTTTTATAGAAATTTTCGTTTTCTGAGAATTTTCACACCTTGGTTGTGTAGCTTTTTCCTGCAGGGTATCTTCACACACATATGTAAGTGTGTTGTTGTGCTCGTATATTTGAATTTGAATTGCATCAGTTCATGCCATTCATTTAAGCAATTATTTTCCAGCACAACCACAAATTACATTAGGAATTCTACAATTTTTGGGTGCATAATTGAGGCAAACCTTTCTTGTTTATTTAAAGTGTTGGTGTTGTTGTTGGTTTGTTTTTTATCTGATATCATATGTTGCCATGTAACTAATTTGAGTGAGTTTCTTGAAATTCTAGCTCACTAGAAATTTATAATTTTTTATCTTATAGTTATTTTGTGCTGACGAGCTTGGTGCAAGCAGTTTATGAAGCTCAATGTATTGTGGAAGATAAATAATCCGAAATAACAAAATAAATATTTTATATAATAATAAACTTTTAATTGGTTGAAATTGAAGACAAACTTTAGTTAGAATTTTTGTAGAAATTTTGGGAAAATTTAAACGGGCGTGCTTGGCTAGAAAACTTATTAAATGAAGTAAACAAAATCATCCAAAATTTGCAAAAAAATATATGTACATATACATACCTTCATGCGTCCTACATACAAAGTTATAAAATTCATTTTTTAAAAATAAAATCAAATATCAAATATATCACCATATCCATGCAACATACACAAATTCACAGCTCCTTATCGATTTTACAAGTGGCCGAGATAAATAAATCTCGTTTGGATAAAATTGTCGAAATTCATGTGGCCAACAATATACTTGTTGTAACTAACTAATATTTCACTATATATGTACAAGTGTACATTTATTTTTATATGCATGAGCACAGCAACAACAATGTTGTTAAATATTTCATGTAATTGGGTATAATGCACGTACAACAACAACTATGAGCATACAGATATTTGCTTGCTTCGTAGCATGTAGGTGGGTCTAAGTATAGTTGTATGTGTATTTATTTATATTTATGTTATGTGTTTATATTTATGGCTTTATTTGTATGCCATTCGAAAATTTATTAAGATTCCAATTGCATTGAATACCAACGTCACCATCACTGCCACTAACAATTGAGCTTATTAAACTTACCCGGTAGGAAAAAGAGTACCTCCTTTTGTTTTTTTTTTTAATAAAAATAACGGCTTTCAAAATTTTTGTAACTTCGTCTATATGTTTGTTCGCGCATCACGCCAAATCTGCTGCATAGAATTGCTCGCAACTTTCACCGACATTTTTCTATAAACTCAACTGAGAGTTAGCCCTACATTTCACAACAAGAAAATATTTTAATGCCAATATTTGAGCTGTTGAAAATCTGCGCCCGATCTTGGTCGAAAATTTTGGGTTTTACTTTCCCTGCAGGCAATAGTCAGGCGATTAACATTTTTTTTTGTACGACTCTTTGTTAAAATCTGGCAATAGAGCGAATTGCTGTTAGACTTCCAACATGACCAACAACTACTATCTATGTAAATAAATGTAGCATACTAACTGCGTCTGTGTGCGAACATTGGTACTGGCTTCATTACAGAGAGGGGTGTCTCTTTATTAATCGTATTTACAATCGCAATACACCGTCACATTTGCCCATATTACCAACATTGAATTGGAGATGCTCATAAATTCCTAGCCAACTTGTGAATGTATATAACTGGAACAAAACCACTTAAACCGAATAACAAGGCGGGCAAACATGTAAGCAGCTCAAGAGGCAGGCAGGCAAGCAAGCAGTCAGGCCATGCAGTTAGACAGACACGCAGGCAACTAACGAAGCTCACAATTCGTACGACTATCTCTGTATAGGCAGGCGGGCGTGCGGTGAGTTCGGCAAACATACATACGTAATACAACAAATTTACATGACACTTTTACAAGTTTGCAACATGTGTACCGCTTCAGAAGTACCAGCAGACCAACAGACCAACCGACCAACACAGCAAAATGGGCCTATAATGGTAAATAGAACTTGGAACTTGTGGAGTTGGCTTTGTAATGGAGTCATGGAGGTGTGCCATACAAAGTAAAGCTTAGATGGATGGCTATGTGGACTTGCCTTTTTGGAAATTTATGTGCGCTTGCAAATATCACATAAGTACTCCACATAGGATTTATACATATTTAATATGGTATGTATGTGTGTATGCAGGCTTTTACAAATGCGCCTTGTTGTAGGTATTTATTGGGAAAATAAACCAAAAATTCAATAAATTTGCAATAGTCCACACAGCTCACTTGGTACGAGGGCGGTATTTATGTATTTGAAAAATATTTCTTGAAAGATGGTTGAACACAAATTGGCTGAGAAATTTTTGGTTGTACGCTATTCTCGATTTAAATCATATTTTAAAATTTTTGAAATTCTGGAAGCGAGACATGTTCCACGCATTCAAAAGCAGCAAGCTTTAGCTCAATAACTAGCCACTTGGATGTTTTAGTTGTTTTAGACTTTTCATCGTTTTAAAGCTTTAATCTAAATGGAAGTTACAATCATAAATGAAGTGAACATAAATGCTCGGTTTTCGAAACTCGTACCTTCGTCCTTCCAAAAACCAACCCAATTTTTTTACCCTCAAACTTATAAATTATCAAACATCCCTCGTGCGCGTAGGTGGCTCTTGTCAGCTTAGAACTTTCATGATGTTTATGTTGCAACTAAATACGAAAACGCTTCTAGCACAAATAACATTTGAGATGCCGTACAAAAGATAGGCATGCAAAACATTCAGCCAGACAATATGAATTTCAAAACCTACTAAATGGCAAAGGCACTAAGCAGAAAATACGCTTAAAGCGCATACTACGAAAATCATTTTATTATGTTATGAAAGTTTATATAGAAAATGAGCATGCCACTGAGTATCTAGTAATGTAAACATGCACACATACATACATACATACATACATACATATATATTCGTACTTACATTCGTGATTGTGTGTCAACTGTCGCTTGCAATATTTTACCTATCAATATGTCATATATCATTAGAGGGATCTGAAATATTTCATAAAGTTTGCCTGAAATGTTGGCTCTCATAAATTGTGAGCTTTGCTTTTTATAGCCCACCTGCTTTGGATGCTAACTCAATGTCGCAACGTTTCGATTCACTCACTTACACCCTCACCTTACCATATTGGATCAACCGCAATTTGTTGGATAGTTTTGTTGTTGTGGTACAACATACATATTTTACCCAAAAACCAAGTGCTTCACAAATTTGCAAGATATAATTCACGAATACACATAGACGAGACACACACACATACACACAGACATTTTTAGAACTTTGTTATAGATAAGGGCATACGTCGCAATATTACTTTGCTTGAGCTCTAAAACGACGCAGCCACCCACACATTGTGTCGCCTATTACAGTCATTCAACCAGCTTGCTCGCTTGCCGAGAATGACATAGTTCGTCGCCACTGTTAGCCAGTCGCTGAACCAGATTGTCGCATACTTTTACGAGTAGAGTACGCCTGCCTCTGAGAAGCAGCGATCATAAATAACTGGGATATTTACAAAAGCTTTTGATGAAATTATTTTCTGAAACATTTTTCAACCTAACTACGAGTATAAGCTTAAAAATTTAACATAAAAACTAGTGTGTTAAAAAAGGGTCTGAAACCCCCAAAAATTGTTATAATTTGCGCATTCAAAATTGGTGTAATATATCTGTAGTTATTTTTGTTCACTGCTGAAAACCCTTTATACTGTCGTAACAGCTGTCTCTTTTCTATGAAATTTTCTATGCATTAAATATTGTTGCTGTTGTTTTTGTTGCGGCCACGTTATGCTGTCTCGTATGTTTGTAAGTAGTTTCACCTCCTTTTCGTTGTCGTTCACTCATTCGCCCTATTCACTTGGGTCGCTGCCAAGTCGAGTTTATTTTCCAGTCCGATAACTTCATCGTGGCAATAAACATTTTATTTCTTTGTAATAAAAAAGGCGAAATATAAAAAAAAAAAAAAAATGGTGACAGAATTTAGAGTATATGTATGTATATGAGGGCGCAAGAGCTTTTGCTACACACATACGTGCATAGTTTATTTATTTCATAAACTTGGCTAGAAAAGATACTGTCAATTGTTTTTACATTTATTTCTTTATTCTTTCCTCTATTCTACATTGTTAGTTATTTTTATGTTTATAAAGAGAAAATGAATTTACTTACGTTGTTTGAACTTAACGACCCACAAAATCACCGGGCACTTTGGGACATTTATGATCGTGCAAAGTCGATTGTTCGAATGTTGCAGCTGAATGGGGTCTTTGCAGGTAAAAAAAAGATGGTAATTGACTGGTTAGTCGTCTATTATCCACAAGAAAATGTCCAGTTTGTCGCTCATCACTTTTATATCTTCTACTATGAGCCCAACATAAGAAGGATAAAACGATAAAAAAGGACCCATAAAACAGTACTAAGAAGAGACAGAAAAATGCAGACAGAGAAAGAAGATGAACAAGGGGGAAATGAGCTGTTGAAAGTGAAATTGAGGTGAACAGATTTTCTATGGTGGAAAAATATTTTTCCTAACTTACATACTCACCACTATAAAAGTCAAAATTTTAACACGCGCTGCTTAGTTAGCCAAATAATTTACTTACTTCACTCAACCCAAACTGTTGAAGCATAGCGACTAAGCGAGTTCCAGGATTGTAAGATCCGATCTCGAGATTGTTAAAACTAAAAAAAAGCTGCCATCCCTATACCTACTAAAGTCTAAATCAAGCACTGGTGTTTTACTTCTTCTTCTCACGCTTCTCCTCATCCGCTTTTAGAACGAACTCAGCTGGCGTTTCTTTATACACCGTTATTCAAAGAACTTTTTTACATGGCGAAAATGTCCTAGAAACACATAAATTTTGCATAACTGCATTTTGGTGCGTCCGACAGTAGGTCAGTATTGTTGTTGTTGCTGCTTTAAGTTACTTTATCTACCAACATGCAAACGAAGAAGCCTAGAAGATACTTTATTAAGAATTCACTGGCAGTTGCCCAACGCTATCTTTTCTTTATGCTACCAGCTGTCGCTTCCTGTGCGATGTCCGTTTGCTTTATTTTTCACCGCCGCCTGCCATCAACATACTCCTGATTGCGTTCGAACCTCATTCGCCTACATTGTCTTGGCGGTGTTGGCTTATGAATGGGCTGCATTGCCTTATGCGCGCGTCCATTCATTTCATTTACACTATCATTGTCTGCCAAAATGTTACAAAAAAAAGAAGACTAAGTATCACAAAAAGCAGAAGAAAGTAACCGGTCTTTACGTTCTCGCACCTCACTTTTTCTGCTTGCTTACTTTCAATTTGTTTGCGGCTAAATTTTGCATGCAACTCTGTGCCGCTTGCAAGTTGGCGCTTTTTCCTCATCTTCTTTTATAACTGCGTGGCAACATTTCATTTTGATTTATTACATTTGACCATCAAAATTGGCAAGAGGCGCTCCAACCATGCCAAAGCAAGCGCAATCAAAGCGGTCAGCTGGGAGTCAAGCAAGCAACTAAGCAGCTGACCGAGCGCTAACTAATCATTCTGCTTGCGCCAACAAAGCCGCAGCGGCATCATTATACAACTCAGCGGTTTTCAACGAAATTTTCAGCTATTTATCGATATTTGATTTATTCTTTAAAATATTTTATAAAAAAAATGCAGTGTCGATGGCGGTGTTAAGTCTTAAAAGTGTTGCCAACTTAGGAAAATAAACACAAAACAAAAAAAAAAAAATTTGAATCAACGCCAAAAGCTGTCAAAGCGTAGTATGACGTACAGCTGTATAACGGCGCTTTGTTGTCGCTGCGCGGCGAAAATAAAATAAGTTTCGCTTTACCGTAAAATAAATACTCAGCGCCCTTTAGCACTTTGCATTTCGACACTTATCTGCTCATGAGTTGGAGCTTGTGCATTGTCGGCTTCGAAAGCTTGCAAATTTTAAGTCAATTTCTATATCATAAATCTCTTAAAAAGCTAAGAATGTCTTATGGGGTAGTTATTTATCTGATATTGTTGTATTTTTCTATGGCTCTAAAATTTTGAAGTGCAAACTGAATACTTTTGCCTGAGTGTAGGATGAGGCTAAATCAAAGAAAATATAGGAAGAGGAGCAAAGCAATGTTTTTTTATAGCATAAAATGGACATGTGCCTGTGCTCAAATGGCTGCTAGAGAGTGGATGATGATTGCTAGACCTACCGTTTCTAATGCTAATTGCTCAACGCCATATTTTGTGGCACACGACATGAGTAGCACGTGCTAATTAACTTGACCACACAATTGTAAAGTTTAAAAAAAAAATTATTTTATTTTTTTGAAGCCTTCCTAAGCTTTGTCCTATGTTAATGATTAATACTGATTTTTTTTGTTGTTAAAAGCATATTTTTGAACTTTTGCTCCCCTTTTCCAGGCGCGATCATCGCATTTACGTCAGAAATTTAATCAAATTAAAAAGTCACCTCGTCCAATTTGCATGTCACATTAATCATTCCCGCTCCAATATTGATCGCCTTTCTCCTACAGTGCTAGACAAACAATTAAAAGCAGTGATGCACACACACTCAAGCCCACCAATTGCTCTCCTGACAAACGTAGTCATTTTTTAAATGCTCTCAATTACGACGCCACTGCGCACTCGTTGACAAGCAATTTGTTTGTCTGTGCATTTAATTTGCATACAATTAATATTGAACGAACCTAAGATAGAGTGCACGTTAATAAGAAGAAACAAATTGTTTGTAACAAAAGTGTCACAATTGACAGGCAACATTGATAAAAGTGGGAAGAAACAACAAGGCAACAGGCAAACTGCAAGTGGGGAGCCACAACGACCACGCGAAAGTGGCAAAAGGTGGCAAAAATACCCGAAGGCATAAGTGACACTTACGCTTCCTCAAGAGTGACAACTAAAAACGATAATTGGGTTTTTGCTGTTGGTGTTGTTGTTGTTGGCTGGCACTTAAACATAGCTCCCACCAATGAGAGTGTGGCGCTATTGACAGTATGAACTCTTGCTAGTAGGGGAGGCGCGATTTGTGTGCTGCGATAGCGATCATCGTAATGATGTTGACTGACTGCACAATGCGTTGAGCGTTATCAGCGATGGACTACAATCACAATGACACGCATGTATGTACATATGTATGTATGTATGTAGGCACAGTGTTGTGCAAAATGCGGCAATTCAACCACTGAAAAGTGAGAGCCTATCGACAATAGAAGAACTATCCGCTACAACAATTATCAACTCAAAGTCATCTTTGACATGTCCAAAAGCGGCTGCATAATCTCTGATACGTATGGCATATAGTGGGTGTGTTCTGCCCTCCCCATAAATAAGATCCAAGGATCGCTTGCAAATATCTTAGTTTGTTATGAAAAGGCTTCCACTGATTAAAAAAAAGGAAACAGGTGAAGGGGACGCTGCTACTCTTTTTTCC
This sequence comes from Sphenella marginata, assembly GCA_951509765.1. Classification (NCBI taxonomy): domain Eukaryota; kingdom Metazoa; phylum Arthropoda; class Insecta; order Diptera; family Tephritidae; genus Sphenella; species Sphenella marginata. The sequence continues at coordinate 53,734,059 of OX608083.1, forward strand.
AGTTGACTCCACTTATTGTTATCCGTTTAAGCTTCAATTCATGAAGGTGACCTATTCACATGTTGAATTTGAATATATTTCATATAACTAACTATACCATTTTTCTGTACTCAATATAGCACGCTGCTATTTTTGTACACACCACTGTACCTATGCAAATGACTACGTAAAGGCGTGAATATGTGTAGCCATAATGATGAGTTGTCGTTGATGACTATCATGGATGTTTTCTCAAGTGTAGTGCGCATAGTTGCTGTTTAATTGTTGTTGCTCCCGCTTTTTGCTCTTGGCGTGGCTAATAATGCGGGTATTACCGCTGTACTTGTCGTGTATATGGCGCTTCTACACCTTCACCAACCTGCTGCGCGTTGCTTGTCATTTTTGCTTATCATCAACAAGCAGACAAGACAACAACCAGTTATTTATTGCTGCTGTTGCTAGTGAAATAACAACAATAGCAACAACAACTGATGGCACAACATACATACATACAATAACAATAACAACAACAATAACAACCTTATATAGATAGTGTTGGAATAGTAACGATGGCACAGTGTGATGGCAGTTGATGTTAAATGAAGCCATGGTAGGCCATAATGGCGTGGCATGCAACACCCAGCCAGTGGCGTGTCTTAAGCGTTGGAATCACGCCCATTTATCAATGGCAGAGTCTCTAAAGTGAGTACGCGCTAAGACAAGGCGCGCCACACTGCCGGTAGCATACATGCACAAAGCTATTCATCTCGTGTGTATTAGCTCTATCGTCATCAGCTGCCTGTTGTTACGGTGGCGCAGAAGGCAAGGAGCTAGCGCCGCCAAAGCTAATTGCAGTTTATGCAAAAAACATCGTTAATCAACTCATTGACAGTTTGTTATTTGTTAAACAAAATTTAATGGCGTAAAATAGTATTCAAACACACACACTTACACACACACACACACACACTTGCTTCAGCTTACTTTTCAGTTATTTTGCTGCAAAAGCTCTGTACATATGATTTCAATTGCTGTCCTATCTCAGTTCAGGCAGATCGTATTTTCCACTTGAGCTCTGCACGCTTGTGGTCTCGAGGAATGCCACCTAACTTAACGGTTATTTAATAAATACTTACATATATGCTTGTAAGCAACAGCAATTAGAACAACAGTAAAAAACATGAAAGCTCCAGTTGAGCTGGTAATAATAATGAGCTATTGCTATTTACTGACAGTTGGCTTAAGTCATGTCATGTTTTTTTGTGTTTGTTTTTGTTGGTTTAGTTTGGCGCTGTCGAAGGATTATTAATGAGTTGTTGTTGCCAAAATTGTGCTATAGAGTCATTTTCTGAAAAAATATCAATTTGTGGCGGTCATTTACAAATAGTGAAATAAATATTTATTTGACGACAATGACTTGCTTAAAAGTAATTTATGGGGTCGTTAGGGAGTGATGAATAAGGTTCAGTGAAGATGGATTGCAGAGGAGCGCCGTTTATGAAAATCTTTGCACTACCTATTGAAAATATTTAGGGGAAGGGGTGGTGGAAAAGGAAGATGACGCTAGAGGTTGCTCTTTATTGCGTCATTATCTCACATCTATGGTCTTGGCTGGATCTTATTATTTTAAGGAATTGCCTCAACCGTAAGTTCAATTGAGTACCAAAAGTTTTTATAAAGCGACATTTCTGGTGGACCTTATACCAAGTCATTCCTAGATCGGTGTTGTGAAAGCGTATTTTCCAAGAAGTTTCCCAATCCCTTTATTTGTCTGGATACTGTAAGCTGAATCGAGGAACCTATATTAGAACGATATTATATTGTTTTGAATAGCTTGTGGTTGACTTTCTAGAGAAAACACGAGTATTTATTAGAGCTCAAACTATCCTGAAATCAATCTATCTAACATTTCTCTTTTACTTAAAAATGCCTTGAAGCTGCAGTCACAGTTCACTTTGGGCATTGCAGCTCAAAGGACAGCACAAACAAGATGCCGATGTATCAGTTGTCGCTGTGCTACAAAAATCTTTTCCAAACAACTTTGGAATATCTATTATGTCCGAAAACCATAAAATCTAATTTACAAGTAATTTGACAAACAATTGTGACAATAAATACCGATGAGTGGTTGAACAGGAACCCAAAAACAAATATGTCTGCAACCAACCACAACATGGAATGGCACCCAACACTAAAAGCTCACACAAGCCCACAATACAATAAGCAGCACAGGTGAGCAACAACAGAGCAGGAAAATGACAAAGAAACAACAACAACAAAATAGAACTACAGTGAGAAAGAATTACACACTTGTGTAAAATTACTAAAAGGAATTGTAAGCAAACAAAGGAAATGCATGTGCGAGTAAGTCAGTAGAAGTTGAAGAGTATGGGAGATAGACGACTGCAATGAAGGGCAATGAGGTCCACATGATTGAAAAGCGCATGGAGAAACATTGAATTGTGCAAGTGACCAGCAAAAATATATTCAGCAACAAAAAAACAAAAAAAAAAAATTTAATAAACATAGTGATGAGGGCAGAGTATAGGGGAGTGTGGCGGGAAATAGATTAGTTCATATAGCCATAGGGAGCTACGCGGAAAAACTACTTTAGGTTTTAGTGGCTTAAAACAAATGCTGAGAGGAGAGCAATAAAGGAAGCTAATACGTCAAGGCAAGTTACGGAGGATCACCGTTCAGTGTCGTTGCTAAAAAAATTTGTTTAAACCATTGTGAAGATACATATCTTCGGTAAACCTAGAAGTAGCTTTGAAATACGATTCTTCCTTCTTTGATTTGTATTTCGTATGTATGTACATATATCCCTCTCGTGTGGCTCCTTGAGCTCCTTCAAGTGAACACCACTGGTTTTAGTTGCTGCAATGGTCAGACGGCTAAGTTTCTTGTTTGTTTGAGCTTCATCCAGTTTGCTTGTAGAAATTTACTCATATAAACTAACAATTTGTTTAAGCTTTTCATTGTTGTAGTTGTTGTTGTTGTTATTATATAATGCTTGTATAGCTCCTGTTTGCAGATTGAAGAATATTTTGTTGTGGTAAACCAACATAGAAACACCTTAAGGAGTAGTCAAGAAAAACCACAGCAGCTAGATGAAGATGAAGGAAGCAAGAAGAAGGAAAATGTGAAACGAGCGATAAGAAAAGAAAATGTGAGCTATATAAACAAACAAACAACAACAACAAAAATACAAACGAGTGTAGAAGAATGTTTGTAAAGTAGCAAGCGCAAACCGTAAAGAATCAAATAAATGTGAAGGTGTGCAACACAGCACCAACAACAACAACACATACAACATAATATAAAATATAAACTAAAATATGAAGAAAAAGCTGCAAAAAAGAAGAAGAAGAGAAAAGCATATGCAAGGCAATAGCGCATGCTGAAGCGGAAGCGAAGCGCGTCAGCTTGGAACATACAATTTTATATAAAAAGGATATTAAAGTAACGTCGTTGGCCTCCAGGGAAAGGCAAAAGGACAATTGCTATACAACGTGCAAAACTGCAAAACTAAATAGAAAAATGAGTTGAGCATGGATATGAATGAGTTTGTATGTGTGTGTGTGTAGCTGTTGGTCGTAACGTCTGGTCATATTGTTGATATAAGCCAGTTACAGCAGTCCTGCCAACGTACAAAATGCTGCTCCAAGCGTAGTCCTGCTCGGTTGCTGTGTATGTGTGTGTGTGTGTGTTGGTTGACTTTTGTGACTTATGCGTTGAATTTGCACGGCAAAACCGGAATTGAATTGAATGGAATTGAATGAAAAGCTTACAATGTAAAATATGCAAACATTTGTTTAATGTGGCAACGCTACCAACACACCCTTCATACTTCAAATATATTAAACAACACCAACTATAATACAAAACTTAAATGCTTACAATATCAACGGAATGTTATAGTGATCTCTAAGGCAATGTTGGGCAACAGTGGGCGGTGCCACGCCTTCTACTAGAAAAATCTTGAATTCGCTTTGTTGGCATAGACACATCAGGAAATAGAAAGGAAATAGATGATTTAGATAAAGAGTCAAAAAGGAAAAAAAAAGAATTTTTAAATATTTTAGAATTTTCAGAAATTTCAGCGAATTCGCACGACGACAACTACTTTTCACCACTGCTTTTATGATCACGTTACACTGTGCTTTGTGTTACGCCAGCTGTGCAATGTGGTGCTCAGCACGAAGTTAGTCAAATCACTTTGCATCGCATAGCTGCGGAAATATTCTTCAGGCATTTTTGCAAAATTTTTAAATAAAATACAGCAAGCCCATAGAAAAGCTGAAGTCGACCGCCTGAAGTCGTCCTTGGCAATAATAGGCCGGCTATTGCTATGCCGAAAAGAGGTAAAAGGTCAATCCAATACACGCAGCCTGTTAAAAGTCAACCTTTGTACAAAGAAAATTTTCAAAATTCACATTTTGTAAGGAATTTCGCAATTGAATTTTAACGAAATTAAGCATTTGTTGACTGTTGGCGTTGTTTACTTGGAAGTCGTTCACATAGAAAATGTGTGAAAAGCAGTGTGGAACAAAACAAAATTCAACTTTCAATGGTAACAGCATTTCACTGAAGGAGGAAGCAGTAGGTACTCATAGTAGTTGTGATTGCTTTGAATGAGCGAAAACTTTAAATTTGATTACTGAGAAACTTGGAGAAGATGTAATTCAAATTTGATTGCTTGTAAGAATAGAGCTTTCAGAACATATTGGTTAGCGCTCAGCGACACCTAGCAGCAATCAAAAAAGTGTGAGCCAAAAATGTAAACGGCTTATGTCCCATGACGCAAGTCACCAACTTAATTAAAAGTCGACCACAAGATATCACAAACAAAGCAAAAATCAAAAATCGACCCATTTATAAATGTAGTAATAATAAAATGAAATGACCTAACCGCACAAAACTATCTTAACTTGCAATCAGTGGCCAATGACATTGGTAATGAATTTGTGAAATTGCTCAACATAAAAACGAATTGAAATTAAACGATGTGTAAATACTTCTATTAGTGTTATGCGAAAGCCGGAAAACATTTGTTTTCGCAACAGAAAGCGAGCAAGCAAGCAAACCAATGTAACAACAACAAACGAAAGCTGGTGTAATGAGAAAGCCAACGAAAAAGTAATTTGTATTGCACGTTGATGGCATCTAGCGCTGGAGCTGGATTGAAAACAGGAATCGGAGCGGGAAATTAAATAACAAAAGCAATAAAAGTGGTTTGGCGCACTGTTAATAGCGACACCTGCAGGAAAGGTAAGCAAAAAAAAACAAAACACAAACAATGGAAAATATTGCGAATTGATAAATTGAATTAAATTTTTTATAAACAACAATGGCAAGCAATTCCAACTCGAACGGCTTGGTGTTGAAGGAGGGTGCGTGTGCAAAGAACAATGGCTGTCAATAATGTTATTTAGTTAACTGTAAAAGCACTTGCATTGTTGTTGTGCTGAAGTTGGCATTGGAGTGGATGAATATTTACAAATGCTGCCACTTAAGAGCTGTCGAATTGTTTGCTTCTGCTGCTTCGCTCTTACACACTTTTTGCCGTTGTTTTAGGTGTAAATTACTGTTAACCTTTTTACTTTTGGTACTTCATCATTTGACTTTGGAATTGATTGCTGTTTTTATTTTAATATTTTATAGCCGAAAGTCCTCTTTTTTTTATTGTGTATGCAGTTTTAAGAAAAATGTCAGCGTAAACTTTGATTTATTCAGAGGATTTTAAGTTGTGTGTTTTTAATAGAAGCGAATGGTGACCAGTAGAGGTAACTGTGCACAAAGCTTTATTGCTTTTCAATAGTATCATGAAAGCTTTATTGCTTTTCAATAGTATCACGATAAAAAGTTTAATCGAATATGAATGCTCTTTGATTGGGTCATTGCTATCGTGATTAATTCATACCAAACAACCAATGTACTCTTCTTAATTGGTGATTGTGGATGCTATTTAATCTCTTCCATTGAGGTATTGGCAATTCGAGCCATTCATAGTCCAAGTGTCATTTAGTCATCAACATTCGTGTGTGTCAATAGCAAATGCCACACTACAATGAACGCAAAAGCAATTACAAATCATTTCCCTCGCTCCTTTTCTTCCACACTACATTCCAACGCAATTCTTGTTAAAATACCAAACTATCTTGAAAGCATTTTAACTAACCAAGCATCCATCCATCTAATCGTCTTGATCATTGTACGCATTGCAATTATTGTCGATGATGACACGCATGACTTGTCATCCACATTTAATCTCAAGTAATCAAAGGTAAGCGTCAATGCGTCAACAAAACAGCATCAGTGACATCATACTTGTAGTCAACGAAATCTTAGCATTTGCTTGGATATTCGAAAAGCGTTTGAATTCCATGCAAACACTTCAACTGATTGGCACTGAGTGTCGTACAAATTTAGTCACATATCCTCATGTCTATATGTGGGTAAGAGTATAGGCTTTTGTATATTGCTGAGTTGGATTGATGCACATATCTACAAACATACATACATAGTACCTGGGTGACCGAGACTTGCTATGGTATTTTTCGAATTTGCCGCATAATTTTACTTACCAAGAGCATAAATTTCCTAAATAGATTTCCAAAATATCGAACACTAACCACAAAAAGTCACCTAATATATTTTGGCGACACCTGTTGTGTATTAAATATTCTGCTTGGTATACGCCCTAAAATACCTTTCTTCCGTTAGAAGAGTTCAATGACAATATTGGGTAAGGTTGATACTGACTACCTAGGCAGGGCAAAGTAGTGTTACAACAACAACAACAACAACAACAACCTTTCATTTGATACCCATATTGCTTAATATTTAAAAAAATCGGAAAGGTGGCAGCCCTCTAAGCTTCCTTTAGTGGCAACATCCAAGTAGAAAATCTAAGAAGGAAGCATACTATCCATCTACCAAAATTCATCGAAATCGGCTTAGCCTTTCCCGAGATAGTGGTCGATCTCTGAAGGAATAAATAAAATGCGTCCCGGTGGTAACTCTAGGTGGAAATCCTATTCGAAAATATTTTGGTTGGTATACGGCCTAAAATACCTTTCATTTGATATTCATTTTTACCTTTCTTTTTTTATCAAATTTGAAAGTTCTTGTCACTGTTCACTTATTGTGTCCATCAAAGCTGTGATGACGTAGCGCACATTTGTTTGTGTGTTGTGTGTCCAAGTTAATGGCATGCCTAATCACCAACACTCCTTGTTTGCTCTCTTTCGTTAGCACTTTATGCCAACTGTCACCTGTTCAACGCATCTGCCATTTGATTGTGTCATTCTTACTTCGTTTTTTTGTGCCATTTAAGTCGATGATAACCAGACATTTGAAGGGACTGTTTGCATGATTCTGTCACTTTTCCGTTGGTAATGGGATCAATCAGCGTATGGCTAATCCTCAGAGTTGCATTCGCAAGTAAGAAAGACTGTGAGTGAGGGTAGTATTTGGCGAGAAAACATGCAATAAGTAAGGCGAGAATTGTGTAATACTCTCTATGAATGTCAAATGTCAAAGGTTTCATAGGCAGCACAGGAATTTGTCAAAACTGGCAAGACAACCCAGCTGTTTTTTGTGTCATCGAACACTTATTTGAAATTTATTTTTTTTTTTTTAATTTTATGCACACCGAAAAAAGTCATAAACTAATCAAACTTAATGCAGACCTTGTACCAAATACGTACCCGAGCTGTCATTCATGTGTCAAAAAGAAATCGGTTCAGTCAGCTGATTTTGACATACTTCACAACGCCAGCATGTCCTAAAGAAGAACACTCTTTCTTTGCTGAGACAAGAGAACAAAAAATCAAAAGTAGCATTCCGAACTAAAGGCCGCTAACTTGAAAAAAGGATAAAGAAATATTGCCGTCAAGCAGTGCGTAACTCCCACAAGCGCATAAATTAAAGGCTATGGTTCCACACTCTGTATGAGAACGAGTTGAGCACTATTGTATGTAGCAATGTTTGTGCACGCATTTGCCTGCACGAAATAGCCATACAAAGCAGTCATCAGTAGCATTTTCAAAGCTTCCTTTTTTTTTGCGGTTGTAGAACTTCAAAGATCGCGTGTGAGGAAAAGCAGGCAAAACTACTGTCTGCGTTGTATTGGTGGATGAAGTGAATGGGTATGCTGAGAATGGAATTTATCACCATCAAACATATAAACATATGTATAAAGACATTAGTACATTGAGAAATACAGCAGTTAACTGCCCCTTTCGACGCTGCAGCACCGATGTTGTACGCGGCATGAAGATTTATACAATGCTGTACGGAATTAGTGCGAAAATTGATGGGTCGCATTGTGCCATTTAGCACTTTGGGTGTTAAGAGGGTGAGTGAGATTAGAGTACGCAAATAATCGATGAATATATCGATGCTAGGTGACAAGCTATCGTTCTTACTTCTACAATTTTCATATAACATTAGGACAACAATTTCGATTTTCGAAGGAACACCTAAATCTATCTTAAAGTTAATCACAATACGCTTTCCTCATAGCTTAGTGAGCTAAACTTCCAACTTAGTTCAAGCCTCCAGTAAGCGCTCATTATAGTTAATCGCGCATATCGACTGTTTGCTCACTCTAGAGCGCGTCAGTTTGAGACACGACAAGCCATGCAGTGGGAAGCAACAAATATGCGCGTAAAGACAATCGCATCACCAGCTCACCGGCAGCTCACCGGCAGCTCAGTGTGTGGGAGCACATACATAAGTATGCCGAGAGCCTTTGTGTACATATTTATGTTGGTATAAAATCGGATTGTTATGTGCGAATATTTATGTTGTTTGAGTGTCATCCGTGTGCCGGTCATTAACAATAAGCGAAGCGTACATTCAATATCCCTGCGCCAGAGCTTAGAAGCATGCTACCATATCTGGCTGCTTGTCGCTTGATTTGTCTGCCTATTTGCAAGCGCCAATGATCCTTATTTAGTCGGCTTCATTATGTCAGTGATTAGTGAAATTGAGCATTGTGTGTGCTCTAATGCGATTGTTCGTATTTCTAAAGCCAATTGTTGTTAATGTTGTTGTTGTTTTCATTGCTTTAGTTAAGTCATCACATTGGTTGTAAAATCTTTTGCCATATTCAATCCGCTTTTATGTAAATCTTTACTTGTTGTTCCATCGAATTGTTCGTCTACAATATTTATATGAGGATGTATGTCACGACAGATATCAGGGTTTTAGTTCATCTTTGTTGGTGGAGGTTCTTAGAAAAGATTTCATGCTTCTTTAAGGAAGGACTGTATGCTAAGTTGGGACTGAGGAGGTCTTGCTATAAGCTCTATGCGCTTTTCAAATCAATACTTTAGAATACTTCTACTTAGCACGAGTCCTACTATGGCCCTGATGTTCTCACAGAAAAATTTTCTGGAAGACATCATTGGAACAACAACCTTATGCCTCAACTCGACTGTGCTGGCAGCCACTTCAATAACCATTTTACCTCGTGAAAAGCCAGTCACTTTGACTCAACTAAGTTCTTTATACAGAGAATTGTATACCCCCTAGGACTTGAACTCTTTGAGGATTAACTATTTTTATTTTGAATACAATTTTTAAAATTTCTTTGTAACCATATGAAGTGACCAATATTTATTTTAACCCCCCCTCCCCTCCTTTATGCTTGAATTTGACATAAACTAAAATCAGAGCCACCTTTTTTTTATTGCCACAGTTTGAGTGTGGCACGTACGAATGCCAAATCAGAATCGCATGCAGCAACTGCCACAGGCGAGACATGCCCCAGTCGGAGACCAGTCAATGACAGCAGTCGAGTGCAAACATTTATCAATGCTGCCAACTACAAAGTTGTTCATGCATGACTGCTTTAATTCATATGGAGTACTGCTATATATTTATGTACATATGTGCATTAGGGTGTACCTCACTTTTATGAAGAGATTTTTTATTGTAGTAACAACTAAAGAAGACCCTTAAATGGTTGAATTTATGATATTTCCAGGACTTTCAGAACCGGTGCGCGGTTAAAAATGACTTGCCAAGTGATGCAAAGCCAAGTAAATCGCCATGTAAAAGCGAACAGTTGAAAAGCTTTATTTGCCAGGTGGTCGCATTTCCAAGTACCAAATTAAGCGGCACCCTAATGTGCATGCATATATTTTTATAACCATATAATAGTAAGTTGCTACATGCTACATGCAACATGCAACCATTCATCTTTATTGCAGTAGTGTTGTATGCAGCAGAGACGTGTCATTCGCACAGAGACAGCGCAAGAACAAAACAACAACAACACTAAAATCAACATTAGCTTACTAGACGTTGAGATGAGGATATGGACTTAAACTAAAAGTTGACGATGTTGGTGACGATGACGATGACGACGACGACGGACGGTGACACAGGGCACCCAACACAACCAACCAAAGACCAACAACCAAAAACTAGCATTTGCAATCATTATGCGGCACACATCGTCGGGATTGGCAGCAGCAGCAGCAGCGCTTGCATTTACAGTGGCTGTGGCTGTGACAGTTCCATGTGTCACTAAGCAGGAAATTGAGCAGTGGCAAGGTAAAGTAATGGACTGCAACCAGGATTAGGTAGCCAACCATCAAGCAAAATTGCAACGATTTAGAATTATACAAGTTCATTTTGTGGATTTTAGTATGGTGGCGTTTGTATGTTGGACTAGTGTTGCAGTCGTTGTGTGTGCGCTGAGGGTGCCAAAAACAAGAAGAAAAAAAAAAAACACCCAAAACTAATGCGCTCATGTTGGGGAATCAATAATGAGCTATATGCGAGCTGCATAAATCCAAGCTTATGCGAGTAACGACGCTCTTCGTGCTTTATGTTGACGTATGTGTAGCGAGCGTTAGGTGATTGCACCACATTTTATTTTATGACAATTTCGAACGCACGCCTACCAACTAACGAATGGGATAACCAAGCTTATTGGCAGTACGGGTACGAGCGCGTGTTGATTTTGGTGTTTGAAGAAATTGATAGGTGCGATGTTGCTGTTGTTGTTGTTGCAAAATTAGTATATTGTTGCTGAAAATTTGACATTTTTATTGTTTATCGCTGCATTTTTCAATGACCAATAAGAATAGGAATAGCTCGTTTTAGCAAAATAAAATTTTTTTAATGGGAAGTGAGCTGTGCCAACACAAATTGTGGAAAAGTTTTACAATACTACAATACTTTCGAGTACAGTGCACTCGAGATAATATGAACTAATTAAAACCAGGCCTGTTCAGTTTTACGAGATTGTTCATATTTACGAAAGTCAACTAAATTGAAAAACATTCTATTTAATTAGTTTTAGGCACATTTATTTTTTATTAAAAACCGCAAATTAAACGTTGATTCATTTTTTCACATGACAAAAATAAAAAATTGTTACATTTGAAAAGTAAGTTATACAAAAACTCATGCGTTCTGTTTAATTTAGTTCACATCGAAAAAAAATCATGGCCAAATAACTATGTACGTTGAAAATTTCTATTGAGGACTGAACATAAGATAAAGCAAAGCATGTGAACGCAAGTATTTCTCAGCGACGGTTATGTACATTTTATATATCGCCAATTTATTAAGCTCTTGTAATTCGTTAGAAATTTGAAAATCGATAGTGTTCATATTTTAGAGCTTTGCCCAAAAGTTCATATTTTAGAGCACTCAATGGAAGCGAAACGGTGTTCATATTTTGGGGTGTTCATATTATCGCGAGTGCACTGTACTAAATCCAAAAAATAAAAAATGTCTTGCTTAGAGTGGATAAGAACCTTATTAAAAAAAAAAAAAAATGTATAAAAAAAATTCAATTTATGTATGTATGTATATGAAAAAGAATTTTTTTTTTTAATTTCAATAATTTTTCTATTTAAGCTGTAAGTCTATGTTAGACGAAAATTTTTTTTTTCAAAATCATAAAAATATTGCATCTTCAATTTGTTTTTGAATGCTCAAAAAAAATCAATTAAGGAAAATTTTTTTTTTCAAAATCTCAAAAAAAATCAATTCAAAGGGAAAAAAAGGAAGGCCAAAATTTTTTTCAATTTGTTTTTTAATGTTAAAAAAAAATATTATTTTTGAGATCATAAAAATCATGATCCAAAAATACAGCCCAGCTGATATTGAATCTTCAATTTGTTTTTAATGTTCAACAAAATTCAATTCAATTCAAACGAAAAAAAAAAAAAATTTTTTAAATTCCTGTAATTTTTCTGAGGCGAAGTTAGGATAAAATTTTATTTATATTTTTTTTTTCAAAATTATAAAAATATTGAATTTCTTAAATGTTGAATTTAATTCAAACAAACTAAATTTTTTTTTTAATTTCTTTACATTTTCTAAATGTTTTTTTTTTCAAAATCATAAAAATATTGAATCTTCAATTTGTTTTTAAATGTTCAAAAAAATCAATTCAATTCAAATTAAATTTTTTTTGTTCAAAATCCTTAAATTTTGAACCTTTAATTTGTTTTTGAATTTAGAGGGAATTCAAGAATTTAGAGGTAATTCAAGTTTGTCAAAAATTTAAAGTTGCCCAAACCATCTCCAACTCCGCTGCATGGCTGGAAGCGCCTTCTGACCGATAACGTCGCCCCGAGCTATGTAACAATAGAAACTACTGGTCAGTGATTGCTTGCGACAAGCAGGAGTATGAATTTTTACTGATTTTAGCAACCAGCAACATTCGAAAATACTTTTGCATGCAGTGGCTGTATGTGTGCGTCATGCGTCAGCCGGTTTAAAAAGGGCCAATGTCACCTAACAGTAGTTAACAAAATGTCACGTACATGCAGTCGTGGTCAACATAATGAATGACATTGGTAGCCTGGAGACTAGCGCTACGATTTGGCAGCCAGCAGCAATGGCCAACATGCAGCATCCAGCAATGTAATGCACCACCAACCATGGAGGTATTCCATGGCAAGTACGAGTATGTGTGTATGCGTGACGGGGTGTCTGTGCGAACTCACTAGTCACTGGCTAACTGCTGCTGCTGCTGCCCACATTGACACGGCTTTTGTTGTTGCTATTATTCTACAACCGCATATTAAGCTAGTTCACAATGCCGAATGCATGAATTACTCGCCCATAGACACATTAAGGTGTAGCGCTAGGGTCCATCTAACAAGAAATGCGCGCAAAACGGAAAAAAGTACAACAACGGTATGAGTAGCCAACTAACATCAAAACAACAACAACAACAACACACTGTTGATCCTTCAAGAAGTGACATTCTGATTGCCAGTATCTTGCGTCACCTTCTATCTGGAAGCTGTCAGCTACTCCACGTCGACAAAAGCGCACCCCATTTTGGTAATTTAAAGTTTGTCACTGAGCTGAGCGCTGAAGTGGTGTTAGTGTTAAGGCGGCTGCGTGTGTGTGTGTGTGTGTGTGTGTAGGTTAAGTACAAGGATCAACTTGATTCAATTTCAACAGATAAATGGTGTTTACCGCACAACAACAACAACAGCTATGGTGCAACTTGAGTTATGTTTATGCAACTTTGTTTATATGTATATGTGTGTGTGTGTGTGAATGTATTAGTTAGCAGTATATGGGCTAACAGCTTATTTGGCTATAAGAGAGTTTGATTGCAATTCTTCAGCTGTGCCAATGTCCACACCATGGTTGCCAACATCAGCAAAAACACAGACAGCAGCACCAACACACACACACATACTCCCATATGACACATGCATCATGCCCTTGCACGCCACACTACTTCAGTATTTTGAGCTCCTTGGTTTGTTAGCTCATTGAGCGCAGTTTATTATGGTCTGCATGTGAAGGAAATGTGTCTCCTAAGTGTCAGTGCTTTGTTGGCAATGAGCAAGTTTAAATTGCGCTGGTCATGGCTGACACAGTATCCTTGGTTGCTGTATGTTATTGCAGTCCCTTACTGATATTACTGCTTTTATGCTTAGAATTTGAACAGTTTATTAACCTTAAGTGGATTTGGTTGAAAAGCAATCACCGAGTGATGGTCCGAAGAAGTTAGATTTAAATTGGCTAAATTTTGATAGTTCATGAGCTGCATATCTTGAGAAGGGGGAGTAAATGAGCAATTCCGGTAGAAGAAAAAATTGAAATGTTGGGCATCTTTAGATTTGCACTATGCTACATTTATATTTGATGAGCTGTGCATATAAATACTCCAAAAAGAAAACGATTCAAAAACTTAAAATAGTTTAACATTTTTAAATGAAATAAAAAAATTAAACAAATGATATAACAAAACAGAATACAAGCAAAAATAAATAAAATGGGAAAAATAATACATAATATACATAAAAAAAAAAAATAAATAAAAAAGAAATAAAAAAAAAAAACAATTAAAAAAAAAATTTACGAAAAAAACAAAATAAAAAAATTAAATAAATAAGAAAATAATAAAATAGAACAAAAATAAAAAGTAAAAACTAAATGAAATATTAAAGATAAAACGAGATAGTTAAAAAAACATTGAATTAAATTAAATAAAAAATAATTAAAATGGGAAAAATAATATAAAAAATATAAACAAACAAAAGGAAAAAAAATAAAATAAAGAAAAAAAAATTTTAAAAATAGAATAAAAAGTAATATAAAAAATAAATAACATTTTGAATATGCAATGACGCAGGTAAAAAAAAACAATAAAAAATGAAATATAGAATTTATAAAGTGGGAAAGATAACAAAAAAAAAAAAAATTCATAAAAAAAAATAGCCAAAAACAAAAAAAAAAAAAAAATTAAATAAAATGGAATAAAAAATAAATAACATGATGAAGGTAAATAAAAATAGGTTAAAATATAAAGTAAAAAAATTAGATTAAAACAATAAAAAAAATAACATTAAAAAATGGAAAATAGACAAATTTCTTGGAAACAAACGACAGACCACTTGGTCATAACGACAGACCACTTGCCATACATTTCGCATGTTGGGTTATAGAGTTGTGTTAAACTCTGTGGTCTGGAGATATTTCAGTTAGTTAATTCAAGCATGGTGTATATATACAAGTGGCCTCACTGATAAAGTGAGTTAGTTAATATAAGTTCCTTAATTCGCATCAATTTCTTTCAGTCTTTAGGGTATACTTAAGTATATTCAATAAATTGCCATATAAATTCATTGCAGTGTTGCCAACTCAACAATTTACGACATCCATACAAGCGTGTGGGTGTGTCATGAGTCATGAGACTAAGCAAAGTGGCAATCAAAACGCTGCAAAACGGACAACAAGCAGTCAACCAGAAGCATATTTCTGAAACATAAAAAAGTAGTAAAGCGTCAACAGAAAAACACTTCATCATAAATGGCAAGAGATCTGACACAAAAAGAGTCTAAGAGTAATGTGAAAAAGAATAAAATAAGTGATAAAAAGGAAAAGCAACATCCAGCAAAAGAAACAAAAATACCAAAAAACTCTCTAATGCACACACAAACGTCTCCTTTTCCCCTCAAGTGTGCTAGTGCTCTGCGTTTAAGGGGAACAAAAGCATGGCAACGGCATAAGCTTTAAGCTGTTGCGTCTGCTTTGCCTACGTTTTTGTGCCCTTTGGGCATATTTTCATTATATTAGAACATTTATGCTTCAAGCAGTCACCATGGTAGCTGTGTATGCCAAGCAACAGGCGACACTATACTTTCTTGTTTACTCTACTAAAACCAGTCTTACTCGCACAGCCATCAGGGGGCGACAGTTTTTTTTTTTGTTGTTTTTGGATTTCTGACGCTTGTTGCTATGCGCACCCATGCAGCATGCATATTTCGTAAAAGACGTGCTAGATTTCTGGTGTCAAGCTTTTTTTTTGTTATTTTTGTAATTTACTTCCTCTTGCGTGTATGCTCTGGTCGCTGATTAAAGTGACAATGTTGTCAATGCATCAAAATGTGGTAGCAACATGCGAGACACACACACACAGCATTGTGGCGCTACCAATGACAACTTTGCTTGGGTGTTTTATTCTACGAATGCATTTTCATCTATCTTATTCATGTGTGTATGCGTACGCTTAGTGTATGCTCTATGCATAATACTTCCAATTTGATATGTCTACGCTGGAGCTGTTGCATTCAATCCAAATCAGGGCTGTGTTTTGTGTACTCCACAAAAAATGCGATTAGTCTAGGATGAATGCGCGATGAGTCACAAAGTCGGATGTGACTACTGACAGCTTTGAGCCCTAAGAAGCGACTATGATTGAAAGTTTAGCATCGTAGACATTCCCTACAGTAACACAGTAGGACAAGTTTTCTTTCAACACCTAAAAGTATGCTACAGAAAATCCAATTATCCCGGATTTTCCTACAACGAAATTAATGGGATCACTCCATGGCGGATCACTCTCTTTAGAGATCAGTCGCACTATATTTTGCAGGGTTGTTATGTATGTATGTGTGAGTATGTGAATGCGTGTGGGTAGTGATGACTTTATCAAAGCTCTGCAAAGTTAAGTACTGCTGCTGCATTAGGAAATGAAGTGTTAAGTATAGAGTTTTATGACACTCGAGAAATGAATGAAAGCAATGGATGAATGAACTTTGTGTTTATTGCTTAAGAATACTGAAAAATTGTATAGTATGTACATATGAATTTGTAAGTGAATGAGATAAAGACGGCAATGAAATTGTTTTTGGCATTCAATGAGTTATGGAGCTTGACTGCGGTTGTTACCCTGCAGAAAATAGTATAACTGACCTTTAAACAAAGTGGCCAGCTTATTATCTTTGCGCTAAAATTCAATCAACTAAATTTCAGTTTGCGTAGCATACTTTGAGGGGTTAATCTTGGATTAATGTAGCATATTTCTAGGAGTGCTTTAACTCTTTTAACTTAACTCAATTTAGTCGTTTGTAATTAAATGATTACATTTAGACTGCTTTAATCCAATTATCACGTTTTGTAAAAAATATTAAAAAAACGACAAATTACGATGCAGCAGTGCTAATTAAATGAATATTCGCATGTCTGATCATTCGTAAGAAACTTGCAATTCAACTATTGTTGCCCATTATAACTTACTCTGAGTTGGTATATAGTAAATTAGACTCTTGTTCCGCTCATAAAATTGATGTTGTTTATAACCATATAACGCGTTATGTGTATGGCCTAAGTAAATTTGACCACATTTCTGCTTGGAAAACCCAACTTCTTGGCTGTGAAATCCATGCTTACTTGAAAGCCAGAAGTTGTATTTTCCTCGTGCAACTTATTGCCACAAAAACGCCCTCTTATCTTTATGAGAAGCTTATTTTTACTAGATCTAGTCGCGTGAATGACTTAATAGTGCCAAATTTCAATTTTGTGGCATCAACAAGACTGTTTTTTGTAAATACCATACGAACATGGAACTCCATACCTGCTAACATTAGAAACTGCATAAACGAAAAGAACTACAGAAAAATTATCTACCAATACTTTTCAACGTAAATTGCTTAAATTGGCCACCTATTAAACCTGTTAAACCATTTAATAAACCATTGATTAGTTTTTATCTTGTTTTGCTGTTATCTTTTTACTATTTATTATCTTATAGTTTGATGTGTGATATACTTTAAAAAAGTTTTCCATGAACAGTATTGTATTATGCGCTACTTATTTTAATATTAACTTAGAAGTTCGATTGTAATTGCCCTTGTTTACATATATAGATATTGTTACAAAAGCTTTATGTGATAATGGTTGTACTAAAAAAGACTGCAATTAGGTCTTATTGTACTAATGTTTAATTATAATAAATGAAATGAAAAATGAAATGATATGATATGATGTGAGCCAAAACAAAAATGTCAAAAGTTTGAAATGACATACTGACAAGAACATGAGCAAATATAGCGAGAGGCAAAATTATAACGAAAATTGTTTAATAAATATGTAAGCTTGTCACTAATATTATGTTACAATATGCTATTAAAACGAAAAACGTAACAAGACACCAAAATGTAAGCCTCGAGTCAAGAAAAATATTATGGAATATTATGTGAAAAGTGTACAAAGAGTGTGTGCGAATATGCGAGAAATAGAGTTGGGTTTGTTGAAATGAATATTAACAGCAAAAAACTTGATTTTCTTTTGGAGTAAGTAAAATGTATCAAAGTTGTTTGTGCCTGCGGCTGTTCATTAGAATATATGTAAGAAATATACTATACATTTAAGAACTAGGCTAAACGATTTTTGTATTTTTATAATGCCGAGAGTTTCAGAATATGTTTTTAAGATCTCGTGGTGCGTTCTAGCATGGCGAAATTCGCTCTTCTCCAGCAGTTTATATTGGAAAAGGTAAATACATATTTTAGTAATATTTCTAACCCCAATTGGGTATATAATGTGAAGTCTTCCTCACACTTAGGCTTGCTTACTTCTATCCAAAATAATTTGCATTTCAAAAAGTCAATGCGCTGCCTTCAAATTGTATTAACCCACAGTGACTATTTTTTTTTGATAAAAGTATGACCATCAAAAACCCATTGTGGCTTAAGCTCAAAAAGAGCTGCCAAATTGTAAAACTGAAACCCACATAATTCAAAAAATATACCAAAATACTAACATACATATTTATATGCACAGAAGTATTAGTTATCCAAAAAGCAAAAACAACTCCACTATAATCATAATTCTATGAACCCAAAACTACAAAACAAGCTGCTGCCGTCATTTAGTGCAAATGCTAGCAATTAGTATAGGGCTTATAAAATATACATACATACAAAACTAACACATACACACATACTTTGTCAACAGCGACAGTTAATTAACGCGCATGCATAAGCGGTAAGCATGTGAGGAGTGTATGGCAAGTGAAATTATGTAACCAAAAATAAAAGCGAAAAATTTGTTGGAAAATATTTAAAATTTAGCGATAATTATTCTTCTACATACACACGTTTGCATTTATCGCACTAACACCCACATAAAAACATACACACATACATACATACCAATATGTGCTGCTCAGAGTTTCAATTTTGATTCCATCAAAAAGCTTAATTCAAACACACACACACACACACACATCCATCCATGTATGGCAGCAAGCGACTGCATTCAAAATTTATTTATTTTGTAATGAAAAATATTGCAATGTAAATAATTTATGTTCATATGTATATATGAGGCATATAATGAATATAGAATTTTAGTTTAAATATGTACGTATGTAGGAAGGCATGCCCCAGGAGGAAATCGTATAGCTGCAACAAATAAAAAAAATATTTGAAAGAAAAAAAAAATAACATTGGCATTTCACAGAGCTCTGCCTGGATGTGTGCAGTCCGGCGAGATTTTACGATTGAGTGTAGTGATAAAAAAAGTTGGAGGGGAAAGAGAGCGTGAGAGGCGCACTTTTCACGAGAGCAGCAAATTACTTTTATTAGTAATTGAAAGAGAAATTAATTACTGCTATAAATAATGTACTTATATAACATGTAATGTATAATTCAATACTTAAAGTAATCATTACTACCAAGCTAGTTAAGAAGCAATCAACACTCTTCCCACAATTTCACAATAAATTTTAATATGTAATTTAATTACTAGAGTAATCATTACTTGACAGCTCAAAGTAAAATCGTTTGAAATCTGCAAAAATTTACTGGTTTCAGTAATGAAAGAAAAAATCTACACTTTTCTAAATTACTTGTAATGTGTAATTTAATGACTAAAGTAATCACTACTAACCAGATCTATGTAAACCGGGCTGGGATGCAAAAAAGTTGCCTTTTATTAGTTAGTAATTAAAAAAATATCCAAGGTATACATATGTATGTACATTGCTTTTCTCAATTACTTAATTTAATTCCTAAATTAATCATTATTATTCAGCTCTGTGTAAGTCCAACTGGGATGCACAAAAGCTGACAAATATTTATGTTAATATATAATTACTCGCTCGAAAATGTACTACATAATTTTTGTATATTATTACATTTTTGTTAAGCTGTGATTACGTTCACTATAGTGCTTTGGATTACGAAGTTGGGCTTGGATATTATTAAAGAGAACTAGTGCAATCTGTAAATTGAACGATTTTATGTGCTTGCTAGAAATATTTTGCCAAATAAAAAGCGCTAACGAAGTGAAATAAGAAAATTAAAAATAAAAATAAAAAAAATAATGAAGTCAAGCAGTTGTGCTTCTTCTTGTTCCTACGAAAGTATAGCCACCGCATAGCGCTTTAAAAATTTTATGGTAACTGCCTATTGAATTAGCAGGTTGTAAAAAAGTATATACAAGTATAATACAACAAAAAAGAATCGGATTTCCACACCTATCTTAATTCATCGTAATAAAACCGGTGCCATTTGTTCAACCCTTTACACCTCAGTGACATTGTGCGCCAAATAAAGCCATTAGTACTTATTTTAAATCAAATGGACATACGCTGAGCAAACCAATCTAAAAAAAAAAGAAAAAAAATTGAAAAATATCCATCAAGCAGTTGATTGGCACAGTTGTAGCGTGATAAATACTTCATGGCACATAGCTTAGCGTAAAAGCTTCAAATAAACCTTTTAGCTGGAACGAAGATTTATTTGAAATGACACAATTTTTATGGCAAATACCGTTATTTCCGAGTAGTACACACCTACTACATCAGCACTGACATAATACACGCTTCCAAGTAAATGCAGCTTAAGCGAAAATAAAAGTTAAGTACTATTTTTTAATAAATATGTTTATGTAACACTACGACCTTTTTTTAAGGATTTGTTAACGACGACTTTACGAGAGCATAAACAGAAATGTGCACGAACACTGGATTGAAGAAAGAAAGAAAGCAACCAGGATGACACGTTTCATGACAATAAATGGTGAATTGAATGCACGGAGCACTGATAATAAATATTTAATATTCAAGCGTACTGAGTCTATGAGAACAAAAAAAAAAACTCAAAAAAAAATTAGAAGAAGATGAAGGAAAAAAAGCATTTATTACCGTACGCATTATCTAGTAATAACCTTGATTGTTATTAGCAAATCAAATGCGGTGCTCTGTTGGAATTATTCATGAGGTTGCAAATGACAGCACCGACTGACTGAGTATTGTAATAATGATGAAATGATGGATATGTTTTATGAAGAGTTTAGTGTCCTAGTGTCCTAGAGTGAAATAGAGACAGCAAGTTGATGTGAAGTACCAAAACATAGCAAAGATAGATCGCTCTTTGATGTAAATTTATGCATGCTTGCCAGAAAAAGGACACAAGTTCTTCAATTCGAAAGCGAGATGATGAACTGCGACAGTTTAAGGCTGCCATGAATAACTATAGAACGCCTTATGAAAATGTCGCGGTTTGATATGAATACCTTTGGTCTTCACTGGCGCGCCATAATTTTCGATTTCGCTGACTTGGATAAGGAAGAACATGCGCGTGTAGCCTATACTTAAAAAAATTACTAATTCCAAATTTCTTTGATTTATAAAATTAATTACTAAGAATATAAATATAATTTATTTTATTATTAAAATAAATAAAATTCATGCAAAAACTTACATATAAAATAAATTTATAATAAAAATTTAAGCCAAAATAAAACTTTAAAATAATTTTATTTTATTCATTTATAAAAATTTAATTTAATATTTAATTTTTAATAAATAATAAAATTAATAAAATTAAATTCAATTAATAAAAATAAATTAAATTAATAAAAATAAATTAAATTATTTAATTAAATTAAATTAATAAAAATAAATTAAATTAATAAAAATAAATTAAATTATTTAATTAAATTAAATTAATAAAAATAAATTAAATTAAATTAATAAAAATAAATTAAATTATTTAATTTAATTAAATTAATAAAAATAAATTAGATTATTTAATTAAATTAAATTAATAAAAATAAATTAAATTATTTAGTTAAAATACATTTGAAAAATAGTTAATAATTTCAAAATTTTGAAACATAAAATTTAAAATAATAACAATTTTTAATTAATATAAAAATATCTCCCACAATTTATTAATAATTTAACAATTTTATAATAAAATCAACCCCTAATAATAATTATTATAAAATTATCAAATACTTGATGAGAAATGAAGTGCTCTCTTGTCACGGCAGGCTTCTACTTGTTACTAGGGTTAGTTGGAAAATATGATTGCCGCTGCCTAAAAAATATAGCTCACATGTGGTTGAAATAAATTGATTGCTAAACGCGTAATTTACTTGCAGTTGGTCATAAACATAAAAGCTTTTCCATTAAATCTATTTTATTATTAAATTTTGTAGCCAATTTTGCACATTCTTCAAATATTTTCAAAATGCATAAACACTGATTTAACCTCATTAAAACGCTTTGAGCCATTATCATTGCCATACTTAAAAAAATCACTGCTACTTTCGCAAAAGTTCGCATTCCAAGCTTAGATTTTATGGTTATATTGCAGCAACTACATACATAATGACGTACTGCATACCAACTTCTGTTGTTTACTTGACAGCTGTCAAATTTCATACAAGTTGCACATTAAATTTACAAAGCAACACTTTGAAAAGCGCTTAATAATGCCAATGAAAACATATTTACAAGCCAAATTTGGTTAAATTGTGTGGCAGGCAGCCAAAGGCTAAGACATTGTGCTAGCACACATATACCCGGCAGTTGAAGCAACTAGTTGTAAAGTACTACAAAACTGTTATGAAAAAGAAGGGCAACTACTTTTTTGCATAAAAATAATTGTTGTTTTAAATAAGATTGATAATTTTAAACTTGGAAAAGAAATATATGAAACAGCAAATTTAAAAGAATAAAGTCGCCAATACTCCAGTGTTCTTCAAAAAAAAAAAAAAAAAAAAATTGTTCCTTCTTTGTAGTTTGAGTTGAGTAGTTCTTTGTTGTGACTAGTTAATTATTTCACTACAGGATGCAAAAACACAATCACATTCACGTCAACATGCCAGCCAACATTCACATAAATCATGCCACATCAACCTGCGGCGGCTCCTAATTATTGTTCATATCAATTGAACGTCACTAATGCCACATCCACGAACCAAAGTGGTACAAGTTAGACGAATTATATACTCGTACATACATATATACCCGCTAAGCAGTCAATCGATATACTCGTATAACAGCTTCTTGCCGCAAAAAATATGTCAACAAATACGAGTGCTGCCAGCGAAATTGTAAAATAATAAAACGATGGAAAGAAAAAAAAAATTGATACAGAATCTCATAGTTGCAGCGATATTGCACACTCAGACAGAGCAAAAGTTTTTTTTTTGGCAAAACACTTGATCTACTCTGTATGCCATTAGGGAAAGTGAATGAATAATGAAGAGTGAAATGTATGGGGTTAAATTTTTTTGATCGCTACGTTTACATTAAAGAAATGACCTGAATGCATAGTATCCGTGTTTAATGCTTTTGTAACGAACACAATTTTCCTATGCCTAGATGAAGAGATAAGAGGAACATGCATTTGATTACCAAGCAGCTTGTTGTTCTTGTTTTTTTGCTGTAAATTCAGTGATTCTTGTGCCAAAATACGTTTTGCTTTTTATTCTAAATTATTCATAACTGCCTTGTAGCTTTATGATGGCTACCTAACTGTTAAAGTAGTACGTATGTTTCTTCTGTTATGATTTTCGTTAGCCTTCCACATTTCTCCGTGTTGCATATTTCTCCTTTGAAGTAGTTCCAAAGCTCTCTCTGACCCATTTTTTTTTTCTCCGCTCTGTAAAGACCTAGCCAAGTGATTTGCTATAAATACTAAACAATCACTTTTGTTGGGAACAGGGGCATATAGTCCACATAGCAAACTACCCCTCAATAGCGTAAGGGTGGTTTTTAACGCGTTGCCAACTTAACGAATTTGTGGATTGTTACTTGAGTTCCATTGCTATAAAAGTGGACTTTATGTTATAGCAGTGGATTTTATACACAATTAGTTGGGGTAGGGTAGGGTGTGAAGCAAAGAGATACGAGTATAAGCTACAATTGTTTGACTGAGTTATTTCGAATGGAATGTTGTACTATATTTAATAGCTTATTTTGCACCTGAAATGGTATTCTGTCTAATATGAAAGCTTAAATTGGCATAGTTAATACCAACTTACCATTTAAATTTGATTAACAATTTACATAAAACCGACTATTATTTATCTACAGAAAATTCGTATTTAAAAATAATTCTACTAAAATGCACAAATTCCGTGAAATTAAACTTTATCTATCGATTTCTAAAATTTTTTACATAAAACTTTATCCAAAAAAAAAAAAAAACTTTCCTTAACTTGTAAAGATGAAATTGACTAGAAGACATAACCTTTTTTAATGGCTTGCAAGTATCAAAGTGTACTTCAACTACCACTAAAATAAATATGTACATACAAGCAATCAACCATGGCAGCAATACACTTGAGTATTACTAATATCAATTTGTATATCTGCATGAGTTTGTGTAGCACTTATGAAATTGCCTTTATAGTTACGTTTTTATGTTTGACAGACATTTGACCAGTTAACTTAAGAACTTTTTAAAATAAAGTGAAATTTGCTTCAAGTTGAATGCATGCAGGTACATACATACATACATAGATAGATACATAGATACATGCATAGGTAAAAGGTAAGTGCAACAAGTCCCTGCAGGAAAAAATAACTAGCGATGAACTGGTGGGTTTGGCGTGCATATGGGGTGGTGCCATTAGTATATACTTTCCCTTTGCAAGCAAACAGCTGAAAAAATTTGAGCAAATTTTTTTTTATAAAATTGCAAGCTCGATTAATAGAAATTTTTACTACTAAGTTACAAATTTTTAAGTCGAATACCGCCTTGCTCAAACCGCTTTTACAAAAAATTCACGCAAAATTA
The DNA here is from genome assembly GCA_951509765.1 of Sphenella marginata. Taxonomy (NCBI): domain Eukaryota; kingdom Metazoa; phylum Arthropoda; class Insecta; order Diptera; family Tephritidae; genus Sphenella; species Sphenella marginata. The sequence continues at coordinate 53,758,865 of OX608083.1, forward strand.
ATTCACACTAAAATCTGTGTATCTTTAGTTTACCGATATACTCTAATATCCATTTATGTATGCATGTGTGTACAGAAAGATATATAGTCAGTGGCAAACACTAACAAAAATGCTTCATACATTCAGCTGTTGAAGCGCAAAGTTTATAACAAAGTATTTTATTTACTTTCTTATGTTGAATACTTCATTTGGTTTACTTGCATTTTTGTTAACTTTCACGAAAACTTGGATGTGTACAAATATACATATTAACGTTTGTATTTGTGTATTTGTAACAACTTACTAGATATGAGTATTTACATACATTTGTTGGGCTGCTGAACGAAATTGCAGTCGATGCAACTAGTTGTGAACTACTTTAAAGTGGGTATTTGTATTTTCCTTTTCCATTACACATATTTTTAAGATAAGAATGTTCTATGAGATGTCCATTTCGGAGCTAAATAAATCATTCCAGAACTAGTTAAAAATATATTAAAAACCGATAGTGTTATTATTATTCTTAGCAAAAATAATCTCAAATGCCGGATAAATATGCGCCCTGCATGGGAGAGGTCACACGTTACAGCGCTGGTGCTGAAAAATAAAAAAAAGTATTCTAGTGGGCACTCCAATATTTTCCAAAAGTAAAGTTTTTTGAGCATTTTTTTTTAATTTTTTTAACATTTATTTTTTTTAACACATATATTTTTTTCAATTTTTCCTCTTCTTTTTGACTAGTTTGAGACGAGTTAGAAAGCTCTAGTTGCAAACTAGTATTTCTTCTGCCTTGTTTGATATTTCACTGCAGCGTAAGTCGCTATAGTGGATACTTAAATTTACATTTGTATGAAAGAAAACTTTGTAAACAAGCAGTTGATGTTTTAGATAAGCATTTAGGGGAAAGAGAGACAGAAAAGATAAGGATGTCTTGTCATTTTTACAACAACAAAATGACATACATATACTTGGCCCGCAATTTAAAAAAAAAATTACTTCGACTAGACTCTAGATTTTGAAAAATTTTGAATTTCTCTTGAGTTTTAGAAGGTAGAGCTTAGAACACCGAAAAGCTAATTTTAAATTGTTTATTAAAGTTTTGATTGTTATTTGCTCGCTTCTCTCTTTCTCACATTTGCTCGTCTGCAGTTTAAATGTTGACATTAGCCAAACACTTTCTTGAAGCTGTAACCTGCCAAGTTATCAAAGTGCTAATTGAAATTTATTGTTTACTTTCCATGAATACAATTATTAAATAACTTCATTTACATACTTACATGCCAAACAAAAACAACATTAACATTCTACACATCAGCAAATTATTTATCAATTTTGCAAATATTTATTACATCACTTTGGAATTTGATGAACATGTACTCTAATCTCGCTTTTGTCACATTTATAAGTTTATGAAATATCGAAATTATATTTGTATTTGTTGTTAATGGATATTTGTATAATTTCGTTGGTTTTTCCTTATTTCCTTAATAACTTAATCATGTTAAAACACAAATTCTTAGTTAAATTTTTTGTTCGTAATATTGATATTCACATTTCATATATTCACATTGCATATGCGTGCATGGGCAAGTCCATGAAAGCTTTAACTTTTTGAGTTAATTAATCATAGATTTGACGTGCGTGGCAGTCATAAGAAACAATTTAGCATTTAAGTTGTTGAGTAAAATTGTCTACTTTTTGTAGTGCTGTGGTAAAATTAAATTAAATTCACATGTGCTATAATTACAAAAAAAAAGAAGCTTTATTACCCTGTAGGAAAATGAAGTAATTATAATTTTTATTTGTGCACGTTATTGATATTCCTTCTAATTCTTTTCGTATTATATTTTTGTAAACATTTTTTATGTTATTTTATTTGGTCTAGAAATAAACTTCCAGCAAATAAACTCGAAAGATTCTTTGCAATTTTGTTAAATTTAATTTTATTCGCGTGGGCAAGTCCTTTTTGATTTTATGTACATACATTCTAAGCTAAAATCCATTTAAATTTTCTATCAAAACAATCAAATATAATTGAATTGTATGCAGTTTTACATTGTTTTGTCAAGCTGATAAATACATATCTCTTTTGGGATATGAAAACAAAGGACTTCATTAAAGAAGCATTATGCAACTTACAAGAAGTAATAAATAAAAAGTTTAATATTTGAATTTAAATTGAAATATATGTATTTAAATTACTTCCAATAAAAACTGCAATACTAATGTAAATATTTTGTATATACGCTGAAGCGCCATACGGCACTATTGTTAGAAACTTTTGATACCAAACTAGTACCAATAGGAGGTAAGTAGTTAGATTTTTCCATCAACGAGAAATAAATAGCCAACTCATTCAAAAGTCGCGTATTTTGTGGTACAGCAAGGACCAAGCAAGGAACATCTGATCGCTTGAATTGTTGAACTATGTTTGATTCGTTGTTTGTGTGCAAAAGAGCCTCATGAGGAATTAGTAGTGATACCGCATGCACTAGTATCTAACCAGCTCAGGGTTTTACAATTTTCTCTATAGTATAGTTCTAATATGCATTTAGCTGGAAGGTAGTAATTGTCATGTTATTACTGATAAGATAAAGAAAACAAAATATTTGATAAAGAAAATCAAAGTCGGAAAAGCTATCTCTACGTTTTTGTAACTACAACAGTATCAACATGTTGTACATTTGTACTTGTAACTATGTATTTACATTTTTCCCTTTAACAAAAAAAAAAAATAAATAAATATAAAAACTGTTGAAGATTTATAGCTTTAGGGTATGCAGCTTTTTTTATACAGCGCAGACATTTTGAATATGAATGGTATAATTGGCATAAGAAGTTTCGTCGAACTGTGACCAAAGCGGAATAATAGCCGAGTTCAAAGAAACTGCAGCTAACTACCAACATCAAACTCTTACCAAAAGCGCGAAACTTTTAATTTTCGCCAATATCCTTTGCTTCAATTTATTGCCAGTTTCACCTGTTTTCGCTTCACCTCGAATTTTTGTGAGGCGCTTTCAAAGTTTTCAAAAATTCATAGAATTATGCTGCAAAGCTGTTTGCTCTAATTGCAAATGAAAATACTTTCACTACGATATAGACTAATCTATAAACCGGCATACATACATACATATATATATGTATATGCATATCTGTACACATATACATTATATATTTTTGCTTCTAATATTGAACGCAACGGAAATGAAAAATACACGGAAATCCCTCATGTTCGTTGTAAAAATAATTTTTGCTAATACTAGAATCATAATTCAAAAATTTCAAAGTTACATACAATGATGCAGTGAGTACCTACACGTTCATAGTGAAAATTTTGTATTGGTATTTATAAGACCAGATTTATTGTACGTTGTTGTTATGTTCAAATTGTAGCATTTTTTACTTATTTCAGAAAAATCGATCGCACTTCGTATTGGTTATTATTATATATTTTTATTTAAAGCTGAGCAAACAAGACTTCCAAACTTTCATGAATATGAATTACGATTTTCACTTTGCGATCCTTACAAACTGCACGAGTTTGGGCTTACATTCACTGGAACTGGGTTTTGTCAAATGTTGGCTTATTCTGTTTTTCAAAATGTCATAGAAACGGCTCAGCTGCTTACGCACGAACGTAATACCTAAATTCAATAAAATCTCTGAAATATCAATATGTTGTAATGTCTAAGCGTATATATTTATAATCCTTAGTAGCAAACACAAATGTGAATATTAGACTGTGCTGAAAAATGTTGGTTTAAAAATTATCATATATATTATTTCTGTAAGGTCTTTTTGTGTTTGCTCCTAATTTTCTGCTCTATCTATTAATTACATATATATTAATTACAGCAGTGCTTTTGTTTAAGCGTATTTTATAAAAATTAATTTGTTTAAATAAACCATTGTGAATGCATAAAATCATCAATTTGTACTGCAACGCCATTGTGAATCAGAGACTTTATCTACTGGCTTGTAGATGTCGCTGATGGTAGTGGTGAACGTAGGATTTAATAAGTTATACTAATTTAAGGTGGTCGATTTTCGACCACGGGATATACTATGTAGTATAATATAAATGAATTGTAGATCAAAACATACTGCAATTTATTTATTTATATTTTTTCTATATAACTATATTCCTAATAATCTATAAAACTAAGTATATGCTTTAATTAAATTTTTGCTTCAATCCTTTGGCAGATTTAAAACAAAAATGAGATGAGTCCTCACAAATCCAAACTAGCAATGATAGACCTCTAAAATTTTAAATGAAGTTTTGGAACTTTTACAAAAAAAAAAGTCAATATAATTTTTAAAGCAAACCAAATTTTCTGTATTCAGCCTATTATTCGTTGTTGCTTCATTGGTGGTTGAACTTTCGGTTTTTTTACTTTTTCGTTTATTCTTTTGTGGCGTGTTACGCTTTGCAAGGCGTTTTTGTGTTTGCCAAGTGGTTCCATCTGAGGGCACATATTTGATTTAAGCCAGAAAGTCAATAGCTAAGATTTGATCTTCAAAGTACTGGCGTTTAGGTCAGCTACTAACGTGCTTTAAACATATACGGTTGCTTGAATGCTCATGTGGTGAAAATGTGCTCACAAAATGGTGAATAAAAATTTCTAGAATTTTAGCTAGTATTTCAAGACAAAGAAGACTAATTCGCTGATGCACGTGGCTCAAGTGCTAGTGGTGAGGAGCTCTAATTTTCCACCTTAAAATTGTAATTTTTGATAGATACTTGGTGAATATATGCAATTTCACCTTTTTATGTTCGATTATTGCTACAATCGTTTTAGCAAAAAATCACCTTAAACTTTTATTCATTTTACATACATACATATTTAATATTAATTAGTTTTTTCAGAGAATATGCTCATTTATTAAAAATACATTTCGCAGATACATATGTTCTGACCCCATATACAGTAAAAATCTTTTTGCAAAGAATTTTATCTTGATTGCATTACAACTAAAATGTCTTTCTCACTTATCAGTTATATAGTATTGCTTGGTTGGGATGTAAATGTCGGTGCAGTAAAATTACCAAAGCCACTTTCATGTTCAGGGAACCGGAAGTCACAATTGCTGCTCATACTTACATAAGTTTTTCCGCATAGTGAAAATCAATTAGTAAATTAGTTATTAATTAAATATTTTTGGCATATAAAAGACGGCAATTTTTTAGTTGGGAAATCAGTTGAAGAGTTTCTTTCGACACAATAAACCTGTAAAGAGAGTAGTGCAAAGATGCGTTTAAGTAAGTTTGTTTTTTCTTAAGTTCTTTCAATATTTTCATGAGTAAAAATAAAATTTATTTACTTACACGTTTTACAGCTACCTTGGTACTGCTAGTCTTTGCTGCGCTAGCGACAGTAACTTGCGCTCCTCCTGATTGCTCACTGTATAGCAGAGGTGAGGTGTTGCCTGATGAATCCAATGAACGTGCATATTTTATTTGTAGAGGGATAAGAGCGGTGCAACGTTATTGCCACAGAGGATTCGTTTTTAATGCCGATGTTAGGGGTTGCATGCCTCCTCAAATTGTTGAATTAAATAACAATATGGATGACGATGATTCAGATGAATACGTACCACGCGCAACTGCGGACGAACCATGTGGCTGCCATGATGAGACTCCAACAACTTGTACAACAACAACATGTAAAACAACAACTTGTACAACTACAACCTGTACAACCCCAACTACAACCTGTACAACGCCAACAACAACCTGTACAACGCCAACAAAAACCGGTACAACACCAACAACCACTTGTACAACGCCAACCACAACCTGCACAACTCCAAGCACAACCTGCACAACACCAACAACCACTTGTACAACGCCAACTACAACCTGTACAACTCCAACCACAACCTGTACAACTCCAACTACAACCTGTACAACCCCAACATCACCTTCCAAAACAACACCCTGTCCAACAACACCTTGTAAGACAACACCCTGTCCAACGACACCTTGTAAGACAACACCCTGTCCAACAACACCTTGTAAGACAACACCCTGTCCAACAACACCTTGTAAGACAACACCCTGTCCAACAACACCTTGTAAGACAACACCTTGTACAACAACACCTTCCGAAGAAACACCGGTGCGTCATTACAATCGCTATGATCGGACTATACGTCTTAGAACTTCTTCCAGAGACTGTGCCAATTTACCGGATGGCACAATTCTCGTGCATCCAAGGCTTTGCTCACCCTATTATGTATGTCTCAGTGGAACAGAAGTGCGCCTGAGGTGTCCAGGCACTCTTCGGTTTGATCGTGAACAAGGAATCTGTCGTCCACGTCGCGAAGTAACCAACTGCAGATTGACAATTTTTTAGAATTTCGAGTCCCAATAACGTTTGTCGATTTGCTGCCAAAGTGACTATGCAGCGAGGAGCGAGCGTCACTTTGGTAGATAATCGAAAATCGTGATAGGGCTGGTTATTTCAATAACAATCACAGGATGATGATTATGAACTAAAATTATTATAAGGATATCAAGGTGACAAACAATTTTTTGATTTGCTGATAATATTTTTAATTTATAAACAGGATCGCTTTGTATGTATGTATGAATATCACACTTGTCTATGTTAAATCTTATAAGTCGAACTAAATATATTATAATCTGAGCATTCCAAAAATCCAAAATATTGCATTTATTTGTATTGAGAATAAGTTTCGAATTGAGCATAAGAGTAGCGAAAGTTAATCAACTTGAAAAGTAAGAAGTCAGTCTAATTTTGCACACATCAACAAATTTAAAATCTCAACAACACAAACTTTTCAAAAGTTTCATGCGACTTTTGCGCTAACGTGTCGATAAAGAATTTGCATCAGTCATGCTGAGTTATCTTCAAAAATTTATAGAATTTGCGCCAAAATAATTAGACTCGTTCCGTGTGTGTGTTCACGTTGCACACTTATTGTTGTTGTCAAAAGCTCAGCTTTGTTTGAATTTGACATATTGACATATTCAAAGCCCGGTAGATAGCTGGAAAGGCATGAGAAAATGCAGCACAAGTGCAAAGAATTTTTAATGTGAGCCATGCTGATGTATCGCATTAAAATTTTGTCAATATGTTTGCCTATCACACAAAAACGGCATTGTAGAAGTGCATTGGAGTTTCACGAACTTATTGCTAGATCTTCAATTTAAAGTTTAAAACCCTTTCATCGATGGTTTTTTGCGTAAAATTAGTTTATTATTATTACCAATATGCGCATTAAACGCGCTTTCTGTGCGTTGCATTTGACATTAGGTAAATACACACACATATATATAGATATGTACCTATGCATGCCTTGGAACAATAGTTTGGCGCAGATAAATGAATTAGCTGAAATAGTTAAGCATTGCTGTCACAGTCAAAAGCTGTGGGTGTAATATAAATAAATACCCAGCAGAAAATGTTGTGAGCAATAGTAAATAAAAAATCGAAATACCCTATGATAAGATAATTAAATGTAAAAGTGGGGGCTATTTAATTTTTATTTTATCTTATTTTATTTTATTTTATTTTATTTTATTTTATTTTAATTTATTTTATTTTATTTTACTTTATTTTATTTGATTTTATTTTATTTTATTTTATTTTATTTTATTTTATTTTATTTTATTTTATTTTATTTTATTTTATTTTATTTTATTTTATTTTATTTAATTTAATTTAATTTTTGTTTTTATTTTTATTTTTTATTGCATGACACACTTTTTGGTAGTGTAAATCCCTACTAATACATATGAGCTTTTTATGTGCATACGTGGTAGTGTACGTGCTGTCATGCTTTGTAAGTACAAGCTGTAGACAGCTTTTGTATAGATTGTCACTCAGTTGGCCATAAATTAAATTTGCGGCAGGCGCGTGCGCGTTTTCATTGTTCCATAAGGCATTCAAATGCCAATTATCAACAACAACAGCAGCAACAATGCCAACTTAAATCATAACTTACACATGTATGCATGACAATATTTTATACGAGCATGAACAATAAGTGGAACGCGAATTTCATCTGTTCTACAAAGGCATTTGTTTATGTTTGTTCCTTTGTGACATGCCAACAAGGATGTGTGCAAAACTTTTAGGAACAAAGTTCAGCTAAGACTTAAATACTAAAGGAAATTGATGTGAGGAATATGGGGAAATATGGTGGAATTCCTTTTAGGACTACCTTTGGCAATAATTAGGTATATCTGATGCTTTTGTAAAAGCTGATGGTTCACCCAGACTTGGAATAATTTGGCCCCAGACAAATAAAAACATATTAATCTTACAATTAGGTTGCATGGTTTTTTTTTATTTAATTTTTATTTCAACATAAATCATAAGCTCACTGTTACAACATTTGTATTGCTCTATATACATTTTTAAATTCCACATGCGTCCCTCCGCCAGATGTCGCTCAGTTTCATAAAAAATACTACTTCGAGCGCAATAATTACGCACATAAAAGAAGTACGAAATTTTTCGCCTGTAAATATACTTAAATGTGAAAAGTTTTTACAAGTCGTTTGCCATAATTGTTGTTTTTGTTGTTGTTTCCTAATATGTCTGGTTTATTTTATTTCATTTCATGTTTTGTAGTTTTACGAGTTTGTAAAAGAAGATTAGAAAAGTTTGGACAGCAGGCATCTGTTGGCACTTGTAGGCGCCAAGAAAAGCATAAACCGTCAATAGTTTGAATATATTTAGCATACTTTTAGGCGTTTAAGGGATTAATAAATTTTATGACTAGATCATAGTATTTTGGCGTTTTTTGCTATTTACAATTTTGTATGTGTTGCGATACATGTTATAGCTCATCTGAGATCCAAGCAAGAGCTAGCTCACTAACTTTTACTCAGCTTCATACCGATAAGCAGCTTGTTGACAAAAGTAGTTACTTAGCTGTTGAGAGGATAATGCAATTCATAATGGCTTATGAGAAATTTAAGGAATTGAAAGTTTAAGCAAGTGAGTGGAGTAAAATATGTACATACATACGTATATTTTAAACATAATTCCCAGCAGCAACAACCGCTGGTACGTAACCGGAAATCGGTTAAGCTATGAAGTGGTGGTAGCATGTTCTGTCATTTCCGTTTCCGCCGCTTTAAATGTATGAAACGAAAAAATAAAATAAAAGAGCTTTGACCCTATGCTTTCAATGCATACAAATAAACATACATACATACATACATGAGCAGAGATGGAGGATTTCAGAATAATTAATCAATGAGTGAATACAGTGGTGGCGATAAAGTAGTAGCAGTTTTTAATTTTTTTTATAATTTCATAGTAAACAAAATTATGATTGTCTTTTATTTGAATAATATTTATTTAATTACAAATATTTTAACACTGAATACATTTATTGTTCTTTGTTTTTATCGGGTAAGGAAATAATTTTAGCTTAGCTGCAAATATATTCAAAAATGCGCTCTGGCAGCCATGGCGCCCCTATACACTTCTCAACTTACTTACTTATTCAAAAGGCAACATTGCTTGTTTTAAATATGTTCTTTTGTTTCTCACATGTGCCTCGGTAATCGCTACAAGGCATTTACCGCTCACCAGCAAAGGGCGTGTCTAACTCAGTACATACATTAATACGAAACAGCAATGTCTGCAGACCTACAAACTCTGTGCTAAACACAAAAGCGGATATCCGACAATATGTCCTGAGGGTATATTGAGTGTGGATAACCTTTGAAATGAACCTTGCAACATATTATTGTTTAAAAATGTTAAACGTTTTTTTTTTTGTATTTTTTGAGTAAAAAAAGCGACAGAGAGTTTTTGCTGAGTTAATTTTAAATGGTTAAACGAAATGAGGTGGTTAAGTTATTCGCAAAAGGCAAGGTAAGAAGTGTGCAAAAATTTAATACTTATATGAGCAAAAATGTAAAATATTTCAGCAAATTTGTTGTAATGAAAAGTCAAAATAAAGTAGCTACAAAGCAGTTGAAAAGCAACCCATAGGCGAAATGCCGCTTTAGAAAATAGTTGAACTGTTCAAATGTTGTAATTTTTGTTAAGTAAAATATTTGCTTGGAAGTTTCAATGTACTTCATGTTCTACAACAAAATATTGGGAACAAGCATGAACATACATATGTGTGTGTGTTTAGGCGCTTTCATTGTACTTACTTGTTTCGGTTATTACACAAGATTGTTATGCCACAAAACGCGGAAATGAAGAGCTTTACAAAATGATTTATTTGACTGAACTTAAAAAAGTACCTGAGGCGCTTTATTATTCAACAATGGAAAGCAAAATTTCATAAACTGAAAATGTATTTAGTTTTAGTTATTGAAAAGCAACAATGTGAACTAACTTATTTGTCTCGAAAGCGACAAGAATGTAGTGAGTTTGCGCAATATCGGAAATTACTAAAAGTTTGCACTTAAGTTTAAGACAGATTTTAGTGGGCAGAAAGATGACTTCGAGCATTAGAGTGCAAGAATTCATTATAGCAATGTTATATTCATGCTACACTAATGTGTTAATGCTTGCTGGTATGAATTAAATAACTTTTTATTGAAGCTCTAAATGGTAAGCCTTTCTTTGTTACATTCGAAAGAACCTCTTTGCGTCAACTAAAACCAAATTAAAACTCCTTTTAGACTTTCTTAACACTTTGCTACTTTGTAAGAGTTGCTTCCTGGCAGTGAGAAACTTTGTAAACCCACAGAATATTTTTTGAATTTAGCGTACATATCAATGAAACTCATGACCGCAAACGTTTGCATAAAATTAATTATTTTCAAAACATTGGTTACTCATTCAACTGAGAAAAAAGTATTAAAAAAATTTGCATAAATAAGACATTTTGCAACTCTCATAGCAGCAATATTCATTGAGTTGAGAATATTAAACTTTTGCACTTTTCGCTTGCCGGCGCCTCAGCCAGGAAACACCCACACACACACACACACATACACAAGAAATAATGTTAGCCGCCAAATGCCAATTGCAAACAATGAAAAGTTGTTAATAAAATAGTGTCAATGTCAAGTGAAATGGGAGTTAAAGAACTGAAAACAAAAGAAAAGAAAAACCAAAAGATACGAACGTTAGCAATAATGGCACATCAAACGCCAGCGGGTGGACTTCATAATAAAAATGCAAATTAAAAGCTACAAAGGCACACAAGTAACACAAATATACGCACGCTTCTTGTATTTGTATATAGTATATAGATATGTATGTATGTATGTACATGGTATTGTTTATATTTGTTGGTAAATAAATGCATTTACATAATCAATGCGGCACAAACAATTACCAGCAACAGAGGCGAAACGAAACTAAAGGTCAAACCACAAAGCTAAAATAACAATTTGAATTTGCGTTTACTTTGCGCATTGAGACAAAGTGACTATTTATTTCGTAAGTGTCAAAGGGTATTGTATAAATATTAAAAGTCAGAATGTGCGGTGTGACTTTAAGGTACTTGAACTGTCACTCTTGGCTCGAAGTATTAAACATTTTATTTTTTTTTTTTTTTTTTGCTGTAGAGCACATTATGCAAATCGTCAAAAAGACTTTCAAATACAAATGTTGAGTAGACTTCGCTGCTATTAAATTTGCATATTGCAATGGTTTTGATTTTTTGTTAAAGCATTTTTAACCTCATTTTATGACTTTTATTATAGAATGTGGGTTGTTGTAGCATTCTGCATTCTTATAATTTGCAATTCCGCTCTAAGTTCACTAAAAATTTTGGTCGCTATCTAACAAGCGAGAGGTTCACTTTTAATTTCCAGAGCAAACTTCACGTTTAAAAAAAAAAGAAGAAATTTGATGCCTCGTTTTATTCACAAGTCGCTAAGTGCTTACGAAAAAAATATCTGCTAATATTACTCATACGACAGGGTGCACCGTAGACTTTAGAGAAACGATCATAGCAAATAGCTGAGAATTCCTCACCGCAGAAATGGTATCAATAACATCAAAATATGCCAACTAAAAACTTTCCGCTTAGTCCATTTCAAGCACGCATTTTCAATTAATGAAAAGCAACAGAAAATTCCATAGAGACCAACAAAATATTTATTTCTCTTTCTTGACGTCAAAATGCGCTTGACTATCGTGCTCACTTAAAATCTTTGCTGCATTTCTAAACCAACTAGCAAAGTGATATAAATTTTGCAAAACGTAGCCCAGATTACTAACTCTCTTTAATCATCCATTGCACTCACAGTTTGCCGTGCAAAAGCAAATTGAGTGAGTGATTACTACCTGAGAAAAATATCAAATTTGTACTGAACATTTCTTTTCAATTGCTGACCGCATAACATCCGATAATAAAATTGTAATTGCTACCAGACAAATGCATGCAAGTATATACATTTATGTGTATGTATATGTATGTGTGTGAAAATAAAAATGTAGTTGTCATGAGCTAGCTTGTCGAGTCATTTAGCAACTTTGTAGAATTTGGTTGACCATAAACACTTGCTGCTTGTTATAGTTGGTTGAATTGCATTGCATAAGCTTGAAAGTTGGTTGAAAGTTGAAGTACGCATGCAGACAGTGATTGCCACAATTCTGCCCATTGAACACAAAAACAACAAAAGTACATACATATCTATGTATTTGTGTGTGTAAAGAGAAAGTTTATGAAAAGAAAATATGCAACAAATTTTTGTGTCTCGAATGTTGAAATATGAAAAGTATCCAAGCCACATGCAGATTTATGTGACATTTGTATGCATTTTAATTGTTGCTGTATAAAGAAGCTTACAAATGGCAGCATATACTGATAGTTATGTATGTGCATAGATAGCGTCATGTTGCATAAAAGCCACAAGCAAGTGTCTTGCCATAGACAGCCAACATTTTATTATGTCAGAGATGTACGGCCCGAAAGAGCAGCTCTGTCTGCAGCTATTAGGCGTGTGTATGTGTGTGTGTGTGTGTGTAACCGTATGTGTCTCGTTTTTTTTTTTAGCTGAACTTTTAAAAAGATTTTATCAAGCAATTCATGAGCTTTCGTGCGCTTGAATGCGCTTTGCTCTAGTCAAAACTGCAGTACTGAAAGTTTCATTTATGACGTTTTGAGCTATTGATATGTTTTATTAACTGTATTATGACCTCTGCATGTAGTTGTGTGAACGAGTAAACTTTTCAGGTTGTGCTTCATTTCGTGAACTAAAAGCTGCCTAAAATGTTGTTCTTACTTTTTGCTGAAGCTCTTTCATTCAATTTGTCAAATATTTTATTTTCAATTCAAAGTTTTTGGTAATTAATTAAATTAAAATAATAATAATTTTCAGAAAAATTAAAAAAGCTTTCAAAAGCTCTTGTAATTCATTCAATTTGTAAAACAGTTTCTTTTCAATTACAAGTTTTTGGTAATTAATTAAATTAAAAATAATTGAAACAATAATAATTTTAAGAAAAATTAAAAAAGCTTTCAAAAGCTCTTATAATTCATTCAATTTGTCAAACATTTTTTTTTCAATTAAAAGTTTTTGTTAATTAATTAAAATAAAAAAAAATTATAACAATAATAATTTTCAGAAAAATTAAAAAAGCTTTATAAAGCTCTTGTAATTCATTCAATTTGTCAAACATTTTCTTTTCAGTTAAAAGTTTTTGGTAACTAACTAATCAAATTAAAAATAAATAAAACAATAATAATTTTCAGAAAAATTAAAAAAAGCTTTATAAAGCTCTTGTAATTCAAAATTTGTGTATTGCAATTAATGTAATTTTACAAAGCTTTGCAAACTAATTTTTAGTTTTATGAATATGAGCGTGAGCCTTTAGCACGCTTATAGTTAAAAATAATAAATTCAATATTTGAATTAATATTTTGAGTTAAATGCTGGTTTTATTATTTTTTTGTTTTAGTTTTTAAACTTCATATTTTATTATTATCAAAAAAAATACGCAAAAAAAAAGAACAAAGAGCTTAGGTCTACAATTAGCTATGGTTCGGCAACAGTCAAGTCTTACTCGTAAATGAACTCTTGGTACCTCTTCTTCACCCCTTGACCATCCAGAGGCTTTTCATATGCCTGCTCAACAATTGTTTATTCATTTTAGCAACACACCCAATTTATGACACCAAAGAGTATTTATGTAAATTTTCAATTGCTCAATAATGTAAACATTTAAGTATTTAAGCCACTTAGACCACGTATAATAGTAATTAGTAATCGGAATAATAAGTTAACAACAAAGAGTTTAAGCACAAAATATGTAAATACCAAAAGTAATAGATTATTTAACAATTGACAAATAATAGTTCAGAGAGTAAATTTACTTAAGTTTGTATTTGGATATTCTCTGTGTTGTAAGTAAGAAAGTAAGAATCATTCTAAGTGGAGCTTAGCAGAGCTAAGTTCATTTTCTGACACATTCCTTCCATGACTTTGCCTTGATTTAAGTGTTTATGTGTGCATGTATGTATGTATTGTTTGATTTGTACTTGTCTAATAGAGAGAAAGTGATATGAAAAAAAATTTAATAATGAATGTCTACTACTTGCTACACACACATACATATGTAAATACATACATATACTATACTTATTAAAAAGATACTTGCGTCTTGGAATCACTCATTATTCAAACTTTCTGCTCTCCATGAAGTTGTCATGGTAGCGGAAAAAAATCGCCAAACCGGCTCCAAAAAAAAAATAAAAATAAAAATAAAAAAATTTTAAGGAAGTAGAAAATTAAAAAAAATAAACAAAAAGAAACCCTGCGGTTTGCTGCATTTCAAAGTATGTAAGTCAAAGCTGTGGAGACCAAGCGTTGTGTAGCAGAATGTTATGAGCTAGAGTGTTCGTTATTAAGCACGAGATAGTGCCGGCAACTGTAAGAAATTTAAAAGTGTTATTTGCCCCCAAACCACAGTTGGCAACACCATTAAAGCGACTAAAGAAATTGCAGCAACAAAACGAAAGCAAGCAAAAATTTGAATGCCGAAGAAAAAATCTATTCAAACATATATAAGTATATTTAATTTCAGTGTATGTGTGTGTATATTATATACCTACGTATGTATGTGTGAGAAATATGCGTCAAAGAAAATACAAAATAAAAATAAAAAAAAACGAAAAATTGAAAAATACTGAAAGCATCTGCTAAGTAGTAAGACGAACAACAACAACAACAACGCGCATATTTCCACATAAAGCAAGCAAAACAAATGTGTCAAGGAAGGGCACTACTGTCATTCTACGTATGTGTGTGTGTGAGCAGTACGACTTACCGAAAGCTGTTTTTTTTTTAGTTTTAGCTGAAACATATTTGACTTTAGAAGACATATGACTTTTGCAAATCACGCCAAGCAAACTAACTAATTTGCCTTAAGGGTTAAGTGCGTGTCAATCTTTCAACCGACTTTTTTTGTCTTTTAGGCCGACACGTGGCAATGCTTAGCGTAGCGCATGTGGGGCACACGCATTTTGCACGAGTTTGTTAAGCTACTTCTTGGCTCGTGTACAGTTGTCTCGTAAACTTGGCAAACTTATGCTTACATAAAACACGAGATAAAATTCGAAATGCGTACCTAATTTTAGACAGCTTTTAGTGCTGAAGCTAAGTGAAATGTCTGTTTAAAGAAAACACATGCTTATGCATTACTCGTTGATGGATCTTTGCAGACAGACAATTTACTCGAGCAGACAGACAATTAGCCTCTTACTTTTTCGAGATCCTTTTAGGGTTGATTCAGGTACTTTTTCTTGACTATTCCGGTATGGTTTTCGGAGCTTTCCACGACCATTTCATAATTATTTCCAATTGGGATCAATTTGATGCTTCTTCCCAACCGATGCCGAAATAGTACGGAAAAAGTCTCGAAATGTTCAAAAAAAAAAAATAATGCTGAAAGTTAGAAAAACAATTCCGAAACCTCCTCTTAATATGCTACGAAAATGCTCCCGAAAAAGTTTCAAAATAAATCCGAAAGAGCCCCGAAATGGTGCCGAAAATTAGTCTGAATAGAGTCTCGAAATTATAGCTAAACCAATACAAAATTATCACCAAATAGTGCCGATATGATGCTCAAATGACGTCACAAGAATCCCGAGTGTGTATCAAAAATATTTTGATGCATTTTATTAATCGACTTTTGATTCGATTCGATTTTTTTAAGGAAATTGCTGGCCTAATGCTATTCACTTGATTCATCTTGCCATCTCTAATAGCGTATAAAGCTTAATTACTTTACATACAAAATTAAACTAAGCCTAACAAATGACCTAAAAGACAAAGCAAACAACAGCGCAAATCGGTTTATAAGATATCAACACAAAGACTATTTACTCCATTCATAATATCTCTATGTGGTTGCGTTCGTTTGTGTGCGTCGTTTGTGGGAAAAAAGCCACAATAAGACAACTGTTGCTACATATCTTTCTCACTCACACCTCACTTGGCCACTGTTAGTCCTTTTTCTATGTACACGCCCCTGACCTTTTAATTGTCGTAGATACTTGCAAACAAGCGTTGTCCAATAAACATTAACTTTTCTAGAGATGAGTTGATGTTTGAGTGGCTATTTAACTCACTGACACTGCCTCCAACTGTCCTATCATACCCATACCCAACTCTAGTGTCATAGGCCAAAATGCTGCTATTTAATGGCGTGAAGAATTAACTACAAAATGTATGGTGATAAGACCAAAAAACCAATACACGCCCACGCATTTAGGTTTTGCTACAATAGCTAACTAAATAGATACCAGTAAGCTTTGTATTAATTACTATTGCAGGCAGATAAGGGAAGCAACAACAACAACAAATGTCATTAGATAAATACTGTTCCTGTTGCTGCTGTTAATGTGCCAGATGCTTACGTTGATGAGCTCGTTGTTTGGTGATAAGCTTAATTATGTTGTGTAGGGCGAGGCTGTATAGCGAGCCTGTAAGACATTCAGCGGTTAGTGTGATAAATGACTGTTTCGGAAATGAGCTACATTGCAGTGTTAGCCAGCCTTGTTTCCTACAGGGCATGTTCTGCTCAGACCTCCATACATCTTTTGTAAATGATAATGATCATATCGTTTGTATAAATGTAATTGTGATTGATAATATAGCGTTGCTTTATGGGTCACTGGGTCTTTTGTAAGTTCGCTGCTTCTTTATCTAGTTTGTCTTAAGCTTAGGCGTATTTACAATAACCCAAAGACTTTAAAGCTTATGGGTACATAATTTGTGTCATCTGCTTTTATACCATGTTGTGGGATATTCAAACATATTGACAGGATTTCACTGAGCAAACGTTTTGCCGGTTGTTCTCTCTTGTCCAATTAAAACTCTCCCATCAGGTTGTCTACCATTCAACGTACCCCAAACTAACCTAGTCTCTCTGGTGTTTATCTCTTATGTAGTGCTATTTCGCTGAGGTACACAGCTCGGTACTTTGTAAGTCCTTTTACCTGCATTTGGATTTCCTTACTCAATTTTCTTTTGCTTCGTCTACATTTCAGCTTACTCGTGCTGTGGTTTAAACACATTCACAGTTCGCCATATATGTATGTATCCCCATGTCAACAAACTTGTTAAGAATTTTATTGGTTAGTTTGGTTTGCGGTTTTTGATATGAATTTTATGGATTTAATGAACTCCATGCATCAGACGTGAGCTCTACCTACTTACTGCTTCAATGCGAATAAGCTTTTATACTTAATTTGATGACTCTGAGATGGTATGATTGGACCATGCTGGGTGGAGAATAAATTTCAGCAAATATGATTAAATTAATGAGCTCAAAGTGAAAGGAAAAGAGAAAAGGTAGAATTTGATATTCATCGCAAGGAAGAAGCTAAGGACCCTAAGGAATTAAGAAAGCTAAAAGAAAAGCTTTAATTTGTTTAAAGTGCTATCATTGCTCAATGAACTGGGTAATAAATGAACACTTTGTAAGTACTCCAAAATGACACCCATAGCTGGCATGACATATCACGAATTCTACTTAACTATTTTCCTGTAAGAGAACTTATTAAGATCTAATACAAAAACTATAAATTATATTTTAAATATTTATGGGAAATTCGCAAAAATTAAACAAATTTTCATACAAATTTATGAACATAGTATTTTTTGTATGGAAGAAAACATAAAAACTCTTAAGAAAAAAAATGGCCAAAAATCAGGAAAATTTCTTACAGACTTGAAACAAACACTTTATCAGACTAAAATTAAATGCGCTACAAATCTGCATTTTCAAAAAAATTCTAAAAATTCTTGAAAATTGAAAAAAAAGTTGAAAATTTTGATGAAAATTTGTCTAGTTTTTGCGAATTTCCCATACATATTTAAAATATAATTTATAGTTTTTGTATTAGATCTTGATAAGTTCTCTTACAGGAAAATAGTTAAAATGAATTTTCTGAAGCCGAAGTTGGTGAAAACATACAAAAAAAGGGGGTATGCATAGTTTTGTCGGCCACTGTATACTCGTACATATGTAGATATGCATGTGTGTGTGTATGTTAGAGTTGTGAACAAACAACAAATCCATTTGCACCATTTTCGGTTCTGAGGCAAAATTGCAGTTGGTAAATGCTGACTGATTCGATTTAAAATTCCAATGATACTTTTCTTTCTCAAAAACGTTTACAATGCTTTTATCATGCTCAATACATACTAGACAACAACAACAACAAAAAAACCACCAAGAACGAAACAACAACAAAAATAACATTGAGGAAGCGGAAAGTGCAGTTAGCGTGATTTGTGTGATGTTTATGTGCATTTGAGTGTGTGTATTTGTAAATCTTGTATGTATTCATGCATGTGTTTGTGTGTTCGAGTACATGAAATGAGTGGAAGAGGGATGGCAAGTGATGCATTTATTTGCACAAAGCATTATTAAGTAAACGATGTTCGATGAAATGTTGGTTGTATGGCAATTAAGTTTGATTTGATGTAAGCGACATCTAGTGGTAAAGAACGAAGATGCTAGCGCTTAAGGGTAAAACCCAGCAAACAACAACTACCACATTGCTTATAACAACAACAAAAATGTAGGGCAATTGCTGTGCTGCATGCATTTCCAATGATGGCAATTGTTATTTTCAAAATTTGAGGTCTAATTGAATTTTGTTTGATATGATTTCAGGCATAGCGTTGTGGGCTGAGTGAGTTTGGATTATGAGTTATTATATTGATTTGGTTTCAATAGAGCGCGCTATGATGATTAATTCGCTTAGTTTTTTTTTGTCCATAATTTTTGCTGTTATAGTGACATCGCTCTTTATAGCTTAAATGATCAGTTATGTATCCGAATTAAGGGATTTGGTCGTAATGCGCTTAACGTAAGCTTTTCCATGCCTGCTACATACAAGTCATATTAAGCTTGCTTCCGAATAACACAAACCACAAAAGCGGATAAACATGATTTGAATGAAAACTTCGGTTATTGGTTACTAAAAAAAAAACATTTAACTGTATTAAATAAGTTCCCCCACATCGAATGACTGTTTAGCCTTAAAAAATATTATTGCTATTCCTTAATTTTTACGACTTTGTGCAGTTCTTCAAATCATACTAATATAACACCATAAATACATCCGACCTAAACAATCAACCATGCGCATGTTCGAAGTGTATTCATTCTATGAAATGTATTTTTATGGCAAATAGCATAGAATTTCATGTGAGAAATGTTCTTGAAATGTCCTTTGCTACTAATAACATGAATATTTTAAACACAAAAATAGCACGGTAGTACATGCTAAGAGTTCATAAGTTCATACATACATACACACGTATATAGGTGCTACGAAATGTTCACACAAGTAAGTATGGTTTTACATTCTTTTATAGCTTTTAGTACTTTTCAGTAGAGAAATAAAAACACTTGCATGAACATTTAATCAAAACAACTGTATACAAAGAAATAAAAATTTTTACGTTTACGATATGTACTTAAGTACTTAACTTGTCCATTGACTGTTTTACTACGCTATTTATGTATGTTGTTCTTGTGTATGTATGCGATGTATGTATGTGTGTGTGTGTGTAGGTATTGACGCAAGTATGTCACATAGTTAGTAGGGTGCAGCTTGCGTTGTAAAAAACGTCATTGAAAATAGTAGCTTTTGCGAGCATCAATGAAATGTCAGGTGGTAATATTTTTCCACAAATGATTTTTATAAGTTAAGCGGGTTGATGTACTCTTATTTGTATGTAGCATCGAGTGTTTGTTGTAGTTTTTTAAACAAGTTTAAATTTTATGCGCTTAGTTACATACTTAATTGAAAATGAGCTTGGGAGTTACTCACGCATATAGCAAAGTGTAGTCAGTGAAGCTGCTGAATATTTCACTGCTGAGCTTTGTAACTGCCCCTGTCTAAGCTCGCCCCCTAGACGGCTTAGTCGTATAGTGATATTTGGAAGTCGCCGGTTCGAATCCATCCGGCTCGAAGGACCATGTCTAAGCTTTGAGGGAGCGAGAAGTTTTTTTTTTGAATTTATTTAATTTTTATATTATATTTCTTATTTAGAGTAGGTCGGGGTTGAGCAGAGCACCTGTTACACCTTGTATGTATTCATTGGGGGCGAGCACTGTTGGCTATGAGGCATTGCACGAGATTGGCTTCCTCATTTTCGTTTGGAAAAAACCCCCCTTGGGTTAGGCAGCCAAAAACCATATCTTCAGAATATTTCATAAGCTGGGTGAGAATTATAAAAAAGGGTTGCAAATGAAATAAACGAAAGAAATTGTTTAAGTCGCTTAAACAGCCCCCTCTAGCCTACTGAAATAATTTAAAAATGGCGCTTTTGGTGCTCGCCTAAAATGCTGCCAATTTCTCTATCTCTGATTGTTGCGTATACGCCATGGCCATCTAAACATTGGAAATACTATAAAACAATCATATATGTATTTACATACTTACGTGATAGTCTTAATCGTAAGACCACTGATTGCTTCTACATTCTCCCTCAATTATAGAGCTTAACTTTTCTACCTATTAATAAAATTTAATAAATATAAAGTAGGTACATTTTTAACTTTGACTGCTTGACGTTTTTCCCTTCGGTTAGAATAAATTCAACAGAATGACTGCTAAACTCATTGCCATTACAGATTCATTTGCAACTTTTATTTAACCCATTCGAGTTGTTTCTTCCGTCAAATAGCAACAAGCGTAGTGCTGCTAACTTCAATTAAAAGTTTTGTTATTTCCGCCGTTAGGCAGACAGTTCACTATGTTACACAAGTGCATGTTACTCAGAGGAAATAAGTCAACATAGTAAAAAACAATAAAATAAAATAAAATAAAATTATGAGTGCTGCCTTTTGTATTTGTATACAAAGCAAGCACGTAGAAGCTGTTCATTTCTAGCTAATTTAACATACCGAACAATGACACTGAAGATGGCAAAATGCCTAAACCGGTTTTGTCAACTAACCCTAATTTGAAAACGACTGGCAGAAAATTCCTCTGACAATGCTTGTCGACGCACTGGAAATTTCAGTTTTCAAAATATTACTAAATTAGGCTATATAAATATTCAAATCACCCGAAGCTTTTCAAGTGAATAGCTTTTTCAATTGGCTTAAAGCTATTTTTGAGCTCATCCTCAAAGCTAAGCTATACATTTTCAAATTGTTACTTGCGCTTTAGGCTAAAAGTGTGCAAAATGCTTTATTGATATTATAAATTCTTGACAAGAATAATAACCAAAATACACTTTAGAAAGTGTAGCGTTTGCTTTTATTGTTGTTGTTGTTGCTAGTTTAAAGATTTGATGATGAAGTTGATATTGATGATGAGAATTGCTGAAGGTATACGTGATACATATGTGAATACATATATTCATATATATTTCTAGAGCTTAAATATTTTGTTGTTGACTTCTTCATTCATGTTGCAAGTACAAAGGCGTAGAGACAAATATTTGATTGAAATTGAACAATGCTGCCCTGGAGCTATACACGGTCTGTTGTTTAGGAGCTGTGAATTCTTTGTAGCATAGTTAGTATACTTAGTATACTTAGTAAAAAAAATCTATACCCAACTCTTAAGTTTTGCTATGTTTATCTGACTTCCATAAAAGTTTTAGCTCCCTCACTTACCCACCATTATGAATTGTTTGGCCATCACTGCAATATCACAAAATTCTATATATTCTTGTTTGATAAATTGAATACCCTTGTTCGTACCTTTATATGCAAAAACATGTATCTTAATCCGAGCAAATTTACAAATACAATGCGCTTTGTTATTTATGAATGACAACAACGACGAAGAGTGAAGCTTTTTGAGCAAGAGGAAATGCCTTTCTTATACTATTAGATAAAGACAAATTGCCAGTTTTATAGAAGATTTTCAGTTTTAATTTATTAGTGTTGAATAATAATTCATATACATAAATGTATGTATACCCAATAAGCAGAAAAAGCTTAGAGTGAATTTTTAAAAACGTGTGAAAGGAAGCGTTCTGTGATCGAAGCTGCATATTGATTAGAAACATTTTGTTTGATGGTTTTGAAAAAATTGTCCTGTTAAAAAATTTACAGAGCTTTCGATTTTTTTTTCAAAAAGAGTTTAAAACATTTTAAATTGAAAAAATTGCAAAAAAGCATTCACTTCTCAAGCCAAATTATTACAAAAAAAAAAAATGATTTTTGAAGCTTATAAATATTGTAACATGTTTAGTCAAAGATATTTAAAAAAAATTTCTGACAATGCTCGTTGGGTTATCTCTATGAAGTAAATACATACATATATTTGCCTGTCTATGCGTGCTTGTTGCGTACATATTTGAGAAATTTCCTAAATCAAGAAAAACAATCACATTCTCAGCTAATTGGATGCATTTTCACACAAAGTTGGGCTCTAAAAGATTTAATTTAAGAATTTGAAAATTCATGCAAAAATGTCTAACATTGTTACTTAATATGCAAGTTGTGTAATTGTTAACTCTTTCATTTTACTACATTCTCACTTGAGTGCTTTAAAGTGCCATAAATTTCGAAAGCTTTAATTTATAAAAATCTATTGCACTAACTTTTGGCTTGGTTTTAGTTTGTTTAAGAATTTAAAGCACCCACCCACTTCTAATTGACCAAGCAAAAAAGTCAGAAAATAGCAAAACAAAAAAATTATTAAAAAAGCAAATAAAAAAAAAATTCCATGCCAACACTACAACTTTCTTGAGCAAATCGTATGCAAATAAATGATAAATATTTTCACAGCTGCCAAGTGTGGTAAAGTTCGAAAAGTTTATACAAAATTCATTCAATTCCCAAGCGTTTGCTTCAAAAATAGTACAACAACAAAAGAAAAAAAAAACAAAAAAGGAGTGAATAACAGCGTAAGTGGTAGTGCTAGAACAACCACTAAAATTATAGCATTGAAAGAGCAAGTACAGCGTATACAAGGATAAGTGGCGAAGGTTACAAAAACAATATAATTAATACTAAATTTTATGGCAAAAGAGTTTCAATTCTGAAATGTGAGTGGCTGAGTTTTTGGACAAAGTGCAACACATAAAGAGGGGAAAAAAGTGGACAAAAGTGGATGAAATTAAATTGAGGAATTCAAGGTTTACAACAGCGTTTGGCAGAAGGACTATCTACTTGTGAGTGAGCGGCTCTTTGTGCTGACACACCGAGTGCCCGTTGGATGGGAAGCCTTTTTATAAATGAGGATTTCAAACACCTTTGAGAATAAACGGAAAATGCAGACTCTGACTCATTGAAAAATATTTGTGAAAATTTTCAGGTTTCAAATTCTGAGTCAAGAATCTTAAACAAATTTCATTGCAAGGAATTAACATTTTTTTTTTTGAAAAATTTGAGTTTTGTCTATTTGGAAGAAAGTTACGTGCGATCTACAATAACGAGTGTTTTTTTTTTTAAATAAAAAAAAATTTCGAATTTTTTTTGATAATTTAGAAATTTCCTAAGAGTTTTTTTTTGCACTAAAATTTTTTCTTTTAATAAAAAATTAATGACTATTTAGATTATTTCAGAAAAAAAATTTATTATTTTTATTCTGGGCCTTCATTTATATGAAAAAAAATTTACCATATTTTCGCTTTTCTAAAAAAACTAAAACGTCCAGTATGGACAAATCTCCGTAAAATGCGTAAAACACCCTACATCCCGCCTTGTCCTTATCTAACTCTAAATTGACACGATTAGTAGAGAAAACACTTGTACCCATTAATAAAGTAGTTAGCATGCAAATATTTATAGCGTTTGCATTTCGAACTTTGACACACAAACTTTTTAGAACATATTCCACTTAAGCGCCGTAGAAGCTTCCAGGTGCGTACAGCAGAACGCCTGCATTGATAAGTGGCTACAAAAAAGCCAAAGTTTACTTTGATAATTCAAGATTTATATGCACAAACACAATTCTACGGTTGCACACGAAAAATATAAAAAAAAAAACAAAAAAAAAAAAAAAATTCTTAAGAAATATGCGCCAAACACGAAAAGTCAAATTTAAAAGCAACTCACACCAATTCCACACACGCACACACACACATATCTACCACCAAATGAAGATAAGAACCAATGAATATTGTGTTTAAAGTACATGCATATGTGTCCACTCACCTGACCGACCACAAAAATACTTCCAAAGGACTCTCTAAGGCTCCCGTTACACGGTCAGTAAATACTGTCAGTATTGGATCACAATAAATACTGAAGTACTGATGGATCACAAATCGACGTTACACGCTCAGTAAATACTGTCAGTAAATACCGTCAGTACTTTTGCAATTTTCATGCTGTGTGGTTCTAAAAAATGTACTTAGAAAATAAAAAGCGGGCATGTTTAGCTATATTAATAGCTTTTTCAATCAAAAATAAAAAGATTTGTACTTTTTTATTTCCAATTCATTTCAATTTATCAATATAAATATATAATATATAAATTAAATCATCCGGGGAAAAATATATATAAATACTTATGTTAAAGATCCCGAAATCCTTTTTAAATTGCATCAAATGATGAAAATAGAGACCTTACTGAGTATTCTTCAGAATTTCCTATCTCTTCAGTGGCACCTATATCTGTTTGGTAACAAAAATCTTCACCTTATTCATATAATCATTTCATCCCACATCCCATAATTCTGGCAATGTTTCTAGTGTTTCTATAAATTCTTTCCATATATTTTGCTCACGAGAAAATTGTGGTGGCTCTTCGCTATCATTAAAAGCAGCCATTGCCACAAAATATAACAAAATAAACATTCGCTTATAGCGACCGCACGTGCATTTCATATGAAAATCCAAAAATACTGACGTATCGCGAAAATGATGTTACATGGTCAGTAAATACTGTCAGTATTTTGATCACAAAATTGGATCTCAGGATTTCTAGATATTTTGCGGTAAATATCACGATCCATCAGTATTTGATGTTACACGGTCAGTAAATATCGTGATCCAGTATCGTGATACAAATACTGACAGTATTTACTGACCGTGTAACGGGAGCCTAACAGAAGCTAGCAAACGCTCACCAAATTACAACGCCAAGCTAAAGTGAAAATAGCTTTATTAAATGGGGGCGAAACGCTGAAAGGAATGGGCTGGCCCATAAGTTGCTCATAAATTACTCGACTTTTATGTAGCAACTTAGCTGTCGCACTGGCGATAAGAACGCAATGTAAGTAAAGAAATGGCCGTAGTTGTGGAGTATTAAGTGCGTGAACGGACGAAGTGTGTGTAGAACGTAAGGCGTTGGCAACACTGACAGCCATTATTGTCGGTCAACCGTAGGGCAATGCTTACACATTTGCATGCTTACCTTATCAAGTAGAGCGAGCTGGTTGCTTGAATGCTTCAAATGCTACAAGAGAATCAAGGAAGCGTAGCTTAAATCACCTTTAAGGACCCAAGGACCTTTTAAAACGTCCTTTTTATACTTATTACAATCCTTCATGGTCTGTTAAAATGAAAGATATGTTAGAGGATGCTAATCCGCTTACCGGCATGAAACCAAGAAAACATAAAAACAAAATATGGGCGGAATAAATGAGTGAAAGAAATACCACTATGGTGTAAGTAGAAGTTTGCCGACAAAAGAGGAGAAGGGAAAATAAGGAAAAACCATTGGCAAGATTGCACAATAACAGTAAATAGTAGTGGCGCATCCTTGCCATGTTCATGAAGTATGCAATATTGTGCTACCTGTAATAACAGTAGTGTGCAATATAAAAGCAGTACATTTTACTTATGATGGATTTGAAAGAATTTTTCAATTGAAGCAAAACCGAAGAGAACATTGGAGGTGTCGAAAAGGGGTAGAGAAATAAAAAATATTTTCTGAAGAACGCTAGCTAACGACAGATGGCGCTGATGTCGCAAAATAAAAGACGAAATAAGCTTATAAAAAAATTAATAAATATGTTGGGCAATAGTTTTTACAAGTTTATAGGACCTTCTGTCGCCACCCCACGACTTCTACAAATACAGATGAATTTTTGTTGAGAAACTTTTTCATGGCAGAAATGCACTCGGGGGGGTGGTCAATAATACCACCATACCATGGCAGCTGGTAGGATGAAACTGTAAAAAAAAAAATTTATTTACATAGTCTAATGTCTAGAAGAACGTGCCAAAATTTCGCTGATGAAGAAACTTCCGAAAGGATCTCTAAAAAAAATCCAAAAAGTAAGGAAATTTTTTGTCCAGAAATTTGCAAAAAATGATTTGCGAAAATTTTTTCAAGCCAAGTCTCAATGAACTTTGCTCTGAGCACTAAGCGCTACTAATTTATTGCACAACACTATACATTAAGCTCGTTGTAAGCATAGGCAAAAGAGCACGTTCGCTAGTGCAATCCCTTCGTGGCATAAAATCAAGATTTATGACGCAACAACACCAACAGCAACATTTCACTATTTTCGTAGTTATTTCACATGCTCCATGGGGCAATGGAAAAGCAGAAAATCTTACCTTGGACTTGAGTAAAGTTAATTATAAAGCGGAGGGCAAGAGCGGCAAATGGTTGACGTAAACAAAATGGAAACATTCTTATTATAATAGTAAATGGATAGTAAGTAAGTGAGCAGTGTGTTTCACATTTGCAGTGTAGTGAAGTGCGATGAAAAGCTTCATGTTGTTGATTTACAACAAGCGAATGAGCTTATTTTCTTTGCCTTTTGTATGTATGTATATGCGAGCGTTTTAAGAAAATGAGCACAGCTTAAATTAGCATAGAAAGGTTTGCTACGTTTGATCCAGTCACGGGCCACTAAAGCTGTTTAGCAGATTGTTTGCCTGCTGAAGAATGTAATCCATCTAAATTGACACAAAATAGTTAAGCTTTGGCTGAGGCCCATTGGACAACAAGTGGCGGGAGGCAGCGCATATTTGTTGTTGTTTTTGGTATTTTTTAGCAGGTAGTAGACGTACTGCTGATTATGTTAAATAGCTAAAACTTTGACCTTTGTTATAATTTATGTTCGTATGAAAATTGTACGCCTCATTGCTTATTTGAAAAAGCAGAAATCATGACTGCTTTATGATCAGGTCAAATGTTATATTTGATTATACTTTGTTTGGCTACTTCATAGGAATTTATGTAGACAGTTTTGCTTTGTTTATGCTTCATTTCATTTAAGGATTTATTTATTGAAGTTAGTGAGATATTCAAAGGCTTTTCCTTTTTGAAGAACTTGGAGTTAGTTATTAAAAGTTAATGAGTTTGTGAAAGTTATCCATCAACTTATTTAAGCACTTAAATCAAACCTTTGATAATTTAGAGAGCAACAATGCACAATTTCTTTTCACCAACTTACTCATATACATATATTTCAATTATTTACATATCAACATGTGTATGTATGTATGTGTCTGTGCAAGTTTTGTATTGAATGTAAATTGAAAATCAACATGGAAACGAAATCAATGTGGAGCGCATAATTGCATTTGGGAGTAAGTTGCATTGTTGTAAGTATGCACAAACGTTTGAGTGAAAATAAACATTAAGCCAAACAACAAAAAAAAAAAAAAAAAATAAAACACAAATATGCAAATAGCAAAGACATTTCAAATAAAAATGTATGAATACCTGCCATTGTAGTTCTGCACAAGTACACCGGTGCTTTTGGAATTTCTCAATAAACGGACACTGCGTCTCTTACATACAAACATACAGACAAGTGCATATTGCTTCCATAAAACTCACAAAACACTTGTCAACTTTGGCTACTATAGCTGTCAATGTTTTTGCTATGCTATGAAGCATTCCATTTTTTTTTTTGCTTTTTTCATGAATTTATATTTCAAAAGTCGGTTTGCGCACAATTCACAGCAAGCTAGAGAGGGAAAGAACGCTGTTTGGTATGGATGCCGACGGGGGGGGGGAGGGTAAAATAAATAAAATTCTTGAAAACAAGTTTCAATAAAAAACGGTCAATGCAAACAATGCAGTGCTGCAACTTTTTCTAATATTTAAAATTTTCTACTTTTTTTCATAGGTGACTAAGGAACAAAAAGAGAGAATGAAATGCTGGTCATGATGTACTAAAAAGGTGTAAAGTTTCCTGAAAGTCACAGCTACCATGCTGCTACCTCATTGCTACGTAGCCATAACGTCATTGGAACGCCGCTGGAACCAACCAATTATTGGCAATTTTAAGTGCAAACACTTTATAGAAAGTTGCCTATTACGTGC